>OY856409.1:690022950-690622950 GCA_963693085.1 Alisma plantago-aquatica
TCGGTGATCCCAAATGATTTTCTTTCGATGTCATTGCTCCTGGTCTCTATGCCTCGTCTTCACTTCTTCTTACCTTTATAGTGACTACAAGGGCCGACATAGTTTATACCACTATGTATTGTTACAAGTCAATTAATAGAAGACCCTGGGTCTTGCTTAGAAATTAGTGCTACACCTTAAGTAGAAGTGTACGTGGTTCCTTCCATCGGGTCATTGCATGAAGCGTGTAACTAGAAACATATCCTTGAAGGAGGAGCCGTCATTGGGGGTATGTGTGGTAGGAGGTAAGTAGAACTCATTACATTTACATGATACATTTTCCGCATGTTGTTCCATTTGGTAGGGTGTAGTTGAGAGAATTAGATTTCTACAAAATGCACAGTTGGTGTCACGGAAGCGTTTGTTACCCTAGTCATACCCACACTGACTATAGAGTCAGTGACAACAGGGCTTGGGCGCTCGTCCATAGAATGGCACATAGTTTCACACAAGCAATATATATAAAAAAGGAAATAACTCATGTGACTCATGCAACAAGGTAGTTTTCGACTTGAAGAGATGATGAGACTCATGGAGAAACCTCAGGCAAACCTATCTATGGGTGTTGACGGAGGTATTCGGTACAAACAACGCTTGTTTGTTCCCGAAGACTGTTCTCTGAAGGATAGTATCCTAAATGAAGGACATGATTCCAAGTACAAAGTTCATCCGGGTTTGACGAAGATGTACAAAGACTTGCAAAGGCATTTCTGGTGGAGAAACATGAAGACTCATATAGCCACCTTCATCTAAAAATGCCTTACATGCCAACAGATCAAAGTTGAACACCAGAGACCTGGAGATTTGCTACAACCGTTACCTATCCCTGAGTGGAAGTGGGATAACATCACCATAGATTTTGTAGTGGGTATACCAAGAACCAAGAAAGGAAGTGATGCCTTATGGGTAATAGTGAATCGCTTGACAAAGTCATCCCACTTCATTCCTATCAAGACAACCACCAAGGTCGCTGAACTTGCTGAGCTGGACATCAGAGAGATTGTGAGACTACATGGGATTCCCATACCTATTGTCTCAGACAGGGATGCCAAGTTCACTTCACACCTTTGGCAGTAGGTTCAACAAGAGATGGGCACTCAGTTGAACTTCAGTACCGCATATCACCCTCAGATAGATGGGCAATCAGAAAGGAAAATTCATATCTTGGAGCATCTTCTACGATCTTGTGTTCTTGATTGGGGTGGCTCATGGGACCACTACCTTCCCCTGGTGGAGTTTGCTAACAACAATAGCTATCGTTTTAGTATCGGCATGCCTCCATATGAAGTCATGTATGGGAGGCCATGCATGTCACCTCTCTACTGGGATGAGGTCGGCGAGAGACGAATCCTAAAATCTGAAAAGCTAAAGTTGTACTCTAATAATGTGCATCTAATCAAGCAAAGGTTGAAGAGGGCACAAGAAAGACAAAAATCATACGATGATGCACATAGGACTGACTTATCTTTCAAAGTTGGAGAGCATGTGTTCTTGAAGATCAGGCTGATTCAGGCCATTGTAAAGAACAAAGGGAAGTTGAGTTCTAGATATGTGGGTCCTTTCGAAATCTTGGCCCGTATTGGAGAATGTGCATACAGATTGATCCTACCTCCACAGTACGGTATGATGCATGATGTCTTCCATGTTTCCTACCTAAAGAGATATGTGAAAGATCCTAGCCATGTTCTGAACCGCGAACCAGTTGATTTGAGCAACTCTTTGGTCTACCAGGAAGTGCCAGCTAAAATTCTGGATAGTCGGACTACGGAGCTCAGGAATAAGAAGATTGATATAGTGAAGGTGTTGTGGAAGCACCAGAGCAGTGACGATGCCACCTAGGAGCTCAAGTCCGACATGGAGTCACATTTTCTCGACCTTTTCAAGGATGTCCAATTTTAAGGACACAATTCTTTTTTAAGGAGGGGAGGATGTGATGAATTGGTTTTTCCTCCTTCTTATAAGTACCTTCTAAGCCCTATCTTACCTTATGAAGTTATCTTGTTTTCAGTGTTGTAATTGGATGCCTTATACACATAGTTGTTAGATTTTGAAATAAAATCAATGCACTCATGGTACTCAATTTCACTCCTAAGCTAGTTCTCAACCCTTGTTCTCATCACCCTCCTTTCCTCCTATTTTGACCCTAACCTTGGTTTTTCTATCCCCATTTCACCTCTACCCTCTTGTAGAGTCTTCTCATGAATCTAAGGCATATTGTTTCACTCCAATCGGAGTTCATATGAGGGTTTTATGGTCCTTTGAACACTCCTTGCTTTTCTTTCCTTTTTCTCCTATTTTCTTTTCCTTCCTTATTTGTTTTCTTAGACCAGTCTTCTCCTGGACTTTGAACGGGCCCAGCCCATGCGAGGCGCATCCTGCCTCCTCTGTGTTTCCCCCTTTTTCTTTCCTGCTCAACCGATATCCTCACCTCACTACTTGGCCGCCCTCGAGCCATTGGATGAGACAGAGCCTCAGATCGTCCCTTGATCTGATGGCCATGACTTCCCCCAACCTATTCTGAGAAGGTACGCTACGCAGTAGATTTGGAGCAGCTGACCAGCGCACCCTACACTCTCCAACCACCTCTACCCGCTCCCTTTCGATCGTGAGACCTGCCACCGCAGCCAATGACACTCGTGTGTGGGCTGGGAAGGTAGCTAGCTGGCTTGCTTTGCAAGCAGCCAAGGGCCGGCACCGCCACAAACCCTAGATGAATTGGTGCTTCCTCCCCCTTCTATTTAAAGCACCCCAGGCCCTGCCCCGACACTGACTTAACTTCTTCAACTACACAGAAGCCTTGTCCCTCTCTCCCCTCATCGTTTGTCGCTGCTATGGGTTGCTAGAACACCCAGGCAGAGGAAGGAGGTGACCGAGGTCAGCCATAACCCGTCATCGCCCTCGTTCGGTGGCCTCCCTCAATGCGTCACCCGCAACCACTCCCCACCACTCCCATCAGCAATTGAGAGAGGATGCCAACCTCCTTGGATCACCACTCACCTCTTCAAACCATTGCTGAGTGTCGCCGACCCCGCGACCGGCCCAGATCTGCCTGCCTCACGCCCTTTTCCCTCCTGCTCAGCCCATTAAGGGTAATTTGTCCCCAAAATCCACTTTCTTGCCCTAATTTTCTAAGCAATGTATCTCCCTCATCTTTTATTCAAATGTCAAAGTGTTATATATTAAAATGATCAAAAAAACCTCACCTTTTCAATGGTGATGTCTATTTCCCCTAGTTTCGTTCATATCTATCCCGAATCACTATTTTATTACACTTCTTGACCTTTAATCATCCAAACTTAATAATCCTTGCAAGTTTTATGATCTTAATGATTAATAACAAAATTTGTTAGTACCACAATAACCTACACTCTCTTGAAATAAGTTTCATTTGATCTCATACTCTTATTTGTCCTCAAATGATATTTTTGAAGTGACATGATTCTTGAGTTGTCCCTTTTATATGCTAAATGATGTAACTTTAGCACTTAAGTATTTTTGGATCTTTTGATCTCTATGAAATGTTATCAACTTCGAAAATAGTAAGCTGTTTTCTATTTTGTGCACTCTAAAATCAAGATCTCCCACTTTTATGTAATACTAACATTACAAGATCATTAGTGCTCACTCATGTACATGTATGTGATCTTTATGACCTAATCTTGTTACCACGTGATGAAAGTACAAATTTTGATGTTTATCCCTAATCTATCTAGTTGGAAACCAGATCCGTACCCATCTTTTTTATCTTGTAAACATGGATGTTCTAACTAGAATATAGGTGCCTAATGATGCTAGTACCATGATGAGTATTATGTACATATGTTTGTTACGAAAGAGAATCATGATTGATTATAGTAGGACCTAGGTCTATAAGAAGATCCATCTGCCTTGTAACCTAATTATTTTTTCAATCTCTACTATCTAAGACTCCCCCTCTTTGTGCTTCTTATATCATGGGTCATCCTTAAGGGGGTCTAACTTTGAGAAACATGCGCTAGTTATACCATTTTGACCTCCTTAGCAAGGTACACTTTCTACTCTCCTTGATATATTTCTATTGTTATGGCTTGTTTGCTACTTATATATGTAGAGTCTAAATGCTTGGCTATGAATATTGCTTGAAATAAGTGACCTTATGGTATCTTTTCAACTTTTGCTATATTATATGATGAACAAAACCTTCAAACAATAAAGTAGAAAACCATTGTACTCAAACTCTTGTGCCCTACCCAATTCATGGGGTTTGGGCATGAGGCGCAGTGCTCCTCCTTGATTTGTCAAGAGGGGAGTACAACCCTTGTGGAATGTAGGGTGATCTTATGGCAATGGTCATTTGGGCCCCTCATGGTTGAAATATGTGCAACTATTGGCTATGTGCCTTAGTTTGCCCTATGGACTCTTCCATTGGAAGTTGTTACAAGAATATAAGACCTTATGATGACATGATGAAGTATAATGGTTAAATGCACTTAAAATTTTTTTAAAATGTTGTTGCATGTTTTCCTTATTGTTTGTCCTATAGTCTTTTACTTCTTGTTCTATTGCCAAGCTTTTATTATTGTAACCATTTAGACTTTCTAGTTTCAATTTTTAAGTGTACCTTTGCATCCGCATTAAATTTGTGTCCTATTTGTTCTCTATTTAGGTAATCAAAAGTGAACCCAACTGAATGAAATATCTTCAACAAAAAAGGACAACATCTTATCACGAGGCTTTAATAGTAGTCAAAGGGGTTGCTCTTTCCCTCTATGTAATAGTTTAGTTGTTTTAAAACTTGTCTACCTTTTGTTGTTTGCTTAGATCTAAGATGTATTTAAACCGTGGTTCTATTTATGATGTTTCACTCTATTATATCCTTATCGATATATGCTTGTGTGTGATCTCATGCTATTTCACAGACGGGTGCCTAAGGCCTATTGTTGCTGACTTTGTAGTCAATGGAGGTAGGTTTAAGGTAACAAACAGTCCCGTGACAGTTGGCTCTAAGAACGTGGAGTTTGAACTGTGCTCAAAAGGGGTGCAGTCATTGTGAGTCGTTCTTCTTGCCAACTATTCAGGTTACCCACTGTAGGCCACACAGATGTACCTTTGCCTTGATGTCGTGGTCACATGCAACTTTTTGTTCCATATCTTCCTTCCATTTTTAGCCAAAATTATGGACATCAAATGAAAATTGCACATTATTTTTATATCATACCAAATGAAAAAGTGACCGTTTGAAACATATGATTGTATTTGATTATTTTTTGGATTCCACGAACTTTGTCTAAATACCTTGTACCAAACTGGCCCAAAGTATGGCTATGACATTGAAGGACTCGTTGAACCAGAAAATTCACAGAGGTCGATGGATATGTAGAGAACCACCAAAAAGATGGAGATGGAAATGCCCACGGAGGGTCTGATGTTGTGTTGGAGGGAGTGATTGCAGCCTTAGACACATAGAGGTTGGCAAAGAAAGAACAAAACGTGATGACAAGTGGACATCGATCAGCAAATAGAGAGAAAAACACAACATGGACTCAAAGAGCTGAAATCACCTCCTTTCTCACGCCCCAAATTAGACCATTGATGTCAAATTATGGATCTCATAATCTCTCTTAGGGAACGTGATTATGATCTCAGGTGATCAAACTAGCTAAGCAAGACACATTTGAAATTTTTTCTTTTCTTATTTTTTGTCTTTGTAAGTTATGACATGTAGATTAGTCTTTCCATATATACAGTCATCTCATATTGAACTGTAAGAATGCCTTTTATTCATCACTTGATAGTTCAACACATTCAAATATGTGACACATATATTTTACAAATGATTCTACAAGAAAAGAAATTACATTGTTTATTACTTACTAATAAATTCCTTTTTCTTCCAATGTAGGACTTAGATTGAACATGGTTTGAGAATGACTAACTCTACCTTATCATATTACTAATATCATAATGTGATAGGAATATTCTGAATCAGTAGCTATCTCCATGACCATTAGTCTACCTAATATATTTATTTTGTAGAGTATGAGTTACTGACTCGGTGATGAAATTCACTAAGTAGATAGGATAATAAACATAATGTTCATATAGAAAATAGAAACATATAAAGATATGCAAATTCACTATATATTTAAGTACATGAGAAATACTATCAAATCCATCAACCATCCAAAATATTAGAAATGGATGAACAATATATTCTAGAGTCTAATTATTTTATAAAATACTTTGTTAATGCTCTGGACCTACTTGAGGCATACCACAACATGTGAAAGTATTACAGCAAACTACGATATCACCATACAAGATTTAGAGTTAACATGGGATTTTAAGCTTTCTATTTAGCTATTAGGTCTGTAATGGGCCTTTCCACATCAAGCCTCAGTGACTATGTCAGCTGGCGGGGATGAAGATGACTCCTCTAAAACTAGGTGCTCAGGCAAAGGGTCAAAATACTCTAACATAAATTTTGTGCGTCAGTGGTTCCACAAGAACTAATTTACTGAGTAGTAACTGAAGTAGGTATAGTTGATATCTCCATTTGATGTTGGTTACACATTTCTAACTATATTAAAAACTTGGTACCACCATGATCTCTTATTATTGTTGGGCACGACAACATTTCTCCAGAATCTCCGATTAACATTGGATGTTATTGTAGTAATTCAAGAGGTCTCCCACTCTATTTTTAACACCTCATTTCCTACTAGCGATCCAGTCTCCTCTCCTAAATGTTGCCATTGGTTAAGTCATTTCCTCCATTACAGTGCATACCTCCACAAGGAGTCTATGGTATTCAAGGATATAGATGTCTAGTTAATTTTTTTTGTTTAACTGTACAATGATATATTGAAGATTTCTTATCTTAATCAGATATTATATCATTGTACTTCCTTTCTATATTGTACATTGTATTAGTAATATTTATGATCATACTACAATGACTCTGAGTATTTATAATGCCTAAAAAGACATTTTAGTTAAGTTTCTCACTCTCAATGTTGTGTTTAACTTCTTTTAAAAAATTTAGCTTATCTGTACATATTGGAATTATATGTATTACAATAATACTATTAGTCTATAATATTGAATGTGACTTATTCTGATCTTAATAAATATGTATTGAACTATTGACATTCAATACTTTATGTAGCATGTACTAGATAGACTAAGTATATAATATATAATATTGTAAAAAACTACCTATTTTAGCATCTAAAATTCAAAACTAAATGGAATCAAGATATCTAGTAATAGTTCTAGTGCGTGCTCACTATTAGATAATTTTGGACAAGCTCAGATATACAACTGCCTTTAGGATATATAATGCTTGAAACTCAGAATAATTATATAAACACTTTCAAGCGCTAAAATCATTCATCTTCTATCAATTTTCTAGCTATTTTGATCGTTCATATTTCACAAATCTAAATAGAAGCTTGTTGAGATGAAATCAATTAACAATAAACTAGATACACATGTTCTTTAAGTTTTAGGCTTAGATTCTCTAAAAATCATGAGTAAAAGGAAAATTTCCACTCACCTTGACTTTGACTCTAGTTATTTATCATATTTTTTGTCTTGGTTTATCCAAGTATTGACTTGTAAAGTGTGATTTTTTTTTCTAAAAATTTCAATTCCACCTTCTACATGTAAAGACTGAGTTATTACTTCATCCTTAATATCATAGAAGAAGAAGAAGAAGAAGCAGAAGAAGAAGAAGAAGAAGAAGAAAAGATGAAAGGAACCTCTGATTAGCCTTCCCCCATTCTTCTACCAAGGGAAAAAGGAAGTGAATTGAGATGAACCGTTTGAAGAAAACATGATTTACTTAAACAGAATCGTTCATTAGCAGCGGATTACTGAAAATCACTAAAAATTAAAACCATTTATAAAGAGATTCACACACAGGGAAAACTCTTTGAACAAGAACCAATATATTTTATTTACATCCTGGTTCATAAGTACATATACTGTACCATCCCTTCTCAAGGGTTACAAACATCAACTGCTCTGTTAAAACTATACACAGGCAGCATAAAACCTCAAGGAATTAAGCCAAAATCTCATATTGATTCATTAAAGTTCAAACTACTAACTCCGAGGACCTAAGAATATAGAGACGACACATAGGAATTCTATCTACAAGACACGACAGTCAGTACACTCAACCTGAGTTGTCACTGTTGTCCTTGCTGCTGCTGATGTTTTTCCTCTGCAAGATGTTCTCAAACTCCTCCGCGCTCGCCTACTAAAAAAAAATTGAATCCCACGGGGGTGAGACAATTGAAAATTGCCCCAGTGAGAGATATAACTCTCTGCCAAAAACATTATTATTGCAGTTTAATAATATAAAACTGAGCAGAGGATAAGCAGTTTAGATCATTCTCATCTTTTAATGTATTGCAACTATCTATGATAGAACAGTAAATCATCTATTCTTTATAAGGAATAGGAAGAACATGTATATCATTTATCTATCATATCATTTCAACATCTCAAGCTTTTTCTTATTATCCTGATATGTCACCCATGATTCATTCTTGTTTCCATCTGTTGGCCTTAGCCAATCTGCTAAACAGATATGGAATTATACCATACATAAGAGTATACATCATCATATTCTATCTAGGCATTGGACTATGCCAATCCTTATTACACAGCCAGGCATTGGATTCTAACCAATCCTTATTACAGGCTTCATGCCTCTTCCAGGTATTGGACTTTAACCAATCCTAATTACACCCCCAGGTATTGGACTCTACCAATCCTGATTACACAGCCAGGCATTGGACTCTAACCAATCCTGATTACACAGCCAGGCATTGGACTCTAACCAATCCTGATTACAGGCTTCATGCCTCTGCCAGGTATTGGACTTTAACCAATTCTGATTACATAGCCAGGCATTGGACTTTAACCAATCCTAATTACAGGCTTCATGCCTCTGCCAGGTATTGGACTTTAACCAATCCTGATTATACTGCCAGGAATTGGACTCTACCAATCCTGATTACACATCCAGGCATTGGACTCTAACAAATCCTGATTACACAACCATGCACTGGACTCTAACCAATCCTGATTATAGGCTTCATGCCTCTGCTAGGTATTGGACTTTAACCAATCCTGATTACATAGACAAGCATTGGACTTTAACCAATCCTGATTACACCGCCAGGCATTGGACTCTACCAATCCTGATTACACAGCCAAGCATTAGACTCTAACCAATCCTGATTACACAGCCAGGCATTAGACTCTAACCAATCCTGATTACAGGATTCATGCCTCTACCAGGTATTAGACTTTAACCAATCTTGATTACACCACCAGGCATTGGACTCTACCAATCTTGATTAAACAACCATGCATTGGACTTTAACCAATCCTGATTATATAGCCAGGCATTAGACTCTAACCAATCCCGATTATAGGCTTCATGCCTCTACCAGGTATTGGACTTTAACCAATCCTGATTACATTGCCAGGCATTGGACTCTACCAATCCTGATTACACAGCCAGGTATTGGACTTTAACCAATCTTGATTACAGGCTTCATGCCTCTGTCAGGTATTAGACTTTAACCAATCCTGATTACACCACCAGGCATTGGACTCTACCAATCCTGATTACATAGCCAGGCATTAGACTTTAACCAATCCTGATTACAGGCTTCATGCCTCTGCCAGGTATTGGACTTTAACCAATCCTGATTACACAGCCAGGCATTGGACTCTACCAATCCTAATTACACAGCTAGGCATTGGACTTTAACCAATCCTGATTACAGGCTTCATGCCTCTGCCAGGTATTGGACTTTAACCAATCTTGATTACATAGCCAGGCATTGGACTTTAACCAATCCTAATTATAGGCTTCATGCCTCTGCCAGGTATTGTACTTTAACCAATCCTGATTATACCGCCAGGCATTGGACTCTACCAATCCTGATTACACATCCAGGCATTGGACTCTAACCAATCCTGATTACACAGCCATGCATTGGACTCTAACCAATCCTGATTATAGGCTTCATGCCTCTGCCAGGTATTGGACTTTAACCAATCCTGATTATACAACCAAGCATTGGACTTTAACCAATCCTGATTATAGGCTCCATGCCTCTGCCAGGTATTGGACTTTAACTAATCCTAATTTCACCGCCAGGCATTGGACTCTACCAATCCTGATTACACAGCCAAGCATTAGACTCTAACCAATCCTGATTACACAGCTAGGCATTGGACTCTAACCAATCCTGATTACTGGCTTCATGCCTCTACCAGGTATTGGACTTTAACCAATCTTTATTACACCGCCAGGCATTGGACTCTACCAATCCTGATTACACAATCAGGCATTGGACTTTAACCAATCCTGATTACATAGCCAGACATTGGACTCTAACCAATCCCGATTATAGGCTTCATGCCTCTACCAGGTATTGGACTTTAACCAATCCTGATTACACTGCCAGGCATTGGAATCTACCAATCCTGATTACACAGTCAGGTATTAGACTTTAACCAATCCTGATTATAGGCTTCATGCCTCTGTCAGTTATTAGACTTTAACCAATCCTGATTACACCGCCAAGCATTGGACTCTACCAATCCTGATTACACAGCCAGGCATTGGACTTTAACCAATCTTGATTGCAGGCTTCATGCCTCTGCCAGGTATTGGACTTTAACTAATCCTGATTACACCGCCAGGCATTGGACTCTACCAATCCTGATTACACAGCTAGGCATTGGACTTTAACCAATCCTGATTACAGGCTTCATGCATCTGCCAGGTATTGGACTTTAACCAATCCTGATTACACTGCCAGGCATTGGACTCTACCAATCCTGATTATACAGCCAGGCATTGGACTTTAACCAATCCCGGTTACAATACAAGTATTCCTCTTATCTCTTTTAAGCATATTCAAAACACCATAGCCCTTATTTGGCTATAAGCATAAAACATATATGATTAAGATTTCATTATTATTATTGTATCCATTTATTATTATTATGTTACTAAGTTTCCATTTCCTTGTTTATTTGAACATTATCATTTCTTACATGAGACTTTTATAAACACCTTGTTACCTCTCACTAGGCAACAACTATTCTCATGGCTCACAAGGCCCATTAAACATCTTGTCACCTCTCACTAGGCAACAACTATTCACATGGCTCACAAGGCCCATTAAAAATCTTGTCACCTCTCACTAGGCAACAACTATTCTCATGGCTCACAAGGCCCATTAAACGTCTTGTCACCTCTCACTAGGAAACAACTATTAGGGTTAGGGTTTCCATTTATAGTTGAATAGGGTTTCAAGTTCATATTACCAATCCAAACCCTAATTAATTGCTCCACACATCTAGGAGCATATAATAATATCATAATTATTCAATTATACTATTTATTCTCATCTTTTATCATTAAATGATGGTCAACACAAAGTATCAGTTTCTCTCTCATCCTCTCTAGGATATTGATTACATCATACTTTATTATCTTGGCTTAAACCTTTCTAAAGGTATGTTAGCCTACACTTATCAAAGTGCATTACATCTCAATGTAACAATTGACATGACACACATCATGTGTTACTCATCCAAGTATATTGGATTTAATATGCATCAAGGTGTAACAACCTTAAATTGTTGGATGAGATATTTACCATGCCTTGGTGTATCACTTCCCTCATCACTTTTAACTTACTTAAGTTCATCAACTTATCTTGTATTAGGGTATTTCCCATCCTAATACTTTATCCACTATCCCATCATATTAATCTTGTAAAGTATTGTCCATAAGTCACACACTTGAATTACCGAGCTATCATCAATGATATGGACTCATCTCGGGTCAAGGTATTGTTAATATAAGGTTGTCCATTATCAACCACTTTAGGTGTTTCACCTATCAAGGTATTAGCCACACCATTACTTGGTGTTACAATCATCACTCCTAAGAGTGTCTTTCCCTCACCTTTACAAGGTATCTCGGGTTAGAAGTGTGCATATGTTCACCATATCGGGTTGTAAGTATATGAGCACTCACCATATCGGGCTAGAAGTATATACACACCATTCATATCGGGCTAGAGGTGTTTGTATGTGTTACCCATGTCGTGAATGAGGTATTAAGCCATCACCATGTCAAGATAGACATCAACTAGGGTTGTGTATCGGACTACCATATCGTGCAATAGCATTTGCTATTCTTTACTCATATCGGGTTACCCAAATTAGGGTTTCATGTCAAATTATAAGTATTCATTTAACCTGGTATCATGCATGGAGTCTATACTTGACTCCCTATCATGCAAGAGGTGTATACTAAACCCCCATATCGTGCAATAAGATATACTATCTTTTTCATATCATTTTAATAGAGTAGGTCCATCACCATATCGGGTTAGAGGTGCTTGTTTGTATGCTTGCACCCGATATCACTTTTATAAAGTGATACCATCATCTTCAAGCTCTAGACCTTAGTTATAACTATTATAGTTCAAGTCAACAGGTATAAGAAACTACTAGAACTCATAATATCATCAACTATTTCAGGAAAATTTGGAATTAAAAGTAATTCATTAAGTATAGCAATTTAGGTGATGAATAATAACATGGTTGAGTTCAAGTTATATAACCCACCTTAAGAACAACTTTAAAGCTCCAAGCTCCAAAGCTTCACGTTCCCAAGGTTGAAGATGAACCTTACAACTCCTCTATATGCAAAGAATCACCATGGATAAGAAATTGGTGAAGAAGAAAAGAAAGGAAGATCATAACCCTAAAATCATGCTTCAATCCAAGGTTGAAGATGATCATTGCCTCACCTTAGGGTTAAGTATGAGATCCTTCTTGCCCCTTAGCACCCTTGCACAATACGATACTACTATTGCACGATATTCCACCACCCATGCACTATATGACACTCATTTGCATGATATGCCACTCACTTATGATCAAAACACTTCAATATGGGCGATATCACCCTATATGGCCGATATCACCTACTTGGGCGATATGATCTTGTCATGGGTGATACCCAAGGGCCCATGCACGATACCACAGCATCCCTTCACGATATATGAGCTATATGCATGATACCTTAAGGTAGGAGGGTGGTAAGGGTCGCAACATTGCACCAAGGGGTGAAACTAGGGGTATATATACTTGTTGTTCATGAAGGAAGGTAAAAATGAGGTGTCATCATTTTGAGCTATTAGGTGCCACGTGTCCATGCATGGATGACACATGTACATGCATGAATCAACATTTATATTGTCTTTAAAAATGGTTGAGGATCATCTAGAGATGCAAATTCTTCCATTACATATCCCTTTGATTAAGATATATCAATTAATTCATCATTTTATGCACAACTCGTCACAACTTTACTAAGGAAGTTGTAACCCAACACAACTCACCTCCTTGAGGTGCTTTGCACGACATGGCCTTTTCCAAGTGTTCACAAAATGATATGAGGCTCCTCCTATGGCTCCTTGGCCGATAGGCACTCATATATAATATTTTCAACTTGATACAACTCAAGTTAAGCTTTCATATTCAACCCTTTTCTTGGTCATTTCATCACCAAGATAACCATCATTCATAATGGAATAAAACATGGTGTATCCTTGTTTATCTCTCGTCTAAATGATACTAGGATGGAGTAGGAACACTCTAGAGGTGGTAATTTGCATATGAACCTTACATTTTGGGTAAATTACAATTTGTACCAAAATTGGTGCACAATGCACTAACATTATTCAAACAAGATGCAACTTGTAATTTAGGCTTTCCATAAGCCACCACCTTGCATAATTATCTCTCTTATGATGATAAAACAAGATGCATCATTTTCTCTATTATGATACTAAAACATATAAGGCATGTTCAACATGTGACATATTGCAATATAACCCCTCATCTTGGGTAAATTGCACTCTGGTCCAAAATAAAGGAAAATTGCTCAAACAACATTCAATCAGGACCAAACTTGAAACATAAGTGTGTCACATGATAAAAAAAACCTTAGAGGATTATATTAAAGTTCTAATAAAATGTATTAGCCAAAACAAATAGGGTTACCTCATAACCCAGGTCAGGGTCGTTACAAGAATAAAGATGAAGCTATTAATCTAAGCTTACCTTGATGGATCTACGGTTAGCTCTATTGTTCTTTTAATTTCTTCATGTTTTTTCTCCAAAATTTCCATATGAATCCCTCTTGATTATCTTGTCTATTTTAGGGATTTTTTGGATGAGAAACTAAAACAAAACCCTATCAAATCAAATTTTGTTGAATTATGATATGTATATCAGAAGTTATGGTGTTGTTTGTGATTGGTAGTATTGGGAGGTGACACAACTCATTTCTACTACTATGTGTGGTCATCACTACTCATAGTCATCAGTGAGGCCATCACAGTGATAGAGCTAGAGGGGGTCGGTAGGGTCCATGTCCCTTCTAAGAAAATAAAAACTTATGTAGGTATATGTATGATTTAAGTACAATTGTATATGATATATGCCTACAACATGTCATGGAAGAAATTAAGAACTAGCTCAGTGATATGTTGTTAATATATACTCTGGCTAGTCACGGGTTAGAATCTTAGCATCTATCTTGGGTTGCATTTTTTCTCCTTTCTTGTATTTATGTATAAGTGTATAATATATACATACAAACTAAAAATTGGCTTGGTGGTTTGCAGATGATATGCTTTTTCATAAGTTGTGGCATTGAAACTTAGATTCTTACATGTGTATATTATTCCTCCTTTCACTGTTGAGTTTGTAACTTATGTATATGTATATAATATATACATGTTGTGACAATTGACAAACACAGACTAAGAATTGACTTAGAAATTTGTATATGATATGTATTCCTGTAAGTTGTGGGTTTGAAGCTCTACTTCTAAGTTGTGTATTTCTTTTTCCTATGTTCATGTTTGATCTTGTAGTCTATGGGGAAATGTATAATATATACATGATATGATAGTTGACAAACACAAACTGATATTTTTCTTAGTTGTCTATAGATGATATGTATTCCTGATAGTTGCGGAATTCCATACTTAGCATCTAACTTGTGAATTATATTTTTCTCATTTCATTATTGATTTTGTAATTTAGGTATAAGTGTATATATAAACATATTATGAAGGTTAATAAACACATCCTTAGAAGTGGGTAAGTTGGTTTTTATTGGCAACATGTTTAGTTGGTCACCGGTTCAAAACCCATCCTAAACTCTTTATTATTTTCTCTCATCCCTCCATTGAATCTGGAACTTATGTACAATTTTGTAAGTAGAGATAATCCTATAATGGTTGTTAAACACATTCTTGTATGTCGTTCATTGTTCCTATATCTTTAAATACATGTGATCAATAATCTCAAGGTAAATTCTTTGACCTCATTTTTTCTAAACATCCATCATTACCATTCAGGCCTTGAACCCCTTCCCCTACATCTTCATCCATATCCCTCAGGTATTTCTGTAGAAAATAGCTTGGGCACATAGAAAAACTAGCTTCCCTCTCCATTCCTTTGACATGATACTTGGCCATCTTTCCTGTAAGAAAATTAGTACTCCTATTTCTAAAGACCAACTTCGACATGAAAGAATTCCTTAAATATCCTTCACTTCTTCTACCAAGGTTGAATCAATGAGTGGACATTGTGAATTCCCATTAATGTAATCCACTACTAATTTGGAATCAGATTGAATAATCTCTGCTCTTCCCTGCATATGTAGACATTGCTTACATTTCAAAATAATAGCCTAGAATTTCCCTTTGAGTGCATCTATACCAGCAAACTTCTTTACACCTTTATGAATCCATTCATCATTCTAGTTTCTAGATACAAAACTTTAACTTAGTTCATATATGTTACTACCATATCAAGTGTGACCATGACTTTAAAGGTCAATGGTAAGAGATGGTTGAAACTAAGGTTACCCTCCTAAGGACTCATGGCTCCCATATCCTTCACATTGGTCTTTATTATATCATAAAGTAGTACTTTAATTCTAATGATAGTATTCATAAGTATCTTATTTTTACTCTGGAACAAATACACATTCCTCTCCTTCCATAGAATCAACAACTGGTTGCAAAGTTATACAAAATCCTCTTTGGCCTTGAAATTCCTCATACTAGTCTCCATCCAGTTTGGTAGGTTCTGGTTGGTAAATAATGGAGACACATGATGTGGGTCTAGATCCAACCAAACATCCCTTCTAAACTTATAGTCTCTCACAAAATGCATGCAATTTTCTTCAGCATCTCCACATCTAGAGCATCTTAGATCATCTATCATCTATCATTTATACCTTAGGTAGTTAGTCAATAATTGATCAATCTTTAAGAACTATATGAAACATTTAATCCTCTGTGGAAATTTATTGTGCCACATAATATTCCATTTTCTTCTATGTGACATGCATTCCCATCCATCCGTTTTAGATATGTTGGCCTTGTAGGGAATCCACTTTTCTTTTCCAGGCTCCAACAGAAACCATCCTCACTGTAATGACTTTGACCTGGGTTATGAGGTAAACCTATTTGTTTTGGCTAATAAAGTTGCTTATAACTTTAATATAATCCTATAAGGTGCTTTGTTATCATGTGACACACTCATGTTTCAAGTTTGGTCCCGATTGAATGTTGTTTGAGCAGTTTTCGTTTATTTTGGACCAAAGTTCAATTTACCCAAATTGAGGGGCTATAATGCAAAATGTCACATGTTGAATATACCCCATGTGTTTTAGCATCATAAGAGAGAGCATTATTCTAAGTGGTGGCTTGTGGAAAGCCCAAATTCCAAGTTTGAACTTGTTTGAACAATGTTGGTACCTTGTGCACCAATTTTGGTACAAATTGTAATTTACCCAAAATGTGGGGTTAATATACAAATTACCACCTATAGAGTGTTCCTACTTCCTCTATGTATCATTTATAGGAGAGATAATGAATGATACACCATGTTTTAATTGTTTATGAATGATGGTAATCTTGGTGATGAAATGACCAAGAAAAGGGTTGAATATGAAAGCTTAACTTGAGTTGTATCAAGTTGAAAAGCTTATATATGAGTGTCTATCGGCCAAGGAGCCATAGGAGGAGCCTCATATCGTTTTTTGAACTCTTGGCAAAGTCCATATCGTACAAAGCACCTCAAGGAGGTGAGATGTGATGGCCAACAAGTTTCCTTAGAAAAAGTGTATCGGCTTGACTTAAAATTGTGATTAAACCTAGATGACTTATCCAAAAGGATAAGAAATGGACGAATTTGCATCTCTAGATGATCCTCAACCTTTTTTAATGTCAAGATAAATGTTGATGCATGCATGTACACGTGTCACCCATGTATGACACGTGGCACCTACTAGCTCAAAATGTTGACACCTCATTTTTGCCTTCCTTCATGAACAACAAGTATATATACCCCTAGTTTCACCCCTTGGTGCAATTTTGCGACCCTTACCACCCTCCTACCCTAAGGTATCGTGCATCGAGCTCCCATATCGTGAAGGGATGCTTTGTTATCGTGCATGGGCCTTGGGATATCGCCCATGGCAAGAGCATATCAGCCAAGTAGGTGAAATTGGCCATATAAGGTGATATCGGCCAATAGGGTGAAGAGTTGAGTGGCATATCGTGCAAGTGAGTGCCATATAGTTCAAGAGGGTTGCCATATCATGCAAGGACACTTGTGTATCATGCAAAGGTGTTAAGGAGAAAGAAGGAGCTCATCCTTAACCCTAAGGTAAGGATAAGATCATCTTCAACCTTGAATTGAAGCATGATTTTAGGGTTTTGATCTTCTTTTCTTTTCTTCTTCACCAATTACTTATCCATGGTTATTCCTTGTATATGAAGGGGTTGTGAACGAGCCTTGGACTTTTCATAAGTCATCTTCAACCTTAGGAACGTGGAGCTTTGGAGCTTGGAGCTTTTAAGTGGTTCTTAAGGCTGGTTATATAACTTGAACTCAATCATGTTATTATTCCTCATCTAAATTGCTATACTTAATGAATTACTTTTAATTCCGAAATTTCCTGAAATAGTTGATGAAATTATGAGTTCTCGTAGTTTCTTAGACCTGTTTCCATGAACTATAACAGTTATAATTAAGGTCTAGAGCTTGAAGATGATGGTATCACTTTATAAAAGTGATATCGGGTGCAAGCACATAAGCAAGCACCTCTAACCCGATATGATGATGTACCTACTTCACTAAAATGATATGGATATGATTGTGTACCTTCTTGTACGATATGGGGGTGTAGTGTACACCTCTTGCATGATAGGGAGTCAAGTATAGACTCCATGCATGATACAAGGTTAAATGAATACTTATAAGTTGACATGAAACCCTAATTTGGGTAACCCGATATGAGTAAAGAATAGCAAATGCTACTGCACGATATGGTAGTCTGATACACAACCCTAGTTGATGTCTAGCCCGACATGGTGATGTCTTAATACCTCATGCACGACATGCATAACACATATAAACACCTCTAGCCCGATATGAATGGTGTGCATATACTTCTAGCCTGATATGGTGAGTGCTCATATACTTACAACCTAATATGGTGATCATATGCACACTTCTAACCCGAGATAATTTGTAAAGGTGAGGGCAAGACACTCTTAGGAGTGATGAGGGTAACACCAAGTAATGGTGTGGCTAATATCTTGATATGTGAAACACCTAGAGTTGTTGATAATGGACAACCTTATATTAACAATGCCTTGACCCGAGGTGAGCCCATATCATTGATGATAGTTGGGTAATTCAAATGTGTGACTTATGGCCAATACACTACATGATAAATGTAATGTGTTAGTGCATAAAGTATTAGGATGGTATATACCCTAATACAAAATAATTTGATGAAGTTAAGTAAGTTGAAAGTAATGAGGGAAGTAATACATCAAGGCATGCTAAATACTACATCCATCACCTCAAGGTTGATGCACCTTAAATCCAATATACTTGGATGAGTAACACATGAAGCGTTTCATGTAAATTGTTACATTGGATATGTAATGCACTTTGATAAGTGTAGGCTAACATACCTTGAGAAAGGGTTAAGCCAAGATAACAAAGTATGATGTAATCAATATCCTAGAGAGGATGAGAGAGAAACTCATACTTTGTGTTGATTATCATTTAATGATAAAAGATGAGAATAAATAAGTATAATTGAATACTTATGATATCAATGTATGCTCCTAGATGTGTGGAGCAATGAATTAGGGTTTGAATTAATAATATGATCTTGAAACCCTATTCAGCTATAAAGGGAAACCCTAACCTTAATAGTTGTTGCCTAGTGAGAGGTGACAAGATGTTTAATGGCCTTGTGAGCCATGTGAATAGTTGTTGCCTAGTGAGAGGTGGCAATATGTTTAATGGCCTTGTGAGCCATGTGAATATTTGTTTCCTAGTGAGAGGTGACAAGATGTTTAATGGCCTTGTGAGCCATGTGAATAGTTGTTTCCAAGTGAGAGGTGACAAGATGTTTAATGGGCCTTGTGAGCCATGTGAATAGTTGTTGCCTAGTAAGAGGTAACAATATATTTATAAAAGCTTCATGTAAGAAATGATAATGTTCATATAAACTAGAAAATGGAAACTTAATAACATAATAATAATAATAAATGGATAAAATAATAATATTGAAATCTTGGTCATACATGCATTATAGTCATAGCCAAAATAAGGGCTATGGTTCTTTGAATATGTTAAAATGAGACATGAGGAATACTTGTATTATATAAAGAATGTATATGAGTATGATGACTTGGCCAAGGTAATGCCTAGTAATAGTGAACTGTAATCAGGAGTGGTTAGAGTCCACTACCTGGCTGTGTAATCAGGATTGGTTAAAGTCCAATACCTGACAGAGGCATGAAGCCTATAATAATTTCACAGGATTGGTAATAACCCAATACCTAGAATAATTGCACAAGATTGGTAATAACCCAATGCCTGGAATAATGTCACAGGATTGACATAGTTTAATACCTGGAGTAATTTCACAGGATTGGTAATAACCCAATACCTGGAATAATTACACATGATTGGTAATAACCCAATGCCTAGAATAATGCCACAGGATTGGCATAGTTCAATACCTGGAATAATTGCACAAGATTGGTAATAACCCAATGCCTGGAATAATGTCACAGGATTGACATAGTTCAATACCTGGAATAATTGCACATGATTGGTAATAACCCAATACCTGGAATAATTGCACATGATTGGTAATAACCCAATGCCTGGAATAATTTCATAGGACTGACATAGTTCAATACCTGGAATAATTGCATAGGATTGGTAACAACCCAATACCTGGAATAATTGCATAGGATTGGTAATACCCAATGTCTGGAATAATGTCACAGGATTGACATAGTTCAATACCTGGAATAATTGCACAAGATTGGTAATAACCCAATACCTGGAATAATTGCACATGATTTGTAATAACCCAATGTCTGGAATAATGTCACAGGATTGACATAGTTCAATACCTGTAATAATTGCACAAGATTGGTAATAACCCAATACCTGAAATAATTGCACAGGATTGGTAATAACCCAATGCCTGGAATAATGTCACAGGATTGACATAGTTCAATACCTGGAATAATTGCACAGGATTGGTAATAACCCAATACCTGGAATAATTGCATAGGATTGGTAATAACCCAATGCCTGGAATAATGTCACAAGATTGGTCATAACCCAATACCTAGAATAATTGCACAGGATTGGTAATAACCCAATGTCTGGAGTAATGTCACAAGATTGGCATAGTCCAATGCCTGGAATGGTTGCATAGGATTGGCATAGTCCATTGCCAGGACAGAATATGATGATGTATACTCACATGACTGGTACAATTCAATATCTGGTTAGCATATTGGCTGAGGCCAACAGATAGAAATGAGAATGATTCATGGATGACATACCATGGTAATGAGTATCACAGGATAAGCTTGAGATGTTGATATAGTATGATGGGTAAATGATATACATGTTCTTCCTATTCCTTATAAAGAGAATAGATGATTTACTGCTCTATCATAGATAATTGTAATGCTTTAAAATATGAGAATGTTCTAAACTGCTTATCCTCTGCTCAGTTTAATACTATTTAACTGTGATAATAATATTGTTGGCAGAGAGTTATATCTCTCGCTGGGACAATTGTCTCACCCCGTGGGATCCACATTTTTTTAGGTGGACGTGCACGAGGGGGATTGAGACTGTACTGCTGAGAAAGAAAAGCAGCAGCAGGGACAACAGTGACAACTCAGGTTGAGTGTACTATCTGTCATGTCTTGTAGATAGAAGTCCTATGTGTTGACTCTGTACTCTCAGGTCCTTGGAGTTGGTTCATACTGGTTTCATGAATAATATGAGATTTTGGCTTGAATTCCTCAAGGTTTTATGTTGCTCTAGTATGTTTTTTGATAGAGCAACTATGATATGTTGTCCTCAAAATGAGTTGAAATAATGTTGTACAATGTAAATCATGATATGTATGAGTTTTGGATCTTTCAATAAAAGTTTTCTGGACAAGGATCTCCTTACAAAATGGTTTTAAATTTTAGTGATTTTTGTTAATCTGTTGTTTATGTTTATTCCGCTTAATCAGTAATGATTTGTTTGTCAGTTTGGCGACTGTCGTTACAAGTTTGGTATCAGAGCTTAGGGTTCACTGAGTCTACAGAGACATAGGGCTAAGGTGTTGAGTCTGTGTTAGTGTCCTCCAGTATACCCTATAGTGCTTCTGCTTATGTAGAAGAAAGGGTGAAGTTTACAAATGACTGGAGAACATGAGGAACACATTGCTAAGAACAATGTTGTTGCACCAGGAAAGGGTGTAAGGGATCGGGCAAGAAAAGAATGAGTGCCTGAGAATTCCTATCTTTACCTAATCATGATAGAGAATCATGTTTTTATGCTCTTGTGAGGCAAGTTAGGACAACAGTGATGCATATAATAGACTGGATACTAGCATTACAACTGAGGTTACCAGTCCTCAATATAGAAACTTTGGGTTTTGAAAAGGTTCCTGAATGACATAGTCATGTTGGAATAGTGGAAAATGTGGGAAGGAATGACATATGGCAAGAAAGTAGATTCTTCCATAAGTATAGACAGATAGTACATCTGTAATGGTAGTTCCCAAGGAGGGGCACTAACCTGAGAATAAAGGAAAGGTCTCTACAATTCTAGAGACATATGCCTAGTGTACTAGGGCAGTAGTCTTTATGTGAGGGGAAAGTCCTAACTTTCCCCCTGTAAGAACTCCTGACTTAGCTTCTACATCGGTAATGAGACCGATAAGACTATGGTATGAGGATAAGACATGTACATGTTAAGCATACTAAATCCTTTTATTCAAAAAGAAGGGAGTAAATGACCCAACAACCGAGGTAGACTCAGAAGGGCTTATGAAAGTTACAACCTAATAGTGTAAAAAGGCAAAAGAAACAACATGAAACAACTAGACTCTATGTTTGAGTCAACCAGAAGTGGTGGATGACTGTGAGGGATGACAGTCAGATAGAGCTTTCTCATTATGACATGTCTTCTATATATTTTATCTAATAATTATAAGAAGGTAGTTGTTGTTGAGTTTCCTTTAATTAGTCCTATGAGGACATGAGGAAGAGATAAGAAGGATGAGAACCTATATTCAGATTAATATTCTCTTATATGTTTTGAAATTTCTCTCTTCATGATAAAAGGAAGAGATGTAATAGAAACACCCATAGAAAATTTGAGATACTAAGTAGTAAAAATTTAAAGAGATGAAACATAATATAAAACAAATGCATACTACCTAATTTCAGTCCTTGAATACCCTGGCCAGGTATTCATCTATTGAAGGCAAGGTAAGTATGACACTCTTAGATTGCTATCTTTCTGACTACTCTGATCAAGTAGTGATTTTGAGACAATCTAAAGAGCATAATGAAGTCATAGATGTGGCATGGATATTTCTACCACATCCTAATTGATATTTGGATAAATCTGAGTTAATCATAAATCAATTTATAAACAAAGAAGATGTTTAGTATAATGTATACCTTGGTATGAGGACCTAGAGGTAACAATTTCCTGATGAGAGGTACCAATGTTCAGTGATGGATTGAGGGTTTGAATACCCAGATCTAGTAATCATGATGATGATGTGATGTGTTTTTGGCACAAATAATGGATACCAAGGTAAAGAATCCTAGTATTCAAGAACTTTAAATGATATGAGAAAAATGAGAACATGATTCCTGACAAGGAGTAATGTTTGGTTACCTAGAAGGGGAAACCTTGTGACAATTCTAGTAGGAAAATTATATGTTAGGGGTTTATGCTCTGCATAAACATAACATTGATTAAGATATATTAATTGAAGGAATAAAGGTAGAATCATTTGAGAAAAATCTTATCAAAGATAAAAATGTATGATAAGACATGTAGTTTCAAGTGGGTGACAAATCAGTGAGGGTTGACACCTAAATTAAATAAGGTATGTATAATGTTTCTCTGACTAAAAAAATGTCACCCAACACAGAGTTGACTCTACAGTCAATAATGAAAAGGACAGTAGAGTATGTGTCATGTATGACAGATTCTATGATAACTCTGTGTGAAAGGACTTTGTGTTGTTCAAAGTTCTATGGCATATCCATGTCATTAATATGTTATGTGGAGGCTTGATGATATGATGAATGAAATATATTTGTCTCCCTTTACCTGGGATTTCGGGGACGAAATCCTTGTTAGGGGTTTATAACTGTAACGACCCTGACCTGGGTTATGAGGTGAACCTATTTGTTTTGGCTAATAAATTTTCTTATAACTTTAATATAATCCTCTAATGTGCTTTGTTATCATGTGACACACTAATGTTTCAAGTTTGGTCTCGATTGAATGTTGTTTGAGCAGTTTTCCTTTGTTTTGGACCAAAGTGCAATTTACCCAAATTGAGGGGCTATAATGCAAAATGTCACATGTTGAATATACCCCATGTGTTTTAGCATCATAAGATAGAGAATGATGCTAAGTGGTGGCTTGTGGAAAGCCCAAATTCTAAGTTTGAACTTGTTTGAACAATGTTGGTACCTTCTGCACCAATTTTGGTACAAATTGTAATTTAACCAAAATGTGAGGTTAATATACAAATTACCACATCTAGAGTGTTCCTACTTCCTCTATGTATCATTTATAGGAGAGATAATGAATGATACACCATGTTTTAATTGTTTATGAATGATGGTAATCTTGGTGATGAAATGACCAAGAAAAGGGTTGAATATGGAAGCTTAACTTGAGTTGTATCAAGTTGAAAAGCTTATATATGAGTGCCTATCGGCCAAGGAGCCATAGGAGGAGATTCATATCGTTTTGTGAACTCTTGGAAAAGTCCATATCGTGCAAATCACCTCAAGGAGGTGAGGTGTGACGGCCAACAAGTTTCCTTAGAAAAAGTGTATCGGCTTGACTTAAAATTGTGATTAAACCTAGATGACTTATCCAAAAGGATAAGCAATGGACGAATTTTCATCTCTAGATGATCCTCAACCTTTTTGAATTTCAAGATAAATGTTGATTCATGCATTTACACGTGTCACCCATGCATGACACATGGCACCTACTAGCTCAAAATGTTGACACCTCATTTTTGCCTTCCTTCATGAACAACAAGTATATATACCCCTAGTTTCACCCCTTGGTGCAATTTTGCGACCCTTACCACCCTCCTACCCTATGGTATCGTGCATAGAGCTACCATATCGTGAAGGGATGTTGTGGTATCATGCATGGGCCTTGGGATATCTCCCATGGCAAGAGCATATAGGCCAAGTAGGTGAAATTGAACATATAAGGTGATATCGGCCAATAGGGTGAAGAGTTGAGTGGCATATCCTGCAAGTGAGTGTCATATCATTCACGAGGGTTGCCATATCGTGCAAGGACACTTGTGTATCTTGCAAAGGTGTTAAGGAGCAAGAAGGAGCTCATACTTAACCCTAAGGTAAGGATACGATCATCTTAAACCTTGAATAGAAGAATGATTTTAGGGGTTTGATCTTCTTTTCTTTTCTTCTTCACCAATTACTTATCCATGGTGATTACTTGTATATGAAGGAGTTGTGAACGAGACTTGGACTTTTCATAAGTCATCTTCAACCTTAGGAACGTGGATCTTTGGAGCTTGGAGCTTTGAAGTGGTTCTTAAGGCGGGTTATATAACTTGAACCCAATCATGTTATTATTCATCATCTAAATTGCTATACTTAATTAATTACTTTTAATTCCGAAATTTCCTGAAATAGTTGATGAAATTATGAGTTCTGATAGTTTCTTAGACCTGTTTACATGAACAGTAACAGTTATAACTAAGGTCAAGAGATTGAAGATGATGGTATCACTTTATAAAAGTGATATCGGGTGCATGCACATAAGCAAGCACCTCTAACCCAAAATGATGATGTACCTACTTCACGAAAATGATATGGATATGATTTTATACCTTCTTGCACGATATGGGGTTGTAGTATACACCTCTTGCATGATAGGGAGTCAAGTATAGACTCCAATCATGATACAAGGTTAAATGAATACTTATAAGTTGACATGAAACCCTAATTTGGGTAACCCGATATGAGTAAAGAATAGAAAATGCTATTGCACGATATGGTAGTACGATACACAACCCTAGTTGATGTCTAGACCGACATGGTGATGGCTTAATACCTCATGCACGACATGGGTAACACATATAAACACCTCTAGCCCGATATGAATGGTGTGTATATACTTCTAGCCTGATATGGTGAGTGCTCATATACTTACAACCCGATATGGTGATCATATGCACACTTCTAACCCGAGATACATTCTAAAGGTGAGGACAAGACACTCTTAGGAGTGATGAGGGTAACACCAAGTAATGGTGTGGCTAATATCTTGATATGTGAAACACCTAGACTGGTTGATAATGGACAACCTTATATTAACAATGTCTTGACCCGAGATGAACCCATATCATTGATGATAGTTGGGTAATTCAAATGTGTGACTTATGGCTAATACACTACATGATAAATGCAATGTGTTAGTGCATAAAGTATTAGGATGGGATATACCCTAATATAAGATAAGTTGATGAAGTTAAGTAAGTTGAAAGTAATGAGGGAAGTAATACATCAAGGCGGGCTAAATACTACATCCAGCACCTCAAGGTTGATGCACCTTGATGCACCTTAAATCCAATATACTTGGATGAGTACCACGTGAAGTGTGTCATGTCAATTATTACATTAATATGTAATGCACTTTGATAAGTGTAGGCTAACATACCTTGAGAAAGGGTTAATCCAAGATAACAAAGTATGATGTAATCAATATCCTAGAGAGGATGAGAGAAAAACTCATACTTTGTGTTGATTATCATTTAATGGTAAAAGATGAGAATAAATAAGTATAATTGAATACTTATGATATCAATGTATGCTCCTAGATGTGTGGAGCAATGAATTAGGGTTTGAATTAATGATATGATCTTGAAACCCTATTCGGCTATAAAGGGAAACCCTAACCCTAATAGTTGTTGCCTAGTGAGAGGTGACAAGATGTTTAATGGCCTTGTGAGCCATGAGAATAGTTGTTTCCTAGTGAGAGATGACAAGATGTTTAATGGCCTTGTGGGCCATGTGAATATTTGTTGCCTAGTGAGAGGTGACAAGATGTTTAATGGTCTTGTGAGCCATGTGAATAGTTGTTGCCAAGTGAGAGGTGACAAGATGTTTAATGGGCCTTGTGAGCCATGTGAATAGTTGTTGCCTAGTAAGAGGTAACAATATGTTTATAAAAGTTTCATGTAAGAAATGATAATGTTCAAATAAACTAGAAAATGGAAACTTAGTAACATAATAATATTAATAGATGGATAAAATAATAATAATGAAATCTTGGTCATACATGCATTATAGTCATAGCCAAAATAAGGGCTATGGTGCTTTGAATATGTTAAAATGAGACATGAGGAATACTTGTATTATATAAAGAATGTGGATGAGTATGATGGCTTGGCTAAGGTAATGCCTAGTAATAGTGAACTGTAATCAGGAGTGGTTAGAATCCACTGCCTGGCTGTGTAATCAAGATTGGTTAAAGTCAAATATCTGATAGAGGCATGAAGCCTATAATAATTGCACATGATTGGTAATAACCCAATACCTGGAATAATTGCACAGGATTGGTAATAACCCAATGCCTGGAATAATGTCACAAGATTGACATAGTTCAATACCTGGAATAATTGCACAGGATTGGTAATAACCCAATACCTGGAACAATTGCATATGATTGGTAATAACCCAATGCCTGTAATAATGTCACAGGATTGACATAGTTCAATACCTGGAATAATTACACATGATTGGTAATAACCCAATGCCTGGAATAATGTCACCTGATTGACATAGTTCAATACCTGGAATAATTGCACAGGATTGGTAATAACCCAATACCTGGAATAATTGCACATGATTGGTAATAACCCAATGCCTGGAATAATGTCATAGGATTGACATAGTTCAATACCTGGAATAATTGCACAAGATTGGTAATAACCCAATACCTGGAATAATTGCACAGGATTGGTAATACCCAATGCCTGGAATAATGTCACAGGAATGACATAGTTCAATACCTGGAATAATTGCACAGGATTGGTAATAACCCAATACCTCGAATAATTACACATGATTGGTAATACCCCAATGTCTAGAATAATGTCACAGGATTGACATAGTTCAATACCTGGAATAATTGCACAGGATTGGTAATAACCCAATACCTGGAATAATTGCACAGGATTGGTAATAACCCAATGCCTGGAATAATGTCACAGGATTGACATAGTTCAATACCTGGAATAATTGTACAGGATTGGTAATAACCCAATACCTGGAATAATTGCACAAGATTGGTAATAACCCAATGCCTGGAATAATGTCACAGGATTGGTCATAACCCAATACCTGGAATAATGGCACAGGATTGGTATTAACCCAATGCCTGGAATAATGTCATAGGATTGGCATAGTCCAATGCCTGGAATGGTTGCATAGGATTGGCATAGTCCAATGCCTAGACAGAATATGATGATGTATACTCACATGACTGGTACAATTCAATATTTGGTTAGCATATTGGTTGAGGCCAACAGATAGAAATATGAATGATTCATGGATGACATACCATGATAATGAGTATCACATGATAAGCTTGAGATGTTGATACGATATGATGGGTAAATTATATACATGTTCTTCCTATTCCTTATAAAGAGAATAGATGATTTACTGCTCTATCATAGATAGTTGCAATGCTTTAAAATATGAGAATGTTCTAAACTGCTTATCCTCTGCTCAGTTTAATACTATTTAATTGTGATAATATTATTGTTGGCAGAGAGTTATATCTCTCACTGGGACAATTGTCTCACCCCGTGGGATCCACATTTTTTTTAGGTGGACGTGCATGAGGGGGATTGAGGCTGTACTGCAGAGAAAGAACAACAACAACAGGGACAGCAGTGACAACTCAGCTTGAGTGTACTGCCTGTCATGTCTTGTAGATAGAAGTCCTATGTGTCGTCTTTGTACTCTTAGGTCCTTGGAGTTGGTTTCTACTGGTTTCATGAATAATATGAGATTTTGGCTTGAATGCCTCGAGGTTTTATGTTGCTCTAGTATGTGTTTTGATAGAGCAACTGTGATATGATGTCCTCAAAATGAGATGAAATAATGTTGTACAATGTAAATCATGATATGTACGAGTTTTGGATCTTTCAGTAAAAGTTTTCTGGACAAAGATCTCCTTGCAAAATGGTTTTAAATTTTAGTTATTTTTGTTAATCTATTATTTATGTTTATTCCACTTAATTAGTAACGATTTGTTTGTCAGTTTGGCGACTATCGTTACACTCACCAAAGTCAGATCTTGGAGTGGGCATGCTTGTAATTGCAAACACAGTCCTCTAATCAAACCAATCTCTAAAAAAATCCTTATCCCATGAGCCATCATCCTTCACCCCAGTATTAACCTTCATATAAGCTTGTGAGGTATGATTCAATGAGGTAGTAAAATTGGTCTTGCACTCGATTTGACCCACTCATCATCCCCATTATTATACGATTCTTATTCAAAAGTACTCATTTAGCATGATAGATAATCATAGCCATTTGTTTATGAATATTCATCTATAAGAAAGATCACGTCTTCCTATATACATTGTTATTCTTGTATTTACACTCCATTAAAGTCCTCCACTCCATAATTAAGGCATCATTGTATTCCCTAGCCAAAGAAATCCTAACCCACCTGCATCAATTGGCACTATAATCTTCTTCCAGTTCAGTTACAAAAATATAGCATCAATTTCATCTAGGCCTAGACCTTTTAGAGGAGCCATTGACTTGAGATATTCATATATTTATTCCATCTCCAAAATTTTACCAAAACAAGACACCTGGTGATCCTCTACTCTTGGAAACCACCACGGGTAAATGCCACATTGAGTTTCTCTCAATTCATAAGTGTGATCTATAAACAAGTTTTCAAAGTAGTTCTTAACAAATAATCTCAACTCATCTTGATTTTCAATCCACTACCCATCATGCTTAGTCGCACTATCTTATTTTGATGTCTCGTATTTACAAAAGTGTGGAAAAATTTAGTGTTCCCATCTCTCAATTTAAGTCAGTCAAGGTGAGCCTTTTGTTTCCATTCAATCTCCTCTTCTCTCAAAATCCCATTTAGTTTGTTTTGTAGATCGATGAAATAGTTCTCTACCTCTATACTATAATGTGTGGCCAACTCTTTCTGAGAAAGGAGAAGTAGAATATGAATGTACCTTTCCCTCCTATTTTTTGTCTTCCTTTCCTTTTGATCCCATAGCGTAGACACTTGAAGGAATATGAGGCTTGTTTCACCAAAACAGTCCCCCAATTTCTACTCATTATGTAATAGATTCCAAAATTTGTCCTTTTCCTTCCATTGAGCCCAGGTAAGACACCTTCTGACTCTCCTATGGGAGTTCAATTCTAGTTAAATAAGAAACGATACACAATCCAAAGATATCATTTCCATCACTTCTACTTTATAAGAACCAGCTTGATTTAACCATTCCTCATTCCTTAAGGCTCTATCTAACTTCATCTACAACAAACCTCATTTGAATTTCAATTGAGGTCCACTCTTCATAAGTTCATTGAGACCACAATTCATCATTGTTCCCAGAAGTCCCCATCACAAACCTCATTCAACCACTCCATTCACATGATAGGTTGACCTATTGCCATCTAACATGCCTTATACGACTGTGATCAGGTGACCTTTTTGTTGTGGTCACCCGATATGTCCCTGATAGACACATAGGTTTCTCTTCTGATCTCCTGACCCACTTCCCTAGTCACCCGGCCTAAAGTTTGTTAGTTGTCAAATACCATGCACCAGAGGTAGTGGGTCAAACCAACTATGTGGGTTTCTAGAAGTAGAATCCTACCAAAAATAAATCACTTCGACTCTAACAAAGTCCAAGGGAAAGAAACTGCAGTGGCACCATACCTCTCTCATTCAAACTCCACTTTACTCACAAGAGGCATTTGCATCTAGGAGGGGTACCTTGAGGATGACTTTCTGCCTCCTTCTGACATTGAAGGTGAAAAGATCTACATTGAGGAGTTTGTTGCCTCTGACATTTATTCAATCAAGTAACTTATCAATGACATTGACACCCAACCTAGAGAAATTGCTCTTCATGGCTTGGCCACCTCTTCTTGTATTTCATCAAGGTAGTCACCATATCCTGATGGCATCCAAGGAGCCTTCCCTCCTACCTTTCCATCTCACCTCATCCCTCAACTGAGAAATTACAAGGATATGGTCACACTTGATCATAAGAAGCAATCCAAGGACATGGAACACATTCAAGTATAGCTCCCCAATTTGTCATATCTGGCCATGCTCAAGGCCTTGGGAATATATGAGTCTCTATAGATTCTTATTCTCTGCACACTAATCTCCCTCTTCTCATTCTAGAGGTATCACATCATCAAGGATCTCACTTTGGAGTTCCTCACCACCATCAAAATGCATTTTAGATGTGGCAATGAGTTTAGTTGCTCCTTCTATATTTTCAAGGATGAGCACCTCCTTAGATGACACTAGCCTCACCTCTCTCATTCTAGATGTAAACAAGGAGTGGAGAGAAAAGTGTGACAAAGACAATCACAATTATAACAAAAAATAATTTGTCATCCACAAATTATGGGCCAACATAATAGTCCATATGCCCTCCTTCCCACATTGTGCCAAGGAATCATTCATTCACAACCTAGTGATTTACTATATTTATAGTATCTTCACATGCTTCATCTTCACCCATACTGGTGTGCCAAAAATTGTCACTACCTATGATCTTTACTACCTTTGATGTAGTTGAGTGATAAGTCATTCAATTGGGGGAGTACACTGTTTACAATCAGTAGTAGTGGACCACCAATTCTGAATTCTATCATGGAAAATTTGTCACTACCATCTCCTTCTACCTTACCAACACACATCTTATTCACTCTGATGACAACGTAGAAACCATCCCACTTGATTGACATCAAGTATCTAGTGTCTTCTACCTTCATCAAGATAGATAAGGATGACAAAATCTATTATTAGTTCTTCTGAGTTAGCCTTCTCATGCTTGCACTTCCACTCATGTGTACTTTGCAAAAGCCAACCTCATCTGCAACCTTGAGGATCTGAATGTGCATGTCCAATTTTACATGAGGGATCACCCACATGTTTGTAAGGACCCTGACCTCTGTTTAGGGTTCATCCTATTTGCTTTGCTTAACCCTGATGTTTGGTTTCTTGCTAATCACCTTTAGTGGCGATTAGTGTTTGTTTGTGCTTGTTGTGTGTCTGAGGTGCTGCTTGCAATTAACCTAAGTTTAGGGTTTGTGGGAAAGATGTCACCTTGAGAAGTGTTCTTCTCTCTCTTTGCTTCCTCTAGTGTTGAGAAGAAGGGTTGGGCTCGTTGCTTGAGTTGCCTTGGGCTTGGATGAGCCTTGGTAAGCCTTGTTGTTCCTTGCTTGACCTTGTTGGACCTTGTGTCGGCCATGGGTGTGCCGGCCATGGTTGTGACGGCCATAGGTGTGACGCCCAGGGAGGTGTGTTAGGCATGGTGTTGGGGTGTATCGTCCATGGACCCCTTTGACCCTTTGACCTCGTTTATGTCACCACTAGTGGACACTTGGCGCTTGATGCTTGCATGTGGAAATTGCCTTGGACATGTGTTTAAGGCAAGTTAGAGAGGTGGAATTGCCCATGGACAAGTGTCCCTCGGTGGGCGACACCTTGCATTGTCTTACCTTGGTTTCTCCTCCATCCTCTCCTATATATGTGTTCCCTTTCTCTTGCTAATGATCCCTTTAGTTCCTTAGTTTCCCCTCCCCTTTGATTGCACGGCACCTCTTCCTTTGCAAAGCTTGGTGGTCGATCCTTATCTTGGAGTCTTCTTCTTCTTCCTCTTGAAGTGGCCGAAGGTGTAGCTTGGTGCTAGGAGCTTGGAGCTTACTTAAAGTGGGTTACATAACTCCTAACCCTAACCATAATACCTTCTTATATATTCTTGTATGTTTTCTTATGATCATAATCGGCCATGTATGTTGCTAGATAAGTTTCTTGCTTAGTTGCACCTAGTTGGCCGAACCATGTTTTAGAGTTTCCTTGTTGAGCAACACTCCTTTCCCTCCTTGGTCTAGAGAAGTGAGCCTGAGCTCTAGTAATATGTGCAATACCCCTCTCTCGTTTAAGTTGAGAGGTGAGCTTGTGTTCTAGTTGCTTGAACAACACCCTCCTCTCACCATGGATTCGAGAGGTGAGCTTTTTGGTAGATGTAGATCTATGTTAAGGTTGATCCTTGTGGTTGCCTGAGTTGTGATAGAGGTTGTGTAAGACCCCTATCTCTTGGTTGTTGAGAGGTGAGCCGATCTTATTGATCATTCTAGGGTTTGGTGCCCTTGTGCTTGACGTTGATGATGATCTTGCACGATATGGCTTTGGGATGGTGCTGCCCGATACCCTCTCTTGGACTAGAGTTCAAGGTCGATATGATGAGGTTGTGTTGGGCGATACACCTTGGTCTTTGCCTTGTGGGTTGGCCGATATGATGAGGCTAGCTTGGTTGGACGATAGGGTTTCCCTTGGTGCCCTTGTATCGTTGGAAGATGTGTGTTAGTGGGCATTATAGGGTTGGTTTGGGCGCCATGGCTCTAGCCGATATGATAGTTGTTTCCCATTATAACCCTAACCCTATACACATGGATGCACGATACACATGGATGCATGACACATATGGTTGCATGATACACCTTGAAGTGGTGGCCCGACATCCTTGCTTTAGACCTGGCCGATATGTGACTAGAATGGTTGGGCAATATGAGAGAAGTTACCCGACCCGATACCACCTCTAGTGAGGGTGTCCTGCCCGTCACACTTCTTGTGAGGGTAGTGGGCACTTCTAGTGAGGGTTATGTTCGACCCAGAAACCCATCTGATAGTTCTTTATCATGCAATCACATTCTTGTTGATAAGAATTATGGTTTATGGTTTGTCAACCTTTGACATGTTTAAGATGGTTGATATAGTAGAACACATATATGTAAGCATGACATATCTAAAACTCTAATGACATGATATTACATATGTTTATGATCATCTTGAATCATGTATATATACTGATGAGTAAATGATAAGTTTGGAACCATATGAGTTGCTTCACATGATGATGTAACCCATGTCTATGGTCACAGGTTTGAGGCATGAATGATAAAGTGTATAATCACCAATGTTGCCCTATATTTGATAACATGATCCTTCTGTTAATCCATGATGGCTTCAGTTATCTCTATGATTGTGTATACTAACCATGTAGGTGTTTCATACGGATGCATAACTAGGTAAAGGGCTATGAGGCATATATGTTTGAATATCACTGCATTGATGGTCACTTCTGCTGATGAGATAACCTGCATCACCTGTATAATGTGTTTAGGTCTGAGGACCTTAGTTTGGCTAGAATGCCTAGTTGAGGTGTTATCCTCTGATGATGAGATCTGGGATCTGTTATCCCCACTGACGAGAATGCCTTATGAGGCAGTGGTTTCTTGTGATGAGGGATGGAGATCCCAGGATATTGTGATGCTAGTGATAACAAGGTAATTTAATGTTATGTATGTGTTACAACCTGGTTGCCTCAACAATTCACTTAAAATATACTAATTAGTTACAGTGAAATATTTCATGTAGTTTGCCCTGGCCATAGATCCATCATCGTCAGTAGCTGGTGATGGTGAAACGGGTTCTCCTATGGGTTAACCCGGAGTGCATATTGTTGAACATGTGAGGTTTCTCCTAGCCTAAAATAGAGAGGATTTGAGTGCAGCTACGGTTGCAGACACAGGATAGATAGAGCATGGTGAACAGGCCCAAGGCTCAGTGTGATAGAGCAGGAATGCGTTCATGGCTCAGGGAGCACGATGAACTGGTCCATGACTCAGATATACTAGTGCCGAGACCTATACCAAGGCGGGATAGAGAAAGGGTAGCCTGAGGGAGCTGACCCTGTGGTCGAGGCCACTTAAGCATGAGACTACAGTCCTGGTTTGGTTCTCATGCACTGACCATGAGGTGGGAGGTCGTAGAGTCTGACTCTTCCATTGACCTTGTATGGCACTGGCTCCGGGTCTCGTAGCCGTCGGTTGGATTTGAGTGGTGCGAATCACTTCCTCAGGGCATAATAACACGTAATCCAGCCGAATAGTATTTATTTCTTAAGGAAAAACACGGAACATTGGTTGAGGCCTTTTTTGTGTAGTTGATCTTGTTATACATTGTAGTTACTTATAATTTCCTTATGTTATATGATAAGATCTTATAAATCTTATCTTGTCAATCATGTTCCATAAAGAAATACTTGGTTATATGCTTTCCGTACATCTTGGTAAGCTCGATGGTAATAACAACCTTTCTCTATAGACTGCTCTTATTGTACATCTTACTAGTTATCTACTGTTGTTGCTTTAACCTTTCTGAGGTTTTATGGTTTCGGCGGGGAGTTATGTTTCTCGCTGGGACTGTGTGTCTCACCCCATTGGTTTATAACCTTTTTAGGTGTTCGCACTAGACGTAGTGGTGGTCGTGAGGTTGCGGACGAGCAGCAAGACGAACAGTAGAAGGAAAGAGATGGACATGTTGCTATTTTGGTTGTTTTGTAGTAGAGTCTTAGAGTCATCCCTGTACTCTCAGGTCCTCGGAGGCATTTTGATGTTGTTTCATGATGTATAGCTGATGAAGCTTTGTATATCCTGCTGCTAGCCGGATGTGGCCCGTTATGTATATATGAACAGGTGATGAACTCATGTGATGGCAAGACAGCTGATATGTTAAGCTGTGAACACGTATCTAGACTTGTAGATATTTATATAACATGTATTCTTGCAGGATGAGGATCTGAATGTAATAGTTTCTTGGTTTTTCTGCTTCTCAAAATCAGTTGTAATTACCCCGTGTTTTTGGTATGAAGTGGTTTATGGTGTTTTCCACATGTTTTCACGTGGCACCTCGTTGTCTGTGTGATAGTGGGATGTGTCGCCACAAGCTTGGTATCAGAGCCCTAGGTTTGCTGAGACTACAGGGATTTAGGACTAGGTTGTGTCTATTCTTGTGAGTCTTCTAGATTTTCTTACGATTATCTTCTACCCTCAGTGGAAGAAAAAGCCAAGATCTTTGTAAACCATGAAGAACATGCTACTAAGAGCAGTGATGTTGCATCAGTTGATGGAGCTGAAGGGCACGCACATGGAGATCGGGTGCCTGAGGTTCCTCAACTTGACCCAGCCATTCTCAAAAACCCTGCCTACCAACATCTTATGGGGCAGATGATGGCTATGATGAATCTCATGGTAGAGAGATTTCCAGTGCCTCCGTCGAGAGTACAGGCTCCCCCTGGTGAAACATCGGGTATTGGGAAGACCTTTGAGTGGCTTCGCTGAGTCGGAGCTTCAGACTATGCTGGGACGGATGATCTAGTGGATGCAGATCTGTGGCTGACATGTCTTGAGAAGGCCTTTCGGATCCTCGACATCCCCCAAGCATACAAAGTCAAGCACGCTGTCTACCTTCTGAAGGGTAGTGCTGGCCACTGGTGGGCCATCGAGGAGGAGAAGCGACCTGGTGAGGTGATCGGTTGGGAGGTTTTCTGGCATGAGTTCATCAGCAGATACTTTCCGAAGACATATTTGGACCAGAAGATCAGCCAGTTTGAGCGCCTGCGCCAAGGAGCGATGAACATCAGTGAGTATGAAGCCAAGTTTATGGACCTGTTAAGGTTTTGTCCTCACATGGCAGTAACAGATGACGAGCGGATCAAACATTTTGAGAAAGGCTTGAGTGATGAGCTGACAACACCTGCTTCTGCGTTGGAGAATCGAGAGTGGTTTTCCACATTTGTGGAGTCTGTCTGAAGGATCGAACGGTCAGTCAGGGAAAAAAGAGAGGCCATGTCTAAGAAGAGGTCTGCTCAGTTCTAGGGACAGAGGTTTGGTGGCTTCAAGAAGCCAAGGTTTTCAACACCTTCCGTGATGAGAGGTTCCAATGTACCATCACAGTGGTCTCCAAGTAAGGGAAGAGGCTATGTTTCTTCACCATCAAAGGCACATAGTATAGCTTCAGTGGAAGTGACAGGGCCATCTAGGACACAATTTGAGGATAGGACATGCTATATCTGTGGACAGATAGGGCATTTCAAGTCAAACTGCCCAAGGATGGATGTTGAAGTGACACAACAGCCAAGGCAGAATCAGCAAGGGGCAGATAGACAACAACCCAGTAGTAGCAGGGGGCGAGGACGTGGTCAAGCGTCGCAGGCAGGATCGACTGCTCAAGGAAGTAGAGGACATGGACAACAAGCAACGGCTCGATTCTATGCTATGAGTCAGCCGGAGGCGATAGTGAACCCGCGAGTGGTGGCAGGTCAGATGGAGCTATTTCATTCTGATATGTCATCTTCTTACTTTATATCTGTTCTGGTTGACCCGGGTGCTACACACTCTTTTATCGCACATCCTATGCTTGATAACTCTTTGTTACCTGTTAGCTATAAGAAAGATAGCTTGTTGTTAGAAACCCCTCTTGATGGTTCCTTGATGCTTCGAGAGGAGTGCCCATCTTATGTCTTATTTTTTTCGGGACACAGTATACAAGTGGATCTTATACCACTTAATATGCATGGATTCGATGTGATCCTTGGGATGGATACCTTAGATAAGTATAAGGTGGTATTGGACTGTGGTTCCAAGCAGGCAATGTTTGTTGATGATGGAGAAAAGTGGATCTTCCAAGGAGATAAGAAGATTCTTCTGATGTCTCTAGTGTCAGCGATTGTGGCAGAAAAGTTGCTACGGCAAGGATGTAAGGCATTCTTATCTCACATTGTGGATACCAAGGCAAAGGGTCCTAGCCTTGAGGAGGTGATGGTTGTCTGAGAGTTTGCGGATGTGTTTCCTTATGAGTTCCCCAATGTTCCTCCACCTCGAGAGATTGATTTTGAGATCAATCTGGTCCCAGGAACACAACCAGTTGCACAGAAACCATATAGTATGGATCCATAAGAGATGGTAGAGCTAAAGGTTTCATCTGACCGAGCACGTCACCTTGGGGTGCACCAATGTTGTTTGTTAAGAAGAAGGACGGTATGATGCGGTTATGTGTAGATTATCGGCAGTTGAACAAAGTCACGATCAAGAACAAGTACCCATTGCCGAGGATAGATGATCTGTTCGATCAGTTGTGTGGTGCTATAGTGCTTTCAAAGATCGGTCTACGGTATGGATACCATCAATTGAGGATTAAGGCGGATGACATACCAAAGTCAGCTTTTAGGATGAGGCATGGTCACTTCAAGTTTGTGGTTATGCCATTTGGGCTAACCAATGTTCCTGCTGCTTTCATGGATTTAATGAACATGGTGTTCTGTTCGTTCCTAGATCAGTTTGTTGTAGTCTTTATAGATGACATCTTGATCTACATTCAGAAGCATGAACAGCATCTTCGACAAGCGTTGACTCTCCTTTTCCAACAACAGTTGTATGCCAAGTTTAGTAAGTGTGAGTTTTGGTTGAAAGAAGTAACTTTCTTGGGTCATGTGATATCTGCAGAAGGAGTTAAAGTGGACCCGATGAAGGTGGAGTCCATTACAGAATGGGAACATCTGAAGACGCCGACTGAAGTTTGTAGTTTCCTAGGTTTAGCAGGATACTACCGGAGGTTTATAAAGGACTTCAGTGTGATTGTGTTGCCAATGATGAAGTTGACCTGGAAAGACGTACCTTTTGTCTGGAATGATCGTTTCCAGTAAGCTTTCCAAAGATTGAAGGAGAAGCTGACTAGTGCTCCAGTGCTAGTGCTGCCAGAGCCTGGGAAGGGCTATGTTGTTTTCTGTGATGGTTCCAAGAAGGGCTTAGGATGTGTGATGATGCAAGAAGACCATGTGGTTTCTTTTGCTTCGTGACAACTTAAGAAACATGAGGAGAACTATCTGACTCATGATTTGGAGTTGGCAGCAGTGGTTCATGTGTTAAAGATTTAGAGACACTATCTTTACAGGGAAATGTGTCAGATCTTTACAGATCATAAGAATATGAAGTACATCTTTTTGCAAAATGAGCTAAACATGTGACAACGTCATTGGATGGAGCTAATCAATGATTATGACTGCACCATTGAGTATCACCCTAGTAAAGCAAACGTGGTAGCTTATGTGCTTAGTCAAAAGTCTTCTTCTCTTCCTACAAAGAAGGCACAGTTGGGTTCCTTGGTATGCCATAGATGGGATATGTTTGTTTCCTTACGGCAGATGAATGTGCAGATGGAAGTTTCCTTGTTAGCATGACTTTTGGCACAGATGCAAGTCAAGCCTACACTAAGACAACAAATCAAAGACGCACAACAAACAAATGATACAGTGTAGTTGATCAGGTAAGAGCTCGGCAGCGAAAAGCATGATGGGTTCCATGAGTCCAAAGATGGACTAGTTTGCTATCATAATAGAATGGTGGACCCCGATGCTGATAATTTGAGGAAGCTAGTGCTCGAGGAAGCACACACATCGATGTATGCTATGCATCCAGGAGTCACCAAGATGTATCATAATCTGAAAGACCTATATTGGTGGTCTAGCTTGAAGAGAGATGTAGCTGAGTTTGTGGCTAGGTGTGTGGTATTCTAGCAAGTCAAGGTTGAGCATCAGAAGTCGACAGGTACGTTGCAACCTATGTCGATACCGTAGTGGAAATGGGATCACATAACCATGGATTTCATAGTTGGTATGCCCAGGATAGCTAAGAATCATAATTCCATTTGGGTGATAGTGGACAGATTGACAAAGTCTTCCCATTTCATACCTATGAAAACAATGTATACATTCGAGAAGCTCGCTCATGTATATGTAGATGAGACAGTATGCTTTCACGGTGTACCAACAACGATAGTTTCCGACAGAGGTCCTCGGTTCATGAGTTGTTTATGGGAACAGTTGCATAAGGTGTTACGAACACAGTTGAGGTTCAACACTTCTTTCCACCAGTAGACAAATGGACAGTCTGAAAGGACTATTCAGACTCTGCAGGATCTTCTTCGGGCTTGTGTTTTGTAGTTCCTAGGCAGTTGGGATGTACATCTCAGTTTGATAGAGTTTTCCTACAACAATAGTTACCAACAGAGCATTGACATGGCTCCTTATGAGGCCCTATATGGCAGGAAGTGCAGATCTCCCCTATCTTGGTATGAATCTGTTGAGTATCAGCTTTTGGGTCCTAAGTTAGTACAACAGACAACAGAAAAGATCAAAGTGATACAACAACAGCTAAAAGCGGCACAGGACAGACAGAAGTCTTATGCAGACAATCATCGACGACCTTTAGAGTTCCAAGTGGGAGACAAAGTGTACCTCAAGGTCTCACCTTGGAAAGGCGTACTAAGGTTTGGCCGGAAGGGTAAGCTAGCACCCATGTATATGGGGTCATATCTAGTAATAGCACATGTTGGCAAGGTAGCTTACAAGTTAGAGCTGCCGCCAGAGTTGCACAGGTTACATCCAGTGTTCCACGTCAGCATGCTAAAGAAATGTCACCCAGATACAAGGACAGTGATATAGCCAGTCCAGGTTGAGCTTGATGAAGATGTGACCTACGAGGAAGGTCATGTGATGATCCTTGACAGAAGAGTAAAGAAGCTGAATAGGAAGGATTTGGTTCTGGTAAAGGTTCTTTGGCATCATCGTGGCGTTGAGGAAGCCACATGGGAGCTTGAGGAACAGATGAGGAGGAAGTATCCCTCACTTTTCTCTTCATATTTCGAGGACGAAATCCCTTTGTAGAGGGTTATAGCTTGTAAGGACCCTGACCTCCATTTAGGGTTTATCCTGTTTGCTTTGCTTAACCCTGATGTTTAGTTGATTGCTAATCACCTTTAGTGGCGATTATCATTTGTTTGTGCTTGTTGTGTGTTGGAGGTGCTACTTGCAATTAACCCAAGTTTAGGGTTTGTGGGCAAGATGTCACCTTGAGAAGGGTTCTTCTCTCTCTTTGCTTCCTCTAGTGTTGAGAGGAAGGGTTGGGCTCGTTGCTTGAGTTGCCTTGGGCTTGGATGAGCCTTGGTGGGCCTTGTTGTGCCTTGCTTTACCTTGTTGGACCTTGTGTCGGCCATGGGTGTGCTGGCCACAGTTGTGAAGGCCATAGGTGTGATGCTCAGGGACGTGTGTCGGGCATGGTGTTGGGGTGTATCATCCATGGACCCCTTTGACCTCGTTTGTGTCACTACTAGTGGACACTTGGCGCTTGATGCTTGCATGTGGAAATGGCCTTGGACATGTGTTTAAGGAAAGTTAGAGAGGTGGCATTGCCCATGGACAAGTGTCCCTAGGTGGGTGACACCTTGCTTTGTCTTACCTTGGTTTCTCCTCCATCCTCTCCTATATATGTCTTCCCTTTCTCTTGCTAAGGATCCCTTTAGTTCCTTAGTTTCCCCTCCCCTTTGGTTGCACGACACGTCTTCCTTTGCAAAGCTTGGTGGTTGATCCTTATCTTGGAGTCTTCTTCTTCCTCCTCTTGAAGTGGCCGAAGGTGTAGCTTGGTGCTAAGAGCTTGGAGCTTTCTTAAGGCTGGTTACATAACTCCTAACCCTAACCATATTACCTTCTTCTATATTTGTGTATGTTTTCTTATGATCATAATCGACCATGTATGTTGCTAGATAAGTTTCTTACTTAGTTGCACCTAGTTCGCCGAACCATGTTTTAGAGTTTCCTTGTTGAGAAACACTCCTTTCCCTCCTTGGTCTAGAGAAATGAGCTTTAGCTCTAGTAATATGAGAAATACCCCTCTCTCATTTATGTTGAGAGGTGAGTTTGTGTTCTAGTTGCTTGAACAACACCCTCCTCTCACCATGGATTTGAGAGGTGAGCTTTTTGGTAGATGTAGATCTATGTTAAGGTTGATCCTTGTGGTTGCCCGAGTTGTGATAGAGGTTTTGCAAGACCCCTCTCTCTTGGTTGTTGAGAGGTGATCTGATCTTCTTGATCATTCTAGGGTTTGGTGCCCTTGTGCTTGAGGTTGATGATGATCTTACACGATATGGCTTTGGGATGGTGTTGCCCGATACCCTCTCTTGGAATAGAGTTCTGGGTCGATATGATGAGGTTGTGTTGGGCGATACACCTTGGTCTTTGCCTTGTGGGTTGGCCGATATGATGAGGCTATCTTGGTTGGACGATAGGCTTTCCCTTGGTGCCCTTGTTTCGTTAGAAGATGTGTGTTAGTGGGCGTTATAGGGTTGGTCTGGGCGCCATGGCTCTAGCCGATATGGTAGTTGTTGCCCGATATAACCCTAACCCTACACACATAGATGCACGATACACATGGATGCACGACACATATGGTTGCATGATACACCTTGAAGTGGTGGCCCGACATCCTTGCTTTAGGCCTGGTCGATATGTGACTAGAATGCTTGGGCGATATGAGAGAAGTTACCCTACCCGATACCACCTCTAGTGAGGGTGCTCTGCCCGTCACACTTCTTGTGAGGGTGGTGGGCACTTCTAGTGAGGGTTATGTTCCACCCGGAAACACATCTGATTGTTCTTTATCATGCAATCACATTCTTGTTGATAAGAATTATGGTTTATGGTTTGTGAACCTTTGACATGTTTAAGGTGGTTGATATAGTAGAACACACATATGTAAGCATGACATATCTAAAACTCTAATGACATGATATTACATGTGTTTATGATCATCTTGAATCATGTATATATAATGATGAGTAAATGATAAGTTTGGAAGTATATGAGTTGCTTCACATGATGATGTAACCCATGTCTATGGTCACAGGTTTGAGGCATGAATGATAAAGCATATAATCACCAATGTTGCCCTATATTTGATAACATGATCCTTCTGTTAATCTATGATGGCTTCAGTTATCTCTATGATTTTGTATACTAACCATGCAAGTGTTTCATACGGATGCATAGACAGGTAAAGGGCTATGAGGCATATATGTTTGAATATCACTACATTGATGGTCACTTCTACTGATGAGATAACCTACATCACCTGTATAATGTGTTTAGGTCTGAGGACCTGAGTTTGGCTAGAATGCCTAGTTGAGGTGTTATCCTCTGATGATGAGATCTGGGATTTGTTATCCCCGGTGACGAGAATGCCTTATGAGGGAGTGGTTTCTTGTGATGAGGGATTGAGATCCCGGGATATTGTGATGGTGGTGATAACAAGGTAACTTAATGTTATGTATGTGTTGCAACCTAGTTGCCTCAACAATTCACTTAAAATATACTAATTAGTTACAGTGAAATATTTCATGTAGTTGCCCTGGCCATAGATCCATCATCGTCAGTAGCTAGTGATGGTGAAACGGGTTCTCCTACGGGTTAACTCAGAGCACAAATTATTGAATATGCGAGGTTTCTCCTAGCCTAAAATAGAGAGGATTTGAGTGCAGCTGTGGTTGCAGACTCGGGATAGATAGAGCATGGTGAACAGGCCCATGGCTCAGTGTGATAGAGCATGAATGCGTTCATGGTTCAGGGAGCACGGTGAACTGGCCCATGGCTCAGATATACTAGTGTCGAGACCTGTACCAAGGTGGGCTAGAGAAAGGGTAGCCTGTGGGAGCTGACCCTGTGGCCGAGGCCACTTAAGCATGAGACTTCCGTCCTGCTTTGGTTCTGGTGCACTGACCACGAGGTGGGAGGTCATGGAGTTCGGCTCTTCCATTGACCTTGTATGGCACCGACTCCGGGTTTCACAGCCATCAGTTGGATTTGAGTGGTGCGACTCACTTCCTCAGGGCATAATAACATGTAATCCAGCCAAATAGTATTGATTGCTTACCTTAGGAAGATCTGAGAATTGTGCATGTGTGCAACTAGATTTAGAGGTAGGGTCCTGGTTTGTATCCCCTACAAATAAATCTTATCTTGTCAATCATGTTCCATACATAAATACTTGGTTATATGCTTTCCGTACATTTTGGTAAGCTCGATGGTAATAACAACCTTGCTCTATAGACTGCTCTTATTGTACGTCTTATCAGTTATCTACTATTGTTGCTTTAACCTTTCTGAGGTTTTATGGTTTCAGCGGGGAGTTATGTTTCTCGCTGGGACTGTGTGTCACACCCCGTTGGTTTACAACCTTTTTAGGTGTTCCCGCTAGACGTGGTGGTGGTCGCGAGGTTGCGGCCGAGCAGCAAGACGAACAGTAGAAGGTAAGAGATGGATATGTTGTTGTTTTGGTTGTTTTGTAGTAGAGTCTTAGAGTCATCCATGTACTCTTAGGTCCTCGGAGGCGTTTTGACATTGTTTCATGATGTATAGCTAATGAATCTTTGTATATCCTGTTACTGGCCGGATGTGGCCTTTTATGTATATATGAATAGGCGATGAACTCATGTGATGACAAGATAGATGATTGGTTAAGCTGTGAACACGTATCTAGACTTGTAGATGTTTATATAACTTGTCTTCTTGCAGGATGAGGATCTGAATGTAATAGTTTATTGGTTTGTCCGCTTCTTGAAATTGGTTTTAATTACCCCTTGTTTTTGGTATGAAGTGGTTTATGGTGTTTTCTTCACATTTTCGTTTGGCACCTCGTTGTCTGTGTGATAGCGGGATGTGTCGCCACAATGTTGATGATCAAAATGTACATCAAACGACCAACATGGGAATCTTTTCATGCTTAGACCAATTCATCCATCCCCTCCTCTACTGTAGTAGCCACCATTGTCAAGTTAACGTGACCGTTTTTGTCCATTCGAATAGTGTAAGTCCCATGTTTTGAGGCCTAAGATAAATGATCTTAAACGGAATGAGTGGATTACCCATAACACCAATGTGCACCTCCTTTTCAAGGAGACCATAACTAAGAACTTTGTGGTTAAGTGTGCTCGACCCATAGTAGTACTAGGATGGATGACTAGTCAAGAAGTTGACCCCCAAATGATGTGTGAGTGAGGGCAAAGTTCACAGTTAAAGCCATTGATGGTTTGTGGGGTTAATCGTCATTCATGAAGATCTACTAGATCCTTGGATAGTGGATCTAGGATTTACAAATGGTATAAGAGGAAAAATACTTCTAGTGGGTGGGACCCACATGGGCATGTGGCACACCAGTCTTGAGCCATACGGTTTGGGCATGTTGGAAAGTCTTATCCATGGTGATGCAACCACCCTTGTGTTGGTAGATATGATCGGGTGTTGGGTGAACATGGGTCATTGTTGGTATGCACTGAAATGAGGAATGATTATGAGGCCTTATAGTGGATACTTGATAAGGACGTCAAGAGTCTAAGTGGGGAGATTGTAACATCCTAGGACTTAAGGCCTCAGATAAAATCATCTTAAACGGAATGATTGGACTAACCATATCACCAAAGTACACCTCCTTTTTAGGAAGCCCTTCACTAACAACTATGTGGTTAAGTGTGACTCAACCCATAGTAGTACTAGGATGGGTGACCGGTTGAGAAGTTGATACTAGATTTTGTGTGAGTTAGGACAAAGTGTACAATTAAGGTCATTGGTGATTTGTGGAGCTAGTCATCATTCCTAAAACTCTATGACAATGTTGGGCAGTGTGCCCAAGATTTACAAATAGTCTTATTCCCATCCATTATAAACCAAACGTTTGCTCATGGACAAGAAAATTTCTATATTTTTGGTGGGGGTGGGTGATATATCTCTATTCCACTCACTCTATCTTCCCTTTTTTGTCAGTTTCTTTCAACATTAGCATTGTGTCTATTTTCCTGTTAGTTTTCTTAGTTTTCTTGGATGTAATTGACCAATACTAGTTGTTATGGATTAATTCCTATATTTTTTCATTATTCATCACCCATCAATATACCTTCTTGAATGAAGTAAATCTTTTTACAATGATGAATCATGAATTTCCAATGCGAGAACATATCATGTCACCAATGATCTTATTCAAACATCATTCCCTAGAAAAGATGGCATGCCATTTGGGATTTAGAGGAATCGAATGTAGTAATTATATTATGTATTAGCATAAATTCTTACGAAATTATCTTTGTTTGCATGTCACATTATTAATTGAGTTATTTGTTAAATATTTTCCATATACTCTGAATTCCAAAACATGGGATTTGCAAGTTTATCCTCTCTACAATTTTTCCACCATATTCTTATCTCACCACTTTCCAAAACAGCCCAAAATCCAAAAATAATGTGCTAAAAAAATCTACTTTTTCATACCCCTCCTACATAATAGGGGCATACCACAATTCAAAAATGACAATGTGCACACTACAAAGAAAAAGAAAATGCAATTAATGTAATTGCAACAATACATAAAGGAATCTTGAGTCAAATAGAGGAGAGATATACAAATGCTTGCTTCCATACCTTCATTCTCTCTAATTTCTTCCTAGGAAAAGCAATCACCCAAAACATATGATCTACATATGAACATTATTCTTGTGCAAATCTTATAGGAAAATGCAGAACTCTCTTGAACATAAATGATATAATGACTATGATGCATAGGTTTTGACGACAAAACATGTTTGTGAAAGAGGATTCAGAATAGGGAATTTCAAGTTGCATTTCGTGATTCTAGGAAATTGAGATTTAATTTGTAGGTAAACAAGTGATGATGTGAATGAGAGGATGAAACAGTGGTAATATTATTCATCAGATTGTTTATATTTTGTGTTTCTTGAGAGTAAGAAATGTTCATGTTTGGGGTATTTTGATGAATGCACTTCATTGCAATTTCATTGCATTTTCTACATTAGTTTTTCTCAATTCAATTAGCTAATGCTTGTTGTTTTTCATAGTTTTGTTGTTTTTCTTTTGTTCTTGTATATTGAGATATTTTATAAGAATTCTCGTCCTTATGGATAAAAAGCACAATTACACTCAATGCATAGGATATTAATATGATTTATCATGCTTATGATGAAAGTAATTCCTGGGACTCATGTCTCAAGATTAGAATAAATTGTAAGGAAAAATGGAGTTATTTCATACTAATTACTCCAGTATATTTGGTGACAAGGTTCCATAAATAATGGACCAACCCGGCCATTCAAGATGACTCCAAAGAAAGAAATAACTTGGCCAATATCCTTCATTGATTGGTTGATCAAAAATCCATTCTCAAGATCAGTAAACTCTAAGGATTTTTTTAGACCAAATGGTCGGTCGACTGACCTCTTTGTTTCCCAATCCACCTGTAGCACATAACCCCAAAAAAGAGCCCAATCAGCTAATGTGGTTCATTATTCAGACAACTATAATGCATGCCTCCCAGTTAGTAGCCACCAAGATTTTTTGGGGACCAAATGATCAGCTAATCCACCCCCATTGATCGGCTGACCCATTCTTTCTCTAGGAGACTCTTCAGATAGAGATTTAATCAACCCACCTCACTGACCAAATGACCAGAAGCCCATCAAGTACAACACTTAGTAGATGGTTTATCCACCTACCCGGTCACCCATCTAACATAATAGATAAGCAAATCACATAGATTCCTTCCCAAATTGGAGTGGAAGATCCATTTTTTAAAAACAAGACAAGAACTAATTTTGAAGAATATACTCACTTAGTTTAGAGCCACGTTTTGGGTTCAAGAATCTAGGAAAGAAAGAAAGGAATGAGATCCTCTTTGCAGAGATCTTTGGAACGGTTGTTATTAGAGAGGATATCCATAGTTAGAGTTCTCTGGTTGTTCTCTTCTTCTTCTTTAGTGACACACATTCTTCTCTCCCTTCTTGTAAATGTGCTTTTTCTATGGATATGAGCTCTTAGACACTCTCATTGAGGCATGGGGAGTAGCCTCGTTACTTGTAATTTACCTTAATTTTTATTGAACTTAGTGTTTTCCATTAATTTGGATTTTGTTTCATTTGTTTATTGCTTGCTTTCTTAACTGATCTCTAAATTAACACATTTGATATATTCTTGAACATAGAGACCACAAAATGTAGGATTAGATCCTCAAATTAATGCATAGGATTCCAAATGCAATCATGGAAGGTATTGTACATGACAATTGAGTTATCATTTGTGGGTAATGAGACCTTAGGCCCATGGGGAATTCAGTCCTTGTGCAAATTATCTTTTGAAAGGAGGCAAATTCACATGGTACTAGTCTTGATAACTATAATTACTGAGTTGTAAGGAATAGGACGAGTGCGTAGGTGATGGTGTTAAAATCCAAATGTCCTAATTTTCTTTAAAATTGGTATCAACCCTTATTTGAATCACTTTCTTGCATTTAATCACTAATTCAATCATTAGGTTATAATCACACTCAACAATCAATTTTTATATATTGTTCTCGGCAATTGGTTTGAGCGTGATTTCTTAAATATGTTTTCTCTCAGGTATGATACTTTGCTACATTGAAACTAATGTGTCCACCTATGAGTGAGTTTGGTGGATTGTGAAAAAAGTTCAAAATCTAAGATAATATATCATAAGGAATTTGTTCATGCATAAAAACTCACATCAATACCAAAAATCCATAAACTAATAAAAATCTAAAACAAGTGAAATGCAAACTTGATGTACAAAACAAAATATAAAATGTGACTAAAAATATGATGAATAGACATTCATCAAAAGTACCCAATCTTGAACTTTACTCATACCTAAGTTACACAAGATCCAAAACACTTTCCAAATAAATATTTTCAACCAAATTTCTTGCCTCATACTCACATCATGCTTGAATCCCTACCACGAATATGACAACCACTTGTTATCATTGAACATGACAAGTCATGTCCTTGATTTTAGTGTTACTTCACAATATCACTTTCTAAGCATAACCCTAAATTCCGAGCATGTTTGAGGGTTTCATGAAAAATTGAGAAATCCTACAAAATAACAAGTATGCACACAATCAAACACTAGGGTATGCCAAATGGATATCAATGGAGTATGTTATGTGACCCTTAGGTGTAAAATGGAGTGAATGGAGTTGTGGAAGGAAGAATGCACGTCTCTCCTCTATTTGACTTGAGATTGTTTATGTTGGAATTATAGGGCACAGAGTAGGCAGTGAAAACAAAAATTTATCTATCCATATTGCCGAGAATAGCAAGATCTCATCAAAAACTATATAATGGGAAGGACTGTTTAATAAGTTCATGCATGGTCATGGAGCAATTCCAGCAACTATTCTTCATTACAGTACTTCATCTCTCTTGGTTGCACTGGGACAACGTCTGCAATAGCCCTTGGTCTCACCAAAGACAACAGACTGATGTTTTCCTTCTAGCGGTAGACAACAACCTCCATGCCTCTATGGAAGTTCACACAGACCACCTAGAACGCCTCTCATTCTAGTAGAACATAAGAAAAGGAGTTGTTACTCCTGTTGGTGTACTAGTCACCAACTTGTTCCCCTACAATTGTTCTCCCTTGTTATCTCTCCCTTGATTGGGTAGGAGTTGCTCAGGCTCTCTATTGGTTACCACAACTAGATAGGACAACAATTGTTAAAGACAATTAAATTGTATCTCTGGGAAGGCCTAGTACCCCTCTATGTATAGGAGGGTTAGGGCCAAGGTTCCCAGTCTATTTGGGAGTGGAAGGGAATGATATTTCAAGAATTGTTGCAACCAACGACCGGCGAAATGGCCGGTTTACTAGTGAAATGATCAGTTGACATGTGAGATGATCGGTTCATCTGATGAACTAGTCATTTCATCATGTTTCCCAATCACTATTGTATTGGCAAATAATATGAGATTTAATGCACAACATGATGTCAGCAAAAATCCTTGAATCAATCGAGTTGATCCACCAACCGCACGGTTATCAACCTAAGATGGTCGGTTCATGGACCTGAGTCGATTGGTTCAGTTCCTCAACCAGTCAGTTCAATGTCCAGAATTGCCAAACTAGGTTATATTGACCTGACAAACTAAAATTGTCAGTTCAACACTTGAACCGATCAGTTCAATTGTCCAGTCAATCAATTTTCAACCATTGTTGTTTAAATTGAATACTTAAACATTTTAGTAGTCAATTTAATTACCATTCATGATTAAACTCCTCTTCTAGATGTATCCTATTGTGTGACCCCATAGGTTCCATGTTATGTTGCCAGTGAATGTCCATAACTAATTTATAAAATCACAAGGAAAGAGTGGTGCCTAGTCACACATCATTGCTAACCAAATAAACAGGAAAGTTGGAGAACAACTTCAACCTATGATCTGTTTAAGGTGTTATAGTGATTGCTAAATTCCTTTGTCTATGATATTCAGAATGAACTCGAGGCATGGAATTGTTATCCTCCATATGTTCAATCCATGTTCCTTGATCCAGAGTACATTGTCTGAGATATATGTGACCTCAATATCATATATTGATTCACATGTGCACGCACATGCTTTTCTCAGTCTCGCTTATCAAGTATCTTGGATATCATACTCCAGTAGGAGGGACAAATCCCGTCTACATCACTCAAAGTCATCCCCATGTGTCATATTGCACCCAATGATCACCTTTATGGCAACCCTTATTTAGGATCATGGTGGATGATGTCAATGCTTTTTTCAATCTTTCTTATCAAGTGTCTTGGATATCATACTCTAGTAGGAGGGACAAATCCCATATACATCACTCACAGTCATCCCCATGTGTCACACTGCACCCAATCATCGCCTTTATGGCAACCCTTATTTAGGATCATGGTGGGTGATGTCAAAGCACCCAAAACGACATGTCATGAATGCAATAACTTCAAGTCTAAGAACCACAATCACCACCTTAACTATGAGAGATGAATATGACCACCGTGTATGGTTTCCATGTGTCACTCTCAAGGTGGGTTTGTCTGATACATTGTTTCCTAACTAGTATCTATGTGCTTGTTTTGATATCACAAATATCAAGCTAATGATATTATGTCATCAGCCAACACACACTATAGTCTTTAGCATTACTGCTATCTATCTACCTTCCACAGTAACAACTGACTAGGGACAAAATAAGAATGTACATAATCTTATCATATGTATGATCTCATTGTTCAAGTCACATACTTGAAGACATACGTCATTGAGTAGTGTCACTCTTTAGACATTTATTATGTTTCCTCATTACCTCATAATTGAGTGAAAAAATATGAATTAGAAGCTTGCATTTATCATTAATCAAATCATTTATGCAATATGACATCATAGTCATCATATAATTGGCTCTCTGGGCATACATACCAACAAACTCCCACTTGCACTTAGATCTAATCACCCACGAATCATATTCTTAGTGATCTACACATATCCACCATGTTTCTACTATGTAAGTCCTAATCCAGCAGGTTAGAAATCATATTGCTTTAGTCTGTATATTGCATGTTTCACATCTCTTCATTGTACAGGATTTCATATGAGTTGGAATTGTCGTTGTATTGTATCAAATATTCCTTGCCTAACCAGTAGCTCCATTTTTGATATGGTATTTCTACTATGTCATCTATAGTTGGAACATCCTTAAGTTCACCCATATGAATTTCTAGATCCATATACAATTCATTCATGTTTTCACAACACCATGGAAAATGACTTATATTTTGGAAATAAAATAACGGTCTATTAGTTTGGAACACTTTCCAACTAAAAACTCTTCTCTAAGATTAAACACAGTTTTATATTGTGATCATCCTTTGTCATTTTAGAAGCTTGCATCAACGTAACCCTTTACACCCAACTCTTTCTTATTATCATATTGTAGTAACAAATCCTTTAGTGCTTCTCAAGTACTAATGGACGTTGTTTATGGCATTCCAATGACCTTCATTGGTTATGAGTAATATCTTCTTGTCATGTCTAACACATTCAAGATGATGGAATGAGTACACTACATTGCACATAGACCAAATGTGAATGCATATGGTATCTCTTCCATTCTTCATAAGAATTAGAACAATGGATTCTTGAGAAATTGATGCCATCTTTATGGATAGATTCTCTCTTACAGATCCCTTATGCTAAACCCTTTCAACATTTTGCAAATATATGTGCTCATATTTAGGTTTTGAAACTTTCCAGAACTCTCTCTATAGATCTCAATTCCTATCACATAGGATGTTTCACCTAATCCTTCATGATGAAGGTGATTTCCGTGTTAGGTTTCAATTCTTAGTATTGAAATGTCATTCCTCATCAATGTGTAATATATATATATATGTGTGTGTGTGTGTGTGTGTGTGTGTGTGTGTGTGCGCGCGCTCCTACTAAACCTTTTGTAATCATAGATTTCAACTTTTTACCTTGACTCAAGTCAAACTCTTTGATTGTCTTATCAAATCAAAGATTCCATTTCTGAGATGCTTATTTCAGTCTCTAGATTGACCGTTCTAGATTATAGAGTTTATTTTCATTGATGGAGTTATAGAACTTTCAAGTTGTGTCACATATGCATCCTCTTATTTATTATTATTAAGGAATGTTGTTTCAAACTTAATATGCCAAATAACATAGTCTCTCACCAGGATGCAATAACAAGCACATTCATTGGTAAAGGGATTTCATCATGCTCATCGTTTGAACTGATTTGAAAACCTTTCAACCAATCTATGCTTTATGTCATTCATTTGGTCTTCCTTATGAAAACCATATTGCACCTTTTGGGGTTTACCCCTACAGGTGGTATCACCAAGGTCATATCTTATTGGTGTTTATGGTTTCCACTCTGGATATAATGGCTTCTAGCCATTACTCAGATTATGGTCCCTCAATAGTTCTTAGTTGAATGTTCTCCCATCATATTATGACCAACTCACAACTTATCTGAGTTATAGGATTCACAATCTTTTAATATCAAACATGTTTTACCATAACTATGAGTTTTGTGTGTTACATAAAGAACTTGAGATTCCAAAACCACTTGTGACTCTCTTTGTTCTCATTGTGCCTCCTATGTTTCAAATGTTCTTTGTTGAATTTGAACTTTTCGAGTTGTACTTTACTCCATTGATTCCAATGGAATTTAGTCATCCAGCAACAAACACTTTTATTATTAGTTAGAGATAACTATTGTTCAATAAATTATGAGTTGTGGTTTAATCTTTTTAAAGAAATAACTATCTTCATTTACCTTTCAATCCTTAAGAATATCAGTAATTCCCATATCGTATCTCATACGATGTCTTTAAAACCATTTTGGATGGTACATTGTTTTAGTGTAAAGTATGGTTTCTAAAGGAAGTTATATTACTAGATTAAATGATAATCATATCATGACTCGTCAAGGATGTGATTCCTTCATTCTGGCACAACATCATGTTCAAGTAGAATTTGTCATGATACACTATCACACCTCTCCAAAAGGTCCTCAAACTATTCCCGCAAAGTATTTCAACTTTTGATCACATCAAAGCATCTTAATACCTTTAAAGAAGTTGTGTACTTCTCACATGCAATCTCCTTGAATGATTCAAGAGATTTATATTTTATTGAATACATATCACCATATTATCAATAAATATAATGAAGTGCAAACAACTATCTATATAATTTATTCCAAAGGTCTTTGTACATCATTATGTACATGCCCTTGTAGAATGTTTATTCTCCCACTACACCTAGCTAGAGGTTGTTTTTCATGTTTCTCATTTATAAGACTTGCATGTCTCTTATTGATTCAATAACCAAAAGATTCTAGATTGACATCAATATGAATTCTAGAAATGCATTTCTCATATGTGTGCTCTACATGATAATTTGATTGTTTGAGTTATCAATTATAATCCTTTTGTATATACATTATGAGCATTCATCTTTTGATCCAATTGCATAAAGATCAAAAGACATTTGGAGAATTGTCATACAAGATCACATCTTTGAAATAGAATAATCATCCTTGTCCATACAAGATGCATAATGTAAAATGTGTTTATTTATTGGCATAATGAAATAGCAGTTCAACTAAATCTATGACATGCCCAATGGGCTAAGATAAATTCTAAGTGCAGACTGAAGTTGAAGCAACTCTTGATCATCATAGTCCATCTTTAGTCCTTTCATAAAGGATTTACTTTTTATCAGATCATGCACTTCAACGTATGTCAGATCTACATCCAGGTATCACATACCAAGATGAAGAAGTAATCAAATTTATCTTATAATGTTCAACCTAAAGTAGAGGCTTCTATCTCTTCCTTATTATTTAGTTCCTCCAAGAAGACATGGCAATTTCTTTTCCATTGTCCAGGTGATAGTAGTGGCATTTACAACCCTTCTTCACGCTATCTTTTGCCTTGAGATATGAAGACTTGGGCTTTTGGCCAGCTTTAGAGCTCTTCTTAGATTTGCTTTTGCCCTTTGACTTTCCCTTTCTCTTTTTTATCATCATCACATAATTGGTTTTATCTTTCTTCATTTGTGCCTTAACTGTTCTCAACATGCCTAATAACTTTCCTAAAGGCTTGTCCAAGTCATTCATGTTATAGTTCATGACAAACTGACTATAGGATATGGGCAGATATTGCAGAATCACATAAGTGGCCAACTCTTGACCCAAGGGAAATCCCACTCTTGACATGTTCTCCACATACCTATTGAGATTGAACACATGAGGACCTACTGGATATCCTTCTATCATGTTACATTTGAACAATGCATTGGAGACACTGTATATCTCCTATCTTACCTGATCTTGGAGCATGTTATTAAGATGTGCGACCATCTCAATTACATCCATGTTCTCATGCTACCTTTGCAACTCATAGTTCATGGAGCATAACATCTGACACTTTACATCAACTACATCTTCAATATGCTACTTATAAGCATCCATGTCATCCTTAGGTGCATCGGGAAGAGGTTCATCTAGCTCTAGTGTCTCTAGGAAATAGAGCTTGCACTCCTGTGTGAGAACAATTCTCAGCATCCTGAACCAGTCATGGAAGTTTTTCCCATTTAACTTGTCCTTCTGATGGATTAATCACAAAGAAAAGTTATTGTTTTTGTTACCATTTATTCTACAAAACAATATGCAATTTTGTCAAAACTAATTTTTTATTTGATATGATTTGATTTATAAAATTTGACAATATTCAATTAGATCTTTAATTAATTATCCCACTATTTTATTTAAATTGATATCCCTCACATATCAATTTAGAAGATTGCAATGTATAATATTTTAGTGAGCCAAAATCCAAAACAATTCAACTATTACCCAGCCAACGCCAGCCTCTATAGTCAATTATCAAGGTAGACAACCTTTGCCAATTGCATCATATGCAATTCTTAGATAGATGATATGCACAACTCCTTGCCATATTCATCTTTATGCCTCTGGTACTTAATATCATTAAGAACACACATTTAAGCCTGACCCAAAAGTAAACACAATAATAAAGCACCCCACTTGGAAGGCCCACATTATTACCATCACACTTCCACGAGATAGACCAGCGCACCACCCATGGGGTGCCCACACTTAGTCAATCAAGCTTTTCATGTGTGTTGCTTATGGAAAGCATCTAAGACTTATTATTTTATTTGAGAGAGTTTGTATTAATAAATACATATACATTATCCAATCACCATATATATAGTATGTATCATATACATGCTATATCCCACTAAATAAACATTCAATATAAAATATTAGTGATGGTTATGATCATACTACTGTAATTCCTTAGATCCATAAAGAATTACTACCACCTAGGTCAACATCACATTCATGAACATGTTGTTGGTGTAGATATGTGCTTGTCAATCAGGATCGATCGGTTCAACCCTTGAACTGATCGACTTGCCTCATGGTTGGTCGGTTTTTCATCTGAAGTGCTCATTTGACTTCTTTTCCAACCGATGTTTGGACAACTCCAAATCGTTAGTTGGGTCCACCGGCAGGTTGGTTTTCTCCCATGCATTCTTTCCTCCTCAGTCCTCCATCCGGTCAGTTCGTCACATGAAACAATCAACTCCTTCACGCTGATTGTCGTCTTCATCGTCTCAAGAAAAGAAAATATCCTATTGCTATTAAACTTATTACATGGTAATGAAATACCTTGAATTAAATTCAAGGGGAGAAAAGGTAGGAAAGAATAATACTTTTACATTTGGGAAGAATAAGGTCAAGGCTCGAGACACAAATCAAGATAGATATTCACAAAGAAAACCATTCAACCACACACAAATATTGGATTTTGGCCATAACCATGCTACACATCCACCATCAAAACTCACTTTTAGGATGACATGTATAAATTGTGTACTATATATATATATATATATATATATATATATATATATATATATATATATATATATATATATATATATATAGGTTTGGGATTATATGAGGTCTTTGATCGCATATATAGTTTAAGAAGATTATGTATTTACATCGTATGAAATAAATAAATGATGAAAATCAAAATCAGATCATATCGATTATCCCAAAACATAGTAAATTGATGTTGCTCTAATATAACTGTTGGGAAATATAGGCACAAAGTAGGCACTGGAAATAAAAGTTTATCTATCCATATTTCCCAAAATAGCAAGATCACGTCAACAACTATATAATGGGAAGGATGGTTTAATGAGTTCATACCCAGTCCTGGAGCAAGTCCAACTACTATTCCTCATTGTAATAGTGTAGCTCTCCTGGTTGCACTGGGATGGTGTCTATAGTAGCTTTTGGTCTCACCACAGAATGCATGCTAATGTTGTCCTCCTAGAGGCAGACAACAACCTCCACGCCTCTATGGAAGTTCACATAGACCGCTTAGAACTTCTATCATTCTAGTAGAACAGATAGGAAGGAGTTGTCCCTCCAGTTGGTGTACTAGTCACCAACTTGCTCTCCCACAATTGTCCTGCCTTGACATCCCTCCCTTTATTGTCATATGACTTTCCCGGGCTCTCTATAGGTAACCACAACTAAAGAGGACAATAATTGTCAGAGGCAATTGAGTTGTGTCTCCAAGAAGCCCCTAATACCCCTCTATTTATGGGAATGCCAGGGCTAGGGTTCCCAGTCTGTATGGGAGTGGAAGGGAACACAATCTCACAAGTTTTCACAATATGCGATAGGAGAAATGGTTGGTTCACCAGTGAACCAATTGGTTGGCATGTGAGCCAATCAGTTCACCTAGAAAATTCATCATTTCAACATGTTTTTCAATCATAATTGTATTGACAATTAATATCTGATGTAATGCACAACATGACATCCACATAAATCCTTGAATCAATTGAATTGATCCACCAACTGCACAGTTTACAACCTAAGCCAGCCAGTTCATAGACCTAAGTTGATCGGGTTCATTTCCTCAATCGGTCAGTTCGATGTCTAGAATTTTCAAACTTGGTTCTATTGACCTGAAACACTAAAATGATCAATTCAACACTTAAATTGATCGATTGAATTGTCAAGTCAGTCAATTTTCAACCAATGTTCTTTAAACTGAATACCTAAAGACTTTGGTAATCAATTTAATTATCATCCATGATTAAACTCCTCTTCTAGATGTATCCTATGTGTGTGACCCCATAGGTTCCATGTTATGTTGCCAGTGAATGTCCATAACTAATTTATGACATCACAAGAAAAGAGTGGTGCCTAGTCACACACCATTGATACCTAAATAATCAGGATAGATGGAGAACAACTTCAACCTATGATCTATGTAAGGTGTTACAGTGATTGCCTATGATATTCAAAATGAACTTGAGGCATGGAATTGTCATCCTCTAATTGTTCAATCCATGTTCCTTGATCCCGAGCAGACTACCTGAGATATATGTGACCTCAATATAATATATTGATTCACATGTGCATGTGCATGTGCATGCTTTTCTCACTCTTTCTTATCAAGTGGCCTAAATATCATACTCTAATAGGAGGGACAAATCCCATCTACATCACTCACAATTATCCCCATGTGTCATGGTGTACCCAAGCATCACCTTTATGTCAACCCTTATTCAAGATCACGGTGGATGATGTCAAAGCACACTGAATGACATATGATGAGTGTAGTGACTCCAGGTCTAAGAACCATAGTCACCACCTTCACTATGAGAGATGACTATGGCCACCATGTATGGTTTCCATGTGTCACACTCAAGGTGGGTATGTCTGATACACTGTTCCCTTGCAAGTGTCTATGTGCTTGGTTTGATATCACAAATATCATGACTGATGAGATTCTATCATAAACCAACACACAATTAGGTCTTTAATGTTACTACTATCTATCTGCCTTCCATAGTAACAACCGACCATGGACATAAAAAGAATGTACATACTTTTATCATATGTATGATCTCATTGTTCAAGTCATGTACTTGAAGACATACATCATTGAGTAGTGTCACTCTTTAGACATTCATTATGTTTCCTCATTATCTCATAACTGAGTGAAATGAAATGAATTGGAAGATTGCCTTTATTATTAATCAAATCATTATGTAACATTCCATTGCAATCATCATATGATTGGCACTTTGGGCATACTTACCAACAGTTTATCATTTTTGTAATTAGCATTTTTATGCATATTAGTACTTTTTCTATATTTTGGTGATACTCTCCTATTACATAGAGAAGGGTACGAAAGAAGAGAATATGTGGAGAAGGGTTTCTGTGCCACCCAAAGCTTAGAGTTTGGCACACTTTATGAATTGTTTTCATTTTTGTGAAGGGAAGGTAATAAGATGGAAGAATGAGTGTAATAGAGCATTTGGATCATGTACAACACTTATTTTTATGTTTAAGTACGTCAGGTTATTCCTCTAGTTTTCTACACTCAAATAATTACATGATAAAGGGGAATCTTGGAAACTCCATATATATGATGCATTAATAAGTGAGGAGTTTCGTGTTTGATCCTTATTTGTTCCTCTAACATGGTCATCCTTTATAGGGAACATGATGCAAATATCCATTGGCTAAAAGGGATGGTTTTTTAACACTTTTATATCTTTGTAATATGTTTTATATCAAGAATTTACTTCAAACAAGGGGGTTGTATAACAAGTTATATATTCAATGAAAACATAAATGTATACTAAACTGACTAGATAATGGCTTAATATTAAAGTGCAAGAATGAAGAAATAAAGTGACAATAGTTTTAAGCTACATGCAATGCAAGTGATCTAAATGCAAATGGTAAATACAAATCTAAAATGCTAAAATAAAATATAAAATATTAAAAGAGATAAAATGTGGGTGGAAGGGAGTGTGTACCACTTAACTTCTATCATGAGCCTAGAAATTTGCTTGTCCTTAAAGAAATGATAAACCCAATGGGAATTCAAAGAAATTATTGATGATCATCCAGGTGGCCTCAACAACTAGAGAAGATCTGGATAAAAGGAATATTCACCGAGGGATGAAACTACGACCATGAGAAATCCATGTTCTAATATTTGGTTAGGTGATAATGGTAGATCAAAAATACTATTAGGATGCCTAAAGTAGTATAGCCTTTTGCCCTTAGAATCCATCTATTAGGATCCTACAATACTCCTCCACCAAAAGAGGTAGTGAGCTATCGGGGTTTTCTTCTGAGTGGTCTCCCTAATTTCTCCAAGAAACATGTCTATCTTTCCATTAAAACATGATCAACCCTACGCCAAATGTCTCCCTCATCCATTTCCCAAGAAGTAGATAAAATACTATTAGGATCTAGAACAAAATGTACCAATAAATGAAGATATATGGTTCTTTTAGAAAGAATGGGAAAAACAAGAATTTATTAACATATAAAAGAGAATAACCACACACAAAAAAAGTATGAAGGATAAATATCAGTAGAATAAATAAAAAATTATAAAAACAAACTAAGAATTATAAAAACAAAGTAAACATCTAACAAACTAAAGGTTACAAAATCAAATTAAGAAAGAAAATCTAAAATTGAAGCTAACAAAAATATAAATCCAAAATGTTATGATATCCCTGATGATCAGACCAAAGTTTGATGTGGTAAATTATAGCATAAGAAACTCACCTTATAAATCATCCCTAGGTTTTATCTATTCTAATGTGCAATAATTACCACCCACAAGTGTAACAGCTCTTATGATAGTATTCTTTATGATCAAATGAAAAGGACAAAATTTTTGAGAACTAATTGTATTTCTAGCCTACTTAAAATAAAGTGATTAACAATGATATATCTATTTGGTTTTTAGTTGATTATCCAAATTATCTATGCAATCCAATAAATAAAGGTAACAATTAAAACTATGATAAATGAATGATAAAAGAATTTGGTCATGAGGTATTTCCATCACTGCATGTAGTCACTCTCTTATAATGCATCATTCACATGTATAAATATTAGATTAAGGTCAAGAAAGTTCCATATCCTTTCTATGTATGGAAATTAGAAAGACATATTTTCTCGTAGGCTCAAAGTCTTATTACCTACAAATCATGAACCCATCACCCCAGAGAACTCCCTTCCAATGTCTCATCTGGGATTCAATAATGATTTATTAATATTTTCATCATTTAATTTAGTGTCTCTACATCTAGAATAACAATTGATACACAAGATAGGTATCTAATCTATAGAGAATTCTTTGAAAATAAATCAAGAATCCAACAATTTTAAACAAGCAATCATTTGTAGTGTAGGATTATGAACGACAAGTAGTGGACTAATCCCCACACCCTATTAGATAAACTACTATTTAATCATATTCATGATACAATAAGACATAGTTAATAATAATAAGCTCATGCATGGTATATAAATCTAGACAAGAAGCTCTATGATTTGCAAAACTAACCTCCAAATGACAGTTGCAATCTTAGTCACTTTCTCTGATAGAACGCATCTTCAAGGCAAGTCGTTCACATTTGTATTTGGCTCTCCCTAGTGATGAATAGGGTTTTTGATGGATGTTGGATTGAATAGGATCCGCTCTATTGATATCTCTCTGGTATTTTTACAACATGCCATAGGGTTTGAATTTGATCTGACATCATCCAAAGGTCATGAGCAATTTATTGCAAATTTATAGCATTGGAAACACAACAACTTTAGGACTAGTCATGAAAATTAAAGTGGTCAGTAATGTAATCATTTTGTAGGTAATTCAATTATGCATCCAACAAAATTTAAATTTTCCACTTCTGATAGTAGATTTTTGGAGCCAATTTACTAACCGAGCATGCTTTAATATCCCTCTCTCTAATAGTTAGACTTGGGAAGTGAGGATTTAACATTTTGCCTTATTTATTGGGAGTTTATGACTTATTATTTTCTCCTTTGTATTAAACTATAAATTAAATATGAAAATGAATTTAATACCAAATAAATTTAATAAACTACTAAAAAGTTACACAAATGAGATCTCAAGTAATATGTAATACAAATGTGCAAAACTAAATATAAGATGCAACTAAAAATATGATGAATATACATTCTTTAATAAGGTTAAGGAATGTCATGGGGAAGGTTTTCCTTTAATCAAACTTGACCGACTTTCATATTGTTCGAGCACACAACACCAAATTGGTATATATTCCAAGAAAAAGAACTACTTGTTTATAGGCATGGCCCATATTTAGGGTTGTAAATCCCAACATGATCGGGGAAATTGGGAAGCGATCTAACCTACATATAGGATGTCAAATTCAAGCAAAACATTATACATGAAACCAATACAATATAAAATCTTGACCTAGAAGTTGAATTATGTCACATTTAGGTCCAACTATTTGTTAAATTAGAATAAATGATATAATGAACGAATAAACTATTTAATTGAAAATATTAGGATCTACTAAGTGTAGGATTCTATGTACAGTGGAAGCAAAAATTTAATATCCATGTCGGCACTAGCAGATTCATCAACAACAATATATCAGGAAGGAAGGTTGTGAGATAGATACATTGTCGTGAAATCGATCTGATGATGTTTCTCACAAAGTAGTATAGGCATAAAGAAGATATATCTCAACATATACATGACAGTTTCTACTCCTCTATATTGTCCACGTCTATTAGGGGAACTCCACGTTGTGATCCCAGAGATGATGAGGAAGGATCAACCTTTCTATTGACCACATTCTAACATTGTACACTTATCTTTTCTCTCTTTCCTATGGGTGATCACAACTAGTCTGAAAGGTGTAAAAAATCATATATGTCATGCCCCTTTGTATAGGAAAGGCAGGGAATAAATTTCTAATAAACCCTAGGAAATGAAAAGACAATGACTGCCTTTTAGAAGCCTGCTCATGAATAGACCAATCGATCTACTGACAAATCCACTAAATCAACTAGGATGGATCATGATTTACTAGATCCAATCGGCGTATCCACTAATCTAGTGCAGTTAGGTGACTGGACCAGCTAGTCGGTCGATTGGTTGATCTTGTCTAGTTCCTTGATTGGGCTAGCCAATTGAACCAGTTGGGTAGATCTTGGCCTGGTCAATCAACTAGACCTTCCATTCAATTGATCAGTCTATCCAGATAGGCTACTAGACTTTCCCGCAAATGGACTAGTTTATCTACTTGGGTGATTGGACTTTATAGTTGACCAAGTGGGCTTCTAATCACTCCATCAATTATTTAATCGATTATCTAAATCTTTTAATAAATAAGTAGTCATGTGTTAATGATTATACTCCTCTTCTGTATGCATCCTACGTGTGTGACTCTATAGGCTCTAAATTACATTGATAGTGACATCTATACATTATGATTTCATAGATAATGACGGGTATCTAGAAAGACTTTATTGCCTTACAAGTAATTGGAGAAGTTGAAGAACAACTTCACCCTAGTATTGTGACCAATGTTATAGTGATTGTAAATTCCCTCTGTCTCTGATATGAAAATTCAACTTGAGGCCTTGAAACATCATCATCTTTGTGTTCATTCTTTGTTCTCGAGAGTAGACTATTTGAGATACATATGAGCTCAATAATATTGACACAAATGAGCATGTACATGTCTTTCATAGTCTCACTCATCAAGTGGTTGGGATATCACTCCAATGACATACAAATTCCATCTACACCCCTCATAATAATCCACATGTGTCACAGTGCACCCAGGCAGTACATGTATGGCAATCCTTATTCTAGGTCATATTGAGTTACGTTAATGTACACCAAACATGTGATCCTTATAGTGACTTCAGGTCTATGGACCATAATCACCACTAACACATAGAGATATGATTCTGACTATCATTTATGGCTTGCATGTATCATATTCAAGTTGGGTTTGTCCAATACACTTATTCATAACACGAACCTATGTGCTTGACTTGATATCCAATATAATCACTACTAAGATTTAGTCATGAGTCAACACACATACTATCCTTAATGTATTATTCTTCTCCTAATTTCCACAATAGTATTTGAGTATGTGCCTAGACAAGAATGGATACTCTTAGCATACACACGATCTCATTTTCATATTCTCAACCCAAAATATACTCATTCTTAGGAATTATATTTATTCATTATGTCATAATGAAGCAAACATAATAAATGGAATTGATTTTACCAATAATCAAATCAATTACAAAGTATTCCATTACAATCATCATATGACTTGCTCTCAGGGCATACTACCAACACTAAGTCTTTTAGGTTAGAAACTTATGTTGGATTGATTCTATGTTCAAGATTTTAGGTTTGGGAGTGATGTGAGGTTTTGGGATGGAAATGGGAACCGGGAAAAATAAACAAATAAAAATAGTATCCCTAAATCCAAACAAAAGTATCCCAACATATTTATAAATAGGGGTTGTAAGGAATACCTTTTCATGAAGTAAATTTGATGACATGATTCTCATGGGATAGCATTTGTCTCTTGATGTACATAATGCATACGGATCAAGACGTCCCCCTAATGCAGTCACTTGCAATCTATGTCTTTACCTCATCCACACAAAATAAGGGAACTCCATGATGTACTGCTAGAATCGTCAAGAAGGAGAAACTTCTTGGTGACAATCTAGTAGTGATATCAATCTCTCTCTTCTCCTCACTCTACTAGTGGGTAATTACATCTACAATTTCTCAAAGTGGTTAACATGTAACCTAAGCCCTTCATGTCATACTCCTTCAAACAGAGAAGGCAAATGATAGGATTTTAATAAAAACTTGAGAAACAAAACGACTGTGGGCAATGTTTTTGCTAGCTCATGTGAACCCATTAGTCAACTGAGTGAAAATGAGTGTGCATCCCTATGAGTGTTCACCATCCTTAGTATAGTTCTTAGATTTCTATAGGAATACCTAACCCTTTTGTTATTTAGGAGTTCCTTTGAGTAGATATCTACATCTAAACATCAATGATGCATCTCCATTGTTGTACCAGATCTATTGACTTCTCTTGTATTCATGTTTGATGTCTTGGAGGAACCACCAATACTCTCATATTCTACTATGTTGTTGTTCTCCTTCTATTTCACCATATAGGTTGTTGTCATATACATTTTCATCATCTACACCGCTACCAACTACATTGGTGTCATCATCCATCCTTGAGATGAAGTTGTCTTAAATTCAACATCAGTAATGCTTCTCCATTGTTGTTACTAGATCAATGTAGTTGTCTCATATTCATTCTTGATGTCTTGAAGGAGCAACACCATACTCATATTCTACCATGTACTTTATCGTCACCCTTCTATTTTACTATCTAGGTTGTCATGATTTAAATTGTCATTGAGGCCACTTCTAAGTACACTATCATTATCCATATTGTCATCATCCTTGAGATGGAGTGTCGAATCATGGAAAATAACCATTCTACTACTATTAGGGATTAACAATCCCTATATTTTTTTACTGGAGATCCAAAAGGATTTTTCCATCATTCTTTTTTACATTTTGAGGTTCATCGTTTCTTATCTACTATGTCACACGACGTGTTGGTAGTGTCCTTTTTGTTTTTGGCTCGCATTGTTAACTACTTGTATAAGATATCAAGTGTCGTGATTTGAAATGATGTGTGCTTTGTGACATGGTGTGTCAACATGGTCGCACAACATCACCTATATGCCTTGACTATGTGCTTATATTTACAGGCAGGTCATATCTACTTATTGACATGATGTGTTGCATGTTAGCTAACATGATAGGTCTACTACTATCCTTAGGTATTGTTATCAGACACAATGTGTCTCCTTCCAAACATGACATATCACTACATCATGTACCATGTAACTTCATTAACACGGTGTAATATTTGCTATCTTCACCACATGTTGCATCACACAGAGTGTGCATTCACCCTTTGTATAGTGGTGTTTGCTTCTATAATGCAAAATATATGAAAATAGAAGATGTTGAAAAAAAATAGTGACTCCATTTGCATGTGTTATATGTATAATGGATCTTCATATTGAAGTGCTACTAAAATGTATCTTTAAGTCTTGTATATGCATACTTCTTCATGCAATGGATCATTCATTCTAGCTATATCACCTTAGCTACTATATGTCCTCCTATGATTTTGCATGGTCTACTTGGGTTCCAACACTCTCTGGTCTACTTCATGATATTAGCAACTAAGATGAAAACACTTGCACCTACATATTTTTGTTTACTAATGTTCCAGATGTCACTTCTTTTATTACCTAGAAGCTCCTAATACATGTCCTCATACATGTAAATTATTTCTTGACATAGAGTATTTGAATGTTGAGTGCTTGATTGTAAGATTCAGGGGTAGACATATTCTTGTATGGGCTGATTTTTATCTACATATGTATGGTTGGTTTTGCAATCACATTCTATCTTTCAGTCGGTCTACAAGTTGGGAATGCAATTTTCCATGCTTTGACTTGTGCAGTAGTGTTAGAATGTAGGAGAGTGTATTGTTTACTACCTATCATTTGTCCCATTAGTATTTGGAGTTGACCATTAGGGTTTTTATGTTCTTCTACTTGCTTTCTTTCCTATATATATAAAATGGGTTGTATGAAAAAGGTTTGTCCATCTATTAACAACTATGCACAAAGTAATTTCTCCTTACCTCATTATCTGACAAACCCACCAACAAACTACTTAATGGAGCATAATGTCCATAGGATCATTACTTGGGATTTTAGAAGAATTCAAACTTAATTAGAAGCCCAACCATAGATGGCATTATGTCAATAGCTAACCTGGAACTGAGAGGGCCAAATCGAGTCTTCTTCATACCAACAAGCTCTACATCGTCGTACATATATTTTCCCATTTCCCAAGGGGAGGTATACATGAACCGAAACTCCTTATTTTAAAAAGACTAGTAGATTTATTGAGATCGCCATTCTGCACGGACCAAAGATGCCCGGGTCCAGCCCAATCCCGCCTGGGCAGAGTGTGCCTGGAGTTTTTGAATATGGTATTGGATCTATTGGTAGAAAGCCCACAATCATAACCCCACTACTCAACACTCATATGATGTCGGTGTTGTCAGTTTGGGTCCCCGCCAACTTCCCTTTATAGATATCGACTGATTCCTCCTCTATATACCTCTGACCCACTACAGTGCCAACGACCTCTAGTGGGGTCTCTAAAGAAGACTGTTCATCATTCGACACCCCCACCCCCTGTATCTAGAATAGGTGGATATATTTAATGAGATCTACTATGCAAAGGCAGACCTACCAGGCCTTGTAGTGAGGCATGTCACCCATGTGAGAAGACCAGTGAGAAAGAGCTCCTGGCACATTGTGATGAGGTCAGTGAGGGCCCGTCTGTGAACCTCGTAAGAGTCGAGGGATGTATCACCCATTAATAGAGGAGGGTGTCAAGGGAGGGCATCTACAAAGCCACTGTGCTCATAGCTTGATTTCCAATTGAGGCAGACCTCAACACACTTTGAGATGCAAAATTTGTCCCAAAATGTGTCCAGGTCCACCTCTGCATAGCATTTCCATATTTAATCCATCTCTTATTGTAATGGCCAACATCTAATGTGACAATGTGGATTTCATAGCTCTTTAAATCTTTCAAGTCTATTTGTACGTGCTTTTTGGCTTTGGATGGACAAGATACCAATGATATATATGTCTTTGTGAAATTTCTCCAAGACTTAAAGAAGAAAGGAAAGAAAAATAGCAATATGCACCAAATATGTATTGTGCCTGATCATGCTTAGGGTTTAGGGTTTAGGATTTAGGATTTAGCCTGACCATGCTTAGGGTTTAGGGTTTAGGGTTTAAGGCATTGTTTCTTTATACCGCCGTGACTTTTCGATCTATATACATATTTTACCAACTAGATTTCTCTGCTTTAGCAAACTATTAAAGTCATGTATTTCAATTGTATTTTTAACTTCTCAATCATCTTTAGTCTCATATAACTTATTTTAGAAATAAAAGGAATTTTGTTAAATGGGAGGCGAGAACAAAGACTTGTGGGTCTTTGTTGGTACTTTTAAATTTAAAGTTGATTGAACTGATTGGAGCATTGTGCTTTGGCAAATTGAAATACACACACATGTGCACCCTTGTCACACCTCTCTATCCCATTGCCCAGTTTCTCCTAATGATTTGATATCTTTATTGAAAAAAAATTCTTTATTTTGTTTTTTGTAATAGTGTTTTGATTTTTTTGCCTTTTTGGGGCTTTAAAATTTACAATTGATTGGGTTGATTGGTGCATTGTACTTTGAGGAAATAAAACAAACAAACACGGGCAAGCATCTCACCACGCCTCCCCACCCTGTATGGCCCGATTCATCCATGCAATTTGATATTTTTATTGAACGAATTAAATTCTTTCATTTTATTTTGTTTAGTGACATTTTAATTTTTATGCCTTGGAAAGGGAATTGCCTTGAATCTCTGATCTGAGTCCATTTGGTTCCTGTTTGGTTGGGCTCAATGAATTTTTTTGGAACTCATTAACCAATGATTTTTTTTTGGAACTCGTTAACCAATTAATTTTAGAGGAAAAACAACTATCTTTGGGTGTCTAACTATGGACTTCGTTCACCTATAAAATGGACATCTTTTGTCACGACAGTCGACAAAACCGTTACTGATTAAGAGGAATTAAAATTAGCAGCGGATTATTGAAAATCACTAAAAATTAAAACCATTTTCAAAGAGATCCATTTCTAGGAAACTCTTATAACAAGAACCAAAATATTATATATATACATTCTAGTCCACAAAGTACATACCATGTACCTTCTCTTTTCGAGGATTATATACAACAGTTGTTCTGTTAAAATTCACACATAAGCATCATAAAACCTCGAGGCATTCTATGCCAAAATTTCAAATCAATCATAAAAGAACTAACTACTAACTCCAAGGACATGAGAGTACAGAGACGACACATAGGACTTATATCTACAAGACACAACAGTCAGTATCTGCACCTGAGATGTTACTGTTGTCCCTGTTGTTGCTGTCCTTCCCTTGTTGTATGGTTTCTACCTCCTCATCCTCGTCCACCTAAAAAGGTTGGATCCCATGGCGGTGAGACAATTGAAATTTTCGCAGCGAGAGATATAACTCTCTGCCAAAAACCATTATTGCAGACAAACAGTAATAAACTGAGCAGAGGAATCTCTATTGAACAGTAAGATTTAATCATTATTAAGTAGAATAGAGCAATATCATCTTTTAAATCATCACGGCTATGAATGATAAATCAGTAAATCATCTATCCTTTTTAATAAGGAATATGAAGAACATGTATAATATCTATCCATTTAGGATACAGTAAGCAATGTACATCAACCAAAGATTTCCGTAATTCGTCCTTAAGAAAATATGCTACACGACTGATTACATTTTACAATCACACTTATGCCCTGAGGAGATGAGGTATACCGCTCATACTCCAACTGACCACGACGGCGTAAAGTATCGGTTCCATACCTAGGTCAATGGAAGAGCCGGACTCCATGACCTCATCTAGCTCGGTCAGTGTGAGACCACATGTAGGACATCTAGTGTCTCTACTACATAGCTTTCTAGGGTATACTGGCAACTTCACTATAGAGCTACATCGGTGGCTACACTCTCTTCGTAATCAAGAGATTTCATGTTTATCTCACATCGATCTGGCATTAATCATCATCGGGAAATTCATGATACATCCATCCTGGCACATATAATGAAGGATTGAGAGACCTCGTGTCTATCTCATGTCAACCCCACATTAGGGCGTAAGGATATTCGTGCCCATCACCCCCTCATATTAAAAAATATGCCCTCTAGGAGATCCCGTGGGAAAACCTATTTCACCATCACCAGCTACTGACGATGATGGATCTATGGCCAGGGCTCTACATGATAAGATTTCACTTGATTATTTAAGTACATTACCATATTATTTTAGCATCAGTCAAGTTTTCAAACAAGAATTATTATGACAAATTCTACAAAGAAACATGTAATATTTCTATCAAGTACCTTTCAAAACTTTATAAAACATTGGGATTTCAATCCCTTATCTCATTACTAGGAATTCACATCCCTCAACAATACCATCATCACACTTACTAGATATGGGTATTTAAACCCTTAGTTCATCACTGAATATGGTTACCACTATTAGGTAACTATTACTTCCAGGTCATCTGACCAAGGTATTCAGGATACTTGTCACACAAGCATCTCACATAGCTTACCAGGCATATTCAATTTCATGTCACCTCTCACTAGGCAACAAATAAAGTAATGGCTCACAAGGCCCATTAGCATCATAGCTCATACCTGGTTATTCTCATCATCTCATGATACCTGCATGGTCAGTATACTTGATAACAACCATATCAATTACACATCAAAATTATGCAATACAAAGATAACATCACTATTCCCTCATTAGGGTAAAGGTTTCCCATCCTTATCAATTAGGATTTCACATGACATCACCCTATATTAGGGTTTCACATAACATCGCCCTATATTAGGGTTTTACATAACATTACCCTATATTAGGGTTCCAGATAACATCACCCTATATTAGGGTTTCACATAACATAACCCTATATTAGGGTTTTGCATAACATTACCCTATATTAGGGTTTTACATAACATTACCCTATATTAGGGTTTCACATAACATCACCCAATATTAAGGTTTTTGTGATAGTGTGGACTTTTGGAATCCTAAATGTCCAATGATACAAGTGAATAATATGGTTGAGTTATATTAAGAATTCCAAGCTTTTGACAAAGTAGGTGTGTTTATGTAAGGTTGACATAATGATTAAGACATCTCTTTTATGTTTTTTTTAAGTTTTTGATTGATTGGTTTAATATCAATATATTTTGGGACCAAGATTTGGTGAGATATGTATGGTATGATAACAAAAGGCTATGCTCATGGTTTCATAACTCTTGATATTCTTAGATGGAGTTACTTAGGTACGAATATAGTGATGATGTGCTTTTTAGATACCATGCATCAAGGTCTAATATCTTCCAACCATAAATTGTGATACGCCTAGTTTGGTTAGGTGGTTGTGACCTGTGCATGAATGAGTAATAGATCGGCCTTCACGGGAGCTCATCTTATCCCGTAGATATAATCGGATGGTGTTGCACTCTCCTCTTACCTTCAATCAAACATGAGACGTGGGGGAGGACAAGGCAACAACTTCCCATCACCGCACGATGTGGTCATGGCTTTGAGAATGTGGGACAAGAACTGAGATGAGGGAGGGAGTCCCACCTCCCCATCTGTACTAGTTATCAATCGCACTTCACAGATGGGGAGCATCGTGAGAGGAAGCCGTTAGAGTAGAAGACTGGAAGCGTGAAGAGAGGACCAAAGGAAGAGCCATGGTGGTAGCAAGATTAGTGACGAGGAGGCCCAAACACCCTGGGATAGAGCCCACTGTGGCATGCCTGAGCATGGATCCATGCCAATGCTTGAGAGGAGATACGAAGCGGCATCAAACCTGACATCGTCATGGAGGTGCTGCCAAGAGTCCAAGTAGCCACAAGAGGCGACCGGGGCAGCGATGTACTCTCACCGTAGACCCTAGCAAGGAGGCGCAACATTTCAGCCTGCGAGAGGAGAAACATATGATTGTTGGTTCCTCACCGCCAACTCGCATCACAGTGGAGGCGGAAGCGCTGGGGACTAGTGCTCACGGGTATATCATGAGGAAATAATTTAATTTGATTTGTGGATGAACTAATTATATAAGAGTTGTGGGATAAAACCCATGTATATAGACCAAATCCCTAAACCCTTAAAAAAATACATATCATGTATATTGTAAAATAAAATAATTAGCAATGAATACTCTTATCCTAGTCTTATTTACAATTTAATTAATTTGAGAGAAGACATATAATCAATTTGGGGTTAACTTGATGTATGAACATGGATGATATTTTGGATCACATGTAATGTTTTCCATGTTGTTTTATACCCTTATGACTTGAATGGATTAATGAGTATAGACATTAAGAAATTTATGTTGAGAAATTAAATAGAAAGATAATGTGGAACATTAGGTCAAAGTATATAATATGAAAATTGACAATTGAATATGTAGTTATGTGGATGACATAGACACCTAATCCTATAGTCCATAACTAAATATTAATATGTATGTGATCATGGACGACTATACATGGACACAAATATGATAAGGATTATATGCTCACTCAATAACATGACAAACCTAGATGAAAATATAATTGTAATGAAGAATAGAATATGAAATAGTAATCCACTATGGAAAATAATTGAATCCTTGATAAGTCAATTTGAACAACTCTTTACCCTATGATGACATCAAATTCCTTTTTTTGTTAAATATCGAAACCTTGAAGATCATTGAATTGTGAGTGAGAAACATCTTGGAATCATTCTTGGTGGAAAAGCTACTAGATTCTCTATTTATATATTGAGTTATTAATTTTCCTCTTGAATTCCATGTACATTTTTTTGTGGTGAACCCTAAACTTTTATAATCATTTCCTCCCTCTTTGAAAGTTCACCACCTTATATTGATTATTATTTGATTGCAATGAATATTATAATAGCACTTGACCTGATCTATTTGGAGTTTTGAATCACTGGACTTTGGTCCCTTTGGGCTTTGGCCTCTTAGTGCTTTGGCTCACTTGAGGTAGAGTGTATCCTTCCATCGTGTGCACAGGTTGTAATGGTTTAGTCAACCCCCAGTCGACTGGTTAACATAGTAATTAGGGTCAATGTTGTCCTTTCATAGATAATTGAACATAAGGCATTATTTCCCTTGAAGGAAATGATATGATAGTGCTCAACCTTAATATTTAGAAGTTGATCATTGTAAGAATTTTGATAATTTGATATCTTGGACTATTTTGAATAGCCTTGTGGAAATTCAAACTTGAAATATAAACATTGAAATATTGTTATCCTTACTTTGATAAATTTAATCCACCAAATATTTTCTTCATAGTTTTTATATTACCTTGAATCATATTTAGTATATATACTTTGTAAATGCCTCGATATAAGAATTTAGTACCAGCTATCTTGACCTTTACTTTCCCTTCAATGGGGTCAATGTGTGGTTTTGTTCCCTCTGGGAACTCATGGACAGCTGGTAGATGGAATATCTAAAGATACGTACATGGGTAGTCCACCATTGAAGACTAGATAGGAATAAATTCTTATTCTTAAACTTTGTACTCATATTTGTAAGCTTCCACACATCTGATGTAAAAGCATGATTGTAATAAAGATTGTTTATATTTATGATATTATTTTGTAAATATTTGGTTGTAAAGATCGAGTCTTTACAAACATTATGAGGTGTTTTAGCAAATAAATATGACCCTAAAAGTATCTTTCCTAAAACTCAAGTAGTTTCTTGAAAACTAGCTTCAGGAATGAAACTTTGAGTGTTTGGATATGCCCTATTTATTCCTAATTGTGGATGTCGAGTGTATATGTAATCCATTGGTAACTTTATTTCATGTCATCTAATATGAAAATGTACATCACACTATTATAAGATCTTTAAATGCAAGTCCATTCATATGTGGTGCATTGGATATGAAAGGATAAGCTGGTATTGTAGGTACATACTATGGAGATATGTATTCTTTGTTATTTTCTCTTAGGTGTTCCATATGTAATGGTCAAGAAAAGTTCAAAAGTAAATTGGTGCATGAGTTCTTTTTGGATTAGAGTTTGATCAACATTCTATTGGGAAATATGACATCAGATAGGCAGTGAAAATAAAAAATTTACTGATATATTTCCCATTAACTAGCAGATCGCGTCAATAACTATGCAATGAGAAGGATGGTCTCACGAATATATACCTGGTACGAAAGCAAGTCCAATGACAATCCTCATGGATGTAGATGTGCACTCTATCTTAGAAGGTGGTTGTGCTACTCCTAGTTGCACTCAAACTCGTCTGACTGCTCCTCCATGGACATAAGACTCGCACAACTATTGTAGTGGCTCCCCAGATCTCGCCACAAACTACGAGTTGGCATTGCCCTCCTAGCAGTAGCCAAAGGACTCCTGCCTCTAGAGTAGTCCACACGAACCAACTAGAACTCCTTTCATCCCTCCCGTTGGTGTACTGCTCACCAACATGCTCTCCCACAACAATGATCCTCAGTTGTTTCTCTACTGTGGCTATCCCTCCCTAGTTGGGTAAGACTTGCCTGGGCTCTCGTGGTTACCACAACTATAGAGAACAACAATTATTAGAACAACTGATTCTCAATTGTCTATGTAGTACTTGTATTCTGGGAAGCCCCCAGTACCCCTCTATATATAGGAGGGTTTAGGGTCAGGGTTCCCAGTCCCTAGCCACTACGCAAATAAAGTGGGAGTGAAAAAGACCGGAAGATCTTGAATTTTCACAACAATTCTGGAAGTTTCACAACCTGTGCGCAACGAAGCAGTTGTCTCGCACGTGAGACAATCGTTTTACACCTTCCAATTTTGCACATATGTCGGAAATTCAATTCTAATTAGTACTCAACTTCACTTCAGCACCAATCCTTTATGTAATTGAATTGCACTCCCAAAATGGGTGTCTGGTGTAACTGAGATAGGTGTCTTACACCATCCCAGACGGTCATGTGGTGCAACTGAGATAGGCATCTCACACTACGCTAGACGGACATTTCGCACAAGTGAGACATACATCTCACAGCCCGGGTCAGGAAAAATTCCAACCAATGTACAATAAAATAATCCTGACACTCCAAACGACTATCTCAACACTTGAACTGATTGTTTGGCAGTCTAGTCAGTTGATCTATTACATGAATTGAAATACCTAAACATTTTAGTAACCAATTCAATTATTATTCAAGATCAATATCCTCTTCTAGATGAATTCCTATGTGTGTGACCCTATAGGTCCCATATCACATTGGCACTGAATGTCCATAACTAGCTTATGACATCACAAGCAATGAGCGGTGCCTAGTCGCACATCATTGCTACCCAAGTGAATGAATGAGATTTGACTATGACTTCCATGAAGATGGCTTCCATGTGTCTGTCTCATAGTGGGTCTGTCTAATACACTGTTCTCTAACATCTATCTTTGTGCTTGATTTGATATTGTTATATCATGACTAATGAAATTTGGTCATCAACCAACTCACACTCTGATCTTATGTGTCATTGTTGTCTATCAACCTTACACAATGACAACCAATCAGGGACATAATGAGAATATTTATATGTAATCTTAACATATGTATGATCTCATTCACAAGGATAGTAACTTGAATATATATGTCATTGAGTGATATAATTCTTTCAACATTTATTATGTGATTCATTATCTCATAACTGAATATACAAAACAAATTCAAAGTGTTCCTTTGTTATTAATCAAATAATTTATATGTTTTGCCATTACAATCATCACATGATTGTCTCTCTGGGTATAAATACCAACAAAATCCCACTTGTACTTAGAGCCAATCACCCACATATCTCATCCCGAGTGACCTAACATGACCATCATGCTTCTGCTGCATAAGTACTTTTATAACATGTTTAGCAAAGTTTGCTTTAAGTCGATATTTTGCAATTTTCACATCTCTTTGTTGTATGACTACTCATATGAGATGGAAATGCTATAGTATGCTATCCGAGATTCCCATCCTAACTAATAACTCCATTATTTTCATTAATATGTTTATTGTGTCATCAATCGTTTGGAACCTCACACAAGTTCACCCATATGAACTTCTTGATCCATACAATATTCTTTGTTGTTTTCATAACACAGAGATACGTGACATCTTTTGTAGATTCGAACAATTGTCATTAGCTCAGAATTCTTTCTAGCTTATAGTTCTAGTTTGTCGTTAAACATAAATTTAGATTGCAATTATTTTATCAGTTTGGAAGTTGGCATGGTTGTAACCCTTTACATCCAACTCTTCCTTATTATCATAACCAAGGAACCAATCCTTTAAGTTATTTCACAAGCACCCAAGGATATTCTTTATGGTAGTTTAGTGACTCTCACCGGTATCTGGCATATACCTTCTCATCATGTCCAATACATACAAGATTTCTAGGAAGGTATATATATGTCTTCTCATCATCTCAAATACATATGAGATGATTGAATATCCTCTCATCATGTTCAATACATATGATATTACTAGATAATGTATCATCATGTCCAATACATACGAGATAATGGGATAAGTACATAACATTGCATTTATGATAGATCCAATTGTGAATGGACATGGCATCTATCCATGTGTTCCTATTCTTCATAATAACATGGACACTAGGCTCCTAAGAGACTAACTTCATGGAACATGGACATATTTTCTCTCATTAATTATTACATGTTGAACCCTTCAGCATCTTGCAAATATATGTGCTCTTACTTAGGTCGAGAAGCTTTCTAGTTCTATCTCTATAGACCTCAATCCTTATCAGATAGGATACTTTGTACAAACCCTTCTTATAGAAGGTACTCTCATGGCCAGGTTTTAGCATTTGAAGGATAAGGATGTTATTCCCCATCATTACGTGGAATATTAATATGCTCCCACTAAATCTTTTTTAATCAAAGGTTCCATCTTCATTTTGAATCAAGTCAAACCCTTTGACTGTCTTGTCAAATAGAAGATTCCAGCTCTGAGATGCTTGCTTTAGTCTATATATTGACTTTTGTAGCTTATAGATTTTATTTGCATTAATGGATTTATAAAACCATTAGGTTTTGTCGCGTACACATCCTTATGATTATTCCTATTAAGGAATGTGGTTTTAACATCCATATATCAAACCTCATAGTCTTACTAAAGTGAAACAAAAGGCATGATCCAAATGGATTTAACCATGGTGACTGGTGAAAGACTTCATCTTCTTCAATACCTTGAACTTATTTGAAGCGCTTTGCAACCAATCTATCATTCCATGTTGGTCTTATTTTCAGACACCCAAATGCACCCAATGGGTTTTACCCCTTCAAGTGGATCCACCATGTTCATACCTTGTTGGTTTACATGGAGTCCATCACTGATCTTATGGACTCAAACCATTTCTCAGATTCTAACCCCTCAATAGTTTCTAGGTAGTTTGTTGACTCATCACTATGATCAACTCGCCACTTTTTGAGTTATAAGATATCATGATCTTTCAAACTTAATGTGTTTTCTACTAGAACTATGAGTTCTATGTTTACATAAGGAACTTGAGATTTCCCCAACAACTTGTGATTCTCCTTGTTCCTATTGTACCTCTTTAGGTTCTATGTTTTCTTATTTTTCTCGAACATTTTGAGTTCTACTTTTACTCCCAATGATTCCTTAGGAACTAATTTCTATTTAAGAATTCAGCAATCCTAGCAACAAACACTTTATTGTCGGGATGGAATATAAGTAGTATTCAACAAGATAACATTCATGTGATTTGTGGATAAATCCCTTTTAAGAAACTATTTTCTTATACAAGATTTCAATCCTAATCACTGTAAAATACTCATCGGGACACCTCCCATGCCATATCTCATATGGTTTCCTTTGAACCATTTTGGATGGTACATTGTTTAGTGTTTAAGCATGTGCCTGAAAGAAATTGTAAGATCAGCTAGATCGTAATTGATAATCTCACCATGACTTAATAGGGTGTGATACCTTATCTATGATACATCAGTATGTTTCTGGTGGAGTTCATTATGATACACTATCACGATCTCTGAGAAGGTCATCAAACTCTTGGTTTACGTATTTCAACATCGATCATATCGAAGTATCTTAATACTTTTATCAAGTTAGTTACATACTTCATTTTTGATGTCCTTGAACACTTCAAGAGATCCGAATTTGTATTTCATTAAATACAATATATCATATCTATTGATCACATCATTAAATATAATGAGGTACTTGTAACAACCTTTAGTATTCCAAAAGGTCTATGTACATCAATATGTACTAGTCCTAATAGAATAGTCAATCTCCCACTACATCTAGTGAAGATGTGTTTGTCATATTTTGTGATCAAAAGACATATGTGTCTCTATTGGTTCAATAACCAAAAGATTCTAGATAACCATCATATGCATTCTAGAAATGCATTTCTCATTTATGTGCTCTAAATGATAGTGTTATAGGTATTCAGTTTGTTTGAGTTATTAGGTCATTCAAAATATGTGTCATACACATTTGTCTCTGCAAATATCAAGTTTTTTTTAGACATAGGGCATTGCCATAAAATATCATAATGTTCTTGTGATATAAACATATGATGTTTGGCAAGTACACAATAGCAATTCTCTAATTCTATTATGTGCCCATGAATGACAATTCCCAACTAGAAAGGCAGCAACCCTTGCTCTGCATGGTTCTATCTTACTTCTTCTCAGGTCTTGAAGTGGAGATCTCTATCTCTATCTTCTTCCCGAAATCCTCAATGTAAAGGATAGTTCTTTCCATTATCTAGATAGGTGACAATGGTGGCACTTTCTTTTCTTAATCCTTTAAATGAAAAGAACAAATTCCTTTTACACTTACCCTTCTCCATTATTTGAGTGTAGAAGACTTTGACTTAAGCTTAGCCTCATAACACTCTTGGCATTGCCTTTGCCCTAGGACTCACACTGATCATCATCACGGATGTGGCCTTCTTCTTCCTTGCTTTGGCATCAACATTCCAAGCATTTGATAAACTAACTATATGATTCATGCAATGCTTGCATAATCATATTCATGGTCAACTCATGACCTAAGAGAAATCCCAGGCATTCCACTTGTCCAATAACATTGAGCACATGGGGTTGTACTGGACCTCTCTTTGTCAATTTGCACTCAAATTATACCTTGTTTTCTTTACATGAATCTTAAGATGTGTTACCATATTGAGAATGTCCATATATTCATGTTGTTCATGCAACTCATAGTTCATATAACCAAGCATTAGGTATTCAAATGTCTATGGCATCATTGGCATGCTTCCAATAAGCATCCATTTAGCCTTATCCGTATTTGGAGTTGGTTCCTCCGGCACTGGTCTTTCAAGGACATAGAGCCTTTTCTCATTGATGAGAACATTTCTCAAAGTCCTTAACCAATTGTGGAACTTTATCCCGTTTTGTCCTTCTTAGGGATTGATCGCAATTTTAACATGTTTGTGTTTGTCATTTGATTCTACAGAGAAACATTGCAAGTTATCAAAACATTTTTATTTGGGTTGATTTGATAACTTTGACAATATTAATTAGGTCTTTAATTAACTATCACTCCCTCTATTTTATTTGAATTGATAGCCCTCAATATTAATTTTGAATATTGCAGCATACAATATTCTAGTAGGCTAAGATCCACATTGCATCAAGTCATGAGTCGGCTTTTGCTGATCACCCACAACTTAACTATTTAGGTAGGCCAACTTACCAATTACATCTTATGCAACTCTTGGATAGATGACATGCGCAACTCCTTGCCATAATCATCTGCATACCTCTGGGCTTGGGCTCTCCAAGTCACTAGTTAAGCATGACCCAATACCCAATACGATAGATATGCACTATGTATTGTGTAAATCTACATATCTACCATCACACTTCCACGAGTTAGACGGTGCACTATGATTTGTGCAAATCTACATCAAGCTTTTCATTTGTATTGCTAATGGAAGGTATCCTAAACTTAATATTTAAGTTGAGGGAGTTTGTTTGTATAATTGCATATACTTTATCCAATCACCACATATATAGTATGTATCATATACATGCTATAACCACAAATGAGAACATGCAATAAATAAAACACACAAGTGATGGTTATGGTGATACTAATGTAATTCCTTAGAGACACAAGGAATTACTACTACCTATGGTTCACATCATATGCAACTTGTTGTTGGTGAAGATCTATAGTCAAACCAATCTGGGTTGATTGGTTCAACTCTTGAACTGGTCGGCTCGACTCCTAGTCGTTCGGTTGGTCTCCTAAAATGGTCGTCTAATTCTCAAGTACAAGCAGCATCTAGACACCTCCAGTCGATCGGTTGGGCCACCAGTCGATCAATTCATCCTCCTGTCGCCTAGCCTCCTCGATCCTCTAGTCGATCAGGATGTCTCATGAGCCACTCGTTTCGTCTTGTGTAGATCTCATATCATTTTGAAACATAAATTAAAACTATCCTATTTCTTATTACATTGTATATGGGAAAAATCTCAAGTCACATTCGAGGGAAAATAGGTAGAAGAGCATTAATTTACATTTTGAAAGAAGAGAGAGGCTTGATACGCATACCAATTAACAACAGGAATTAATAACCACAAACATGCACACACAAATCTAGGGTGGTGTCCATAACCATGCTTGACATCCATCATCAAAATCAATTTTATGGTGACGCATGTCAATTGCATATATATATATATATATATATATATATATATATATATATATATATATATATATATATATATATATATATATATATATATATATATATATATATATATATATATATATATATATGTGTGTGTGTGTGTGTATGTATATATATGTGTATATATGTATATATATATATATATATGTATATGTGTATATGTATATATATGTATATGTGTATATATATCTATATATGTATATATATGTATATATATATGTATGTATGTCTATATATATATATATATATATATATATACATATATATATTCATTTGGGTTCTTTATGTGGTGATAAGACAGATGTGCACATCAACCAGTTTAAATAGGTGCATCACATTCAATAAATAAATATGATAAAACTAAAATTTGATCATATCGATTATCCCAAAACATAATTAATTAACGTAGCTCTGATACCACTGTTGGGAAATACGACATAAGATAGGCAGAAAAAAAATTATTGACATATTTCCCATTAACCAACAAATCGCGTCAATAACTATGCAATGAGAAGAATGATTTCACAAATATATACCTGGTCCTAGAGCAAGTCCAGTGACCATCCTCGTCGATGTAGATGCGCACTCTATCTTGGACAATGGTTGTCCAACTCCTAGTCACACTCGGACTCGTCTGACTACTCCTCTACAGACATCAAACTTGGACAACTACTGCAGCGGCTCCTCAGATCTCACCATGGACTATGGATTGACATTTCCCTCCTAGTACCAGCCAAAGGACTCCTGCCTCTAGAGTAGTCGACACGAACCAATTAGAACTCATGTCATCTTGTTAGAACATACAGGAAGGAGTTGTCCCTCCCATTGGTGTACTACTCACCAACATGCTCTCCCACAACAATGATCTTCAGTTGTTTCTCTCATGTGGCTATCCCTCCCTAGTTGGGTAGGGCCTACCTGGGCTCTCATGGTTACCACAACTAGAGAGGACAACAATTGTCAGAGCAACTAATTATCAAATTATTGTGTAGTAGTTATATTCTGGTAAGCCCCCAGTACCCCTCTGTATATAGGAGGGGTTAGGGTTAGGGTTCCCAGTCCCCAGCCAATGTGGGACTAGAGTGGGAGTAGAAAAGACCAGAAGATCTTGAAGTTTCACAACAATTCTGGAAGCTTCGCAACCTGCTGTGATGAAACAGTCGTCTCACCCAGTAAGATGGTCGTATTGCACATGATACAGTCATTTCTCTAAGTGAAAAGATCATCTGACACCTTCCAGTTCTACACATATGTTGTCAATTCAATTCAATTCAATTAGTACTCAACTTGATATCAACACCAATCCTTTGTGCAATCGAATTACACTCTCAAAATGGGAGTTTGGTGTAACCAAGACAGGCATCTCAAACCATCCCAGATGGTCGTTTGGTGCAATTGAGATGGGCGTCTCGCACTAGGCCAGACAGCCTTTTCAGACAAGTGAGAGAGGCGTGTCGCAGTCTGGGTTAGGAAGAATTCCAACCAATGTACAATACAATCAGCCTGACACTTCAAACGGTTGTCTCAACTCTTGAACTGATCATTCAACAGTCTAGTCAGTTGATATGTTGCATGAATTGAAATACATAAACATTTTAGCAATCAATTCAATTATCATTCAAGATCAATCTCCTCTTCTAGATGAATTCCTATGTGTGTGACCATATAGGTCCCATATCATGTAGGCAGTGAATGTCCATGACTAGCTTATGACATCACAAGCAATTAGTAGTGCCTAGTCGCACATCATTTCTACCCAAGTGAATGGAAAGTTGGGGAGCAACTTCAATCTACAATATGTGTATGGTGTTACAATGTTTATACAATTCATTTTTCACTGATATCCATATTGAACTACAGGCATGGAGTAGTCATCCTCATTATTATTCAATCTTATTCCTTGAACCAGAACAGACTGCATGAGATATATGTAATCTCAATATCATATATTGACTCACATGTGTATGGACATTGTAACATCCCTAACCTGGGTTATGATTTAACCCTAGATGTTTTGATTAAGAAATATTATTATAATTTTAATCTTATCTTGTGAAAAGTAAGTAGGCCTCATGAGGAACTTATGTTTCAATTTTGGTCCTGTTTGAACAATGTTGAAGCAATGTTTGCCTATTTTGAACTAAAGTGCAAATTACCCAAGTAAAGGGGCTAACTTGAAGATGTTACATAATAATATGTTCCTCTGATGTTGAGACATCATAATAGTGAATATGATTTAGTAGTATGGTTTCTACAAGCTTGGACACCAAGATAAAGCTTGTTGGACAATGTTTGTGTATTAAAACCTAGTTTTGGTGTAAAGTGCAATTTACCCAAAACCTAAGGTTCAATATGCAAATTACCACTTCAATAAGGTCCCTAATGTTTCTTGGCATCCTTTAGAGAAAATAAAATGAGAGGGGAGCCTCATTTGATTTAAGTTGGAGGAGAGAGAATCTTGATATTAAAATAATCAAGATTTAATCATAATTGAAACCCTAATTCAATTTAGGGCAAAAATGAATGTATTAATTAAAGGGCTTTCAACCAAAATTAAAATGGTTGAGCTCAGATATGTGTGGTCGTCTTTGTGCTTTGCAAGAGCCACGAAATATCTCAAGGAGGTGGAATTTCCACTCACCTTATTATAAGGAAAAGAAATATCCACTAAGTCATGGATATTAATATAAAAAGGGTTAAGGTGCTTATTTTTCTTTTCTTTAAAATGTGGATAATTGAAGGGAATAAGAGGCCAAGAAGATAGACTCGTCTCTAAGGAAGGAGAAGGGTCAAGTGGAAAGGGAATTGAGGGGATAATTCCTACTTTCTCTCTCCTAATTGATTTTTTTAATAAAATTCACATATAAGCTCATTTATCCATAGAATGAAAGGGAATTTCGGATTTACTTCCACCCCTTACTTGGAAAACGACCTTGGGAGCTTGGGAGAAATACGAGAACGACCCCCAACCTATTGGTAAGTCCTTGACCTTCGTTCTCTTTGATTCCATGTTGGAAATCGAAAATAAATTATGGATTTCTTCTTAATTCGATCTCCTCTTCAACCCTAGCCAAACTTTTCAACCAAAAGCTTGAGGACGAACCTAAGTGGAGTTTCAAAAGCTTCATCCACCATTGTTGGCATGATCTTGGAGCTTTGGAGCTCACTTGGAGGCGGGTTTTATAACTTGAAACCCTAACTTTGTTATTGCATTCAATTCCCCATCAAATAATGATCATTTCTCTATTTACAAATATTGATTTGGTTGATTGATGCAATCTCCATGGAAATCACAGAAGGTTTCGTGGGTCTAGAGCTTGATGATGATGACATCATTATAAGAACACACCTCCCCAAATATCTAGAACAAACGGTTTCAATCAAATGTCCAAACAGTTTCACAAACCGTTTGGGAGCAAACGGTTTCAAACCGTTTGGAATGAAACGGTTTCACTAAACCGCATAGAAGCAAATGGTTTAAGACCGTTTGGTGATGTTGACCAGGGTTGACCATTTGGGGATTTGTTCATAATGATATAGGTTAGTGACCCATCTATGATTATTGATTAACTCCAATTGGTTCATGAGTTGAAGGTCCATCAATCACCTAAACCCTAATCGGGTTGAGTGCTGATTTCATAAGTGATTGAGTTTGAAACTTGGGTTGATTGACCCAAACGGTTTCAAAACCGTTTGGGAATCACCCAAACGGTCTCAAAACCATTTGGGAATCACCCAAACGGTCTCAAGACCGTTTGGAGGTCAACCAAGACCGTTTGGAGGTCTAGGGTTGAGTATGGTTAGGTATTTGAAGATTCAAACATATGGTATAAACCCAAATCGGCTAAGTGCTGATTTTGCAATTGAGTGAGTTGATGCTTTGGGTTGATTGACCCAAACGGTTTCAAAACCGTTTGGGAATCACCCAAACGGTCTCAAGACCGTTTTGGGATCACCCAAGACCCTTTTTAGGTCTAGGGTTAGGTATGGTCAAGTGTTTGAAGGTCCAAAGATACCAAATTGAAATACAACCAAGTGTTGATTTGGTGACCAATCCTAGGATCCAAACTCTAATTGAAGGGCATGGTTAATGTTGATATGATGGGAAAACGGTCTCAAGACCATTTGGAGGTCATCCAAATGATCCCAAGACCGTTTGGGGGTCACCCAAGACCGTTTGTAGGTCTAGGGTTGACTATGGTTTGGTGTTTGAAGATCTAAAGGTACTAAGTTGAAGTGCAATCAAATGTTGATTTGGTGATCAATCCAATGATCCAAACTTTGATTGATTGACTTGGATTTTGAGGTTGACATGGGCAAACGATCTCAAGACCGTTTGGAGGTCATCCAAATGACCTCAAGACCGTTTGATCTCAGGTCATGCCCAATTTGTATGAAGGCTCAATGGTTTCAAAGTAACCAATCTCACATTGATTAATGTTGAAAGATCAACGATTCCAAATCCTAATCCAATTGATTCAAACCCTAATTGATGATCAATTGAGGGTCAATTGAGGGTCAAATCAGTTGAAGGTTGACCTATTTAACTTAATTGAAGTATGGTGATAGGTCAAATTGATGATTGCTTACATGAATTCAATGGTTGAAGGATTCAACATTGGAAACCCTAATTTGATTAGAGTGGTTAAGACCCTTTTTGGTCCTTGCAGTTTTGAGGGTGTTTGGACCAAACGGTCTCAAAAGCGTTTGGGACCAAATGATCCCAAACCGTTTAGGTGCATGCAGTTTCAAAAAGTAATCTTTGGCAAATGGTCTTCACCACCTACTTTTCTAAACGGTTTTAAGTATACAACTAAGACCGTTTGAGGTCTGATTGGTCAAGACCATTTGAGGTCTAAGTGACCGAGATCATTTGGAAGGTAATTAATCAAATTGTATGAACACTTAAAGTGAATAAAGGTCAATGGTTCAAGTGGTCAATTACATGATGTAAATCAATGATGTTTATAGTAATGGTACCTTTAATGAGATAAGGTGATTAGTACCCTTCAAGTAGCTAAGCCCTAATGATCATGGTGATAATGACATAACCCATGATGTCAATTCTTCTTCAAGATTGAGTTGACTTAGCTTAATCAAGGCTGAAGCAAACATCATCTTGTAGAAGATGAAAGAGAAGATTTCCTACATGATTGATAATCAAGTAATAGACTTTCTATATGAATGAATGTTTAATTAGGGTATGATCCTTCATAGGGAGATCATGAAACCCTAATTATGAGGGTTAATGAATCATAACCCTAACTGAGAATATTAATGGAAGTAATCTTACTACATGATAATGGTATGAACTTAATTCATAGTGATATATGAAACCCTAATTCAGGGTACTTTGATGATCACTACTACTTGGGGTGAATAGTAAACCCTAATCTAGGGTGATGTGATATGAATAGTAAATCCTAATCTAGAGTGATGTGATGTGAATAGTAAACCCTAATTGTGGGTTATGGAATAAGAAACCCTAATGGAGGGCGATGACATGAGAAACCCTAATTTTGGGTGATGTCATGAGAAACCCCAATTGGGATGAACAATAAGTCTAATTATGGTTTATTGAATATGAAACCCTAGTTTTAAGTGATGTTATGTGGAACCCTAATATTATGATATGGTGTAAGACTCAATTCAGGGCGATGTCATGTGATGATATATGAAACCTTAGAGATGGTTTAATAGCCAGTACCCCAAAGAGAGGTGTGGCTAAAATAATTAAATAAGATGAATATGTTATAGACATGAAGGATAGGGTTGATGAACCATGTGAATGATAAGGTGGTGATTTTAACGAATAAGGATCTAAGAGACAAGATGATGCCTAGATCCTTGTACAACCATCTCTATACATGATTTGTAGCCTATACACCTTACAATGATGAAGACATGAAACTTTTAGGATTGATGTATGCTATACTAAATAATGATGTGGATAACATCCTAAGAGTTGAAATACCTAAAATAGTTGATAATGGTTTATCTTATATCAACAATGTCTATCAGTTGGATAAGTCCATATCATCAAAGACAATTGGACAATTCTAATGTGTGACCCATGCACCATATGATGAAAGTAACAAGTTAGTGGATAAAGTATTAAGAGGGAAATACCTTAATACAAAGTTACTTGATTAACTTAAGAATATCGAAATGAAAAGAAAGTGATACATTCAGATATGATAGATATCACATTCTGCATTTCATTATAGACGTATCTTGATGAACCTCTAATCTAATACTCTTGGTTAAGAAACACATGAAATGTGTGATATGCAATCGTTACAATAAAGATGTGATGAACTCAATGTACTTTGATCAATATTGACCAATATACCTTGAGAATGGGGTAAGCTAATCAATGAGTATAATGTAATTATATCATGACAAGGATGAGAAATGAACTCATGCTTTGAATTGATGATCATTAATGATATATGATAAGAATGGTAATCATAAGAAAATACTTATGATGTCTTAGATGCTCCTAGAGGCGTGGAGTAATACATTAGGGTTGAACTAATAATGTGAGCATGAAACACTAATTAAACCATGACGGGAAACCCTAACCATAATTTTGGGTAAAGGGAATGAAAAGCCCTAATTGATAGATAACCCTAATCTTGATAAAGGGTGGTGGTGTTACTAATGTTTCATATGATGTGACAAATGACTTACATGACTGTTATCATAACCATGTAGACATCATGAGATGATGAACATAGCCAGATATGAGCTATGACTTTCATATAATTAACATGTTGTATGGCCTTATGTGCCTAATGTTGTTGTTTCTTAGTAAAAGTAACAAAATGTGCATGGACCTTATGAGTTCCATGAGTAAGTTGTTTCCTAGTGAAAGGTGGAAAAACATTTAATAGGCTTTGAGAGCCCTGTGAAATACTTGTGTAACAAGTATTATGCATACCTCGGTCTGAGGACCCAGAGGTAATAGTTACCTAATAAATTGTAATAGTGATAGTGATGAATTGAGGGTATGAATACCCAAGGTTGATAAGTATGATAATGATGCTACTGAGGGAAGTCAACTTTCAAAGAAATGAAATGAGGGACTGAGATCCCAATGTCTTATAAAGACTGACAAGTGATTGATGAAGATAGTACTTGTTTCTTAATGGCATTTGTCTGAAGAAGTTATGTTTGAGAACTTGACTGATGCTAAAATAAAATGATAATGTACTTAATTAATCAAGTGAAATCATATCATGTAGAGCCCTAGCCATAGATCCATCATCGTCAGCAATAGGTGATGGTGAAACGGGTGCTCCGCGGCAAAACCCAGAACGCATATTTTGAATATGTGGGGGCAATGGGCGACTGTATCCTGACGTCCTAATGAGGGAATTGATGAAAGGTAAACAACAAACCTCTCAATCCTTCATTACTTGTACCGGGATGGGTGTATCATGAATCCCCCGATGATTGAGACAGATGCAGTACACATCTCCCAATAATGTTAATGTTAGTTCGATGGTGATAAACATGAGATCTCATGATCGCGAAGAGAGTACATCACGCCACTATAACTCTAATAGCGAAGTTGCCAGTATACCCTGGAAAGCTATATATATAGCAGAGACACAACATGTCTTGCATGTAATCTCGCACTGACCGAGATATGGGAGGTCTTGGTAGCCGACTCTACCTTTGACCTTGTATGATACCGATTTTGACTTCGCAATGGCCGGTTGGAGTATGAGCGGTATACCTCATCTCCTCAGGGCATAAGTGTGATTGTAAAATGTAATCATCCATCTAGCATGTTTGCTTAAGGATTAAATATGGAAATTCATTGGCTGATGTTATACTTCTTTTATGCAACACCAGTTGATATATGTTATTCATATCTCTTTACATTCAATGCAAGTAGATATGTGAAATATGAATCTACCAGGAGTAGATACAATGCTCTCCTTAGGAAAGGAAATTACTTTACTCTATTCATTCAATGATTAATGCTGCTATTATTATATAAGAACTCCTGCTCAATTTTAATTATAATAAACTGCTATGTCAATGTTTTGGTGGAGAGTTATATCTCCCGCTGGGATAATTTACAATTGTCTCACCCCCGTGGGATCCAATGTTTTTAGGTAGAAGAAGAAGAAGCAGGAACACTATAACAGAGAAAGGTCAACAGCAGCAGGATCAGGGACAACGGTGATGACTCAAGTGGAGGCACTGGCTGCCAAGTTTTATCTAGATAGTAGTCCTAGGTGTCGTCTTTGTACTCTCAGGTCCTCATAATTTATAGTTAGTGTTTTAATGAGTCGAGCCGAGATTTTGGCATGATGCCTCGAAGTTATATGTTGTCTATATATTATGTCTTGAGACAGTTGATGTTGTAAATCTCGAGAAGAGATAGTGCAAGACTTGTATTTTGAAACAGAATGTAAATGTTACACTTTGGTTCTTGAAGTAAACGATTTCCTATATGTGGATCTCTTTGCAAAAAGTGTTAATTTTTAGTGATTTTCAGTAATCCACTGCAAATGATTCGCTTCCTCTTAGTTAATCTTGTGTTTTTTAAGTTGGATGCCACAATTTAGTGGTATCAGAGCTCTAGGTTTGTTGAGTCTACAGAGACATAGGACTAAGATAGAAGAGTCTTTTCTAGTGTTTTCCAGTGTATCTGATAGTGTCTTCTGCTCATATAGGAGGAGAAGAACTTGAAGATGACTGGGTCACATGAGGAGTTTGCTGCAGAAAGTAGCAATGCTACACTAAGAAGAGGTGCAGGGGAACATGCAAGAGAGGGACAATTGCTTGAGAATCCCCTAGCTAATCCAGCTGTGATAAGAAACCCTTCCCTAGGTATCACTGTTTGGGAACTCAGGGAAACCATAATGTATTTAGTGGATCGAGCACTAGCAATACAACCTAGATTACCAGCCCCCAATGATGATGTTTTGGACATCAACAGGATATGTAATCCACAACAATAGGTTGAAGCAATGGGAAATGATGAAGTTCTAGACTTAGAACAAGTCTGTACTCAACCTCAGCCTGTTGAATCAATACATAGTGATGTAGGGAATAGAATACAACCTAAAATCAGGATCTACCATAAGTGCAAGGAACCTGGACATATCAGAAGGTTTTGCCCAGAAAAGAAAAACAAGATGATGATTGAGAAAAGGCCTATCCAAATCCAGGAACAGAGGCCTAGTAGTTCCATAAAGGGAAAGACTTTGGTATCACCAGTACAACCAGGACCTAGTGCACCAAAGAAATGGTCATCTAGAAAGGGTAAAGAACCCTCTAGACCATACCTGGCACCTAGAATTTTCTACCTATGTAGACAGGTAGGACATCTGGCAAGAAATTGTTCAGCCAGAAATGTTATGGTGAATCAACCTCTAAGGCAGAGTCAGCCTGAGGCAATGAATAATCCATGAATCATGACAGGTTAGACAAAATAAATGTCATTCTTATATGTCTTTTTATGATTTCTTGGATTAAACTGAGAAAGTAATTGATTTAACTTTCCTTGATTAGTCCTATGAGGACTTATATTTTGCATAATAAACATTGTAAATGTTTCATGTTGCTCTTACCTCTATGAGATGAAGATGAGGTATTGAAGAGACGTCTGGATAAATTCAAGTAATGTCAAGTCTTATACTTGTGATAATATGGAAAGGAAGGAATATGACAGTATATAAGTGCATACTACCTTATCTCAATATTTATATACCCTGGCCAGGTATACAACTATTGATGATAAAGTGAGTATGGAGACTCTTAGATTGTTATCTTTTTTATTGCCCTGATCAAGCAGTCATTCTGATACAATCTAATGAGTATCATGAAATAAGAAGTATGGAATGAATAAATGTGTCCTGTTCTAAGCATAAGAAAGAGAAATCTGAGATAATCTCAGATGAGCATGTTTGTATGAGGAAATAAAAGTATATTCCTCATAAGACAAGAATGGGACCAAGGGAGATGATCCCTGTCTAATAAAGATGTAAGTATAATAAAGATCTTTTCCATAATGAAGAAATGAAAAAAAAATATGAAGAGATCATGAGATGATCATAAACATGCTAGATAACAATAAAGAAGGGAATAATGTTATGTAATCATCCTTATGGATTCCTATGGTGAGGGCAAGGGACCTAGGATGAGATAAAAGAATAAATGTTTCATGAATAGTTGAAAATACATGAGATAATAAGAGGAATATGAATCCTTGTTATCTTTCCTTTCAGGGACATGGCAATCAAGTGGGTCTTAGGACACTTGATGTGCATAAGATAAAAATGTTCATGATGATGGATACTTAGAAAAGTATCAGTTTACCTTGGACCTTGGTTTCAAGGAAAAGATATATGTAACAAGTGATGTCCCAAGAGGAAAGGAAGATAAATATGTGATGTGTTTTTAACACATGTAATAGATACCAAGGTAAGGGATCCTGGTATCTAAAGAAATATCAGATTGATCATGCAAAATATTATGAACCTCACATGTTAGGGGTTTATGCTTTGCACAAACATAACAATTAATGATGTCTTTGAGATAAGTTCTCAATTGATAAGTAATCATTCCTTATGATAAGAGAATGTACAACTAATGAGATAGTTAGTGCTAGTATAAGGAAAGTTAGTATAGTGTTATCAGGTGAGATGACACAATCAGAGTATGAAAAGACTTATAGTCTCAAGTAGATGGCATAATATAATTGTGATCTTGAAAGAGAAATACTGAACTAACTAAGGAACATGGGAGTATATGCTCCATGTGAATCATTCCATGATAAACTTGTATGGAATAACTTTGTATTGATCAAAACTCTATGGTTTCCCCATAATAATGAAATGTTATGTGATGACATGATGATATGATGCATGAATAATATCTATTTTTTGTTATCTAGGGATTTCGGGGATGAAATCCTTATAAGGGGTGGATAATTTGTAACATCCTTGACCTGGGTTATGCTTTAACTCTAGGTGTTTTGATTAAGAAAGATGATTATAATTTTAATCTTATCTTTTGAAAAGTAAGTAGGCCTCATGAGGAACTTATGTTTCAATTTTGGTCCTGTTTCAACAATGTTGAAGCAATGTTTGCTTATTTTGGACTAAAGTGCAAATTACCCAAGTTAAGGGGCTTACTTGCAAATGTTACATAATAATATGTTCCTCTGATGTTGAGACATCATAATAGTGAATATGATGTAGTATTATGGTTTCTACAATCTTGAACACCAAGATAAAGCTTGTTGGACAATGTTTGTGTATTAAAACCTAGTTTTGGTGTAAAGTGCAATTTACCCAAAACCTAAGGTTCAATATGCAAATTACCACTTAAATAAGGTCCCTATGGCATCATGTAGAGAAAATAAAATGCTAGTGGCACCACATTTGAATTAAGTTGGAGGAGAGAGAATCTTGATATTAAAATAATCAAGATTTAATCCTAATTGAAACCCTAATTCAATTTAGGGCAAAAATGAATGTATTAATTAAATGGCTTTCAACCAAAATGAAAATGTTTGAGTTCATATATGTGTGGTCGTCTTTGTTCTTTTCAAGAGCCACGAAATATCTCAAGGAGGTGGAATTTCCACTCACCTTATTATAAGGAAAAGAAATATCCACCAAGTCATGGATATTAATATAAAAAGGGTTAAGGTGCTTATTTTGCTTTTCTTTAAAATGTGGATAATTGAAGGGAATAAGAGGCCAAGAAGATATCCTAGTCTCTAAGGAAGGAGAGGGGTAAAGTGGCAAGGGAATTGAGAGGATAATTCCTACTTTCTCTCTCCTAATTGAATTTTTTTAATAAAATTCACATATAAGCTCATTTATCCATAGAATGAAAGGGAATTTCGGATTTACTTCCACCCCTTTCTTGGAAAACGACCTTGGGAGCTTGGGAGCAAGTAGAGAATGACCCCCAACCTGTTGGGAAGTCCTTGACCTTCGTTCTCCTTGATTCCATGGTGGAAATCGAAAATAAATTATGGATTTCTTCTTAATTCGATATCCTCTTCAACCCTAGCCAAACTTTTCAACCAAAAGCTTGAGGACGAGCCTAAGGGGAGTTTCAAAAGCTTAATCCACCATTGTTGGCGTGAGATTGGAGCTTTGGAGCTCAATTGGGGGTGGGTTTTATAACTTGAAACCCTAACTTTGTTATTGCATTCAATTCCCCATCAAATAATGATCATTTCTCTATTTACAAATATTGATTTGGTTGATTGATGCAATCTCCATGGAAATCACAGCAGGTTTCATGGGTCTAGAGCTTGATGATGATGATATCATCATAATAACACACCTCCCCAAATATATAGACCAAACGGTTTCAATCAAATGTCCAAACGGCTTCACAAACCGTTTGGGAGCAAGCGGTTTCAAACCGTTTGGAATGAAACGGTTTCACTAAACCGCATAGAAGCAAATGGTTTAAGACGGTTTGGTGAAGTTGACCAGGTTTGACCATTTGGGGATTTTTTCATAAATATCTAGGTTAGTGACCCATCAATGATTATTGATTAACTCCAATTGGTTCATGAGTTGAAGGTCCATCAATCAGTTAAACCCTAATCAGGTTGAGTGCTGATTTCATAAGTGATTGAGTTTGAAACTTGGGTTGATTGACCCAAACGGTTTCAAAACCATTTGCAGGTCAACCAAGACCGCTTGGAGGTCTGGGGTTGAGTATGGTTAGGTATTTGAAGATTCAAACATATGGTATAAACCCTAATCGACTAAGTGCTAATTTTGCAATTGAATGAGTTGATGCTTTGGGTTGATTGACCCAAACGGTTTCAAAACCATTTGGGAATCACCCAAATGGTCTCAAGCCCGTTTGGGGATCACCCAAGACCGTTTGGAGGTCTAGGGTTAGGTATGGTCAAGTGTTTGAAGGTCCTAAGATACCAAATTGAAATACAACCAAGTGCTGATTTGGTGACCAATCCTAGGATCCAAACTCTAACTGAATGACATGGTTAATGATGATATGATGGGAAAACGGTCTCAAGACCGTTTGTATGTCATCCAAATGATCCCAAGACCGTTTGGGGGTCACCCAAGACCGTTTGGAGGTCTAGGGTGGACTATGGTTAGGGGTTTGAGGATCTAAAGATACTAAGTTGAAGTACAATCAAATGTTGATTTGGTGATCAATCCAATGATCCAAACTTTCATTGATTGACTTGGATTTTGAGTTAGACATGAGAAAACGGTCTCAAGACCATTTGGAGGTCATCCAAATGACCTCAAGACCATTTGGGGTCAGGTCATGCCCAATTTGGATGAAGGCTCAATGGTTTCAAAGTAACCAATCTCACATTGATTAATGTTGAAAGATCAACGATTCCAAACCCTAATCCAATTGATTCAAACCCTAATTGATGATCAATTGAGGGTCAAATCAGTTGAAGGTTGACCTATTTAACTTAATCGAAGTATGGTGATAGGTCCAATTGATGATTTCTTACATAAATTCAATGGTTGAAGGATTCAACATTGGAAACCCTAATTTGATTGGAGTGGTTGAGACCCTTTTTGGTCCTTGCAGTTTTGAGGGGGTTTGGACCAAACGGTCTCAAGACCGTTTGGGACCAAACGATACCAAACCGTTTAGGTGCATGCGGTTTCAAAAAGTCAACTTTGGCAAATGGTCTTCACCACCTACTTTTCTAAACGGTTTTAAGTATTCAACCAAGACCGTTTGAGGTATGATTGGTCAAGAACATTTGAGGACTAAGTGACCAAGATCATTTGGAAGGTAATTAATCAAATTGTATGAACACTTAAAGTGAATAAACGCCAATGTTTCAAGTGGTCAATTACATGATGTAAATCAATGGTGTTTATAGTAATGGTACCTTTAATGAGATAAGGTGATTAGTACCATTCAAGTAGCTAAGCCCTAATGATCATGGTGATAATGACATAACCCATGATGTCAATTCTTCTTAAAGATTGAGTTGACTTAGCTTAATCAAGGCTGAAGCAAACATCATCTTGTATAAGATGAAAGAGAAGATTTCCTACATGATTGATAATCAAGTAATAGACTTTCTATATGAATGAATGTTTAATTAGGGTATGATCCTTCGTAGGGAGATCATGAAACCCTAATTATGAGGGTTAATGAATCATAACCCTAACTGAGAATATTAATGGAAGTAATCTTACTACATGATAATGGCATGGTCTTAATTCATAGTGATATATGAAACCCTAATTCAGGGTACTTTGATGATCACTACTACTTGGGGTGAATAGTAAACCCTAATCTAGGGTGATGTGATATGAATAGTAAATCCTAATCTAGGGTGATGTGATGTGAATAGTAAACCCTAATTGTGGGTTATGGAATAAGAAACCCTAATGAAGGGTGATGACATGAGAAACCCTAATTGGGGGTGATGTCAGGAGAAACCCCAATCGGGATGAACAATAAGTCTAATTATGGTTTATTGAATATGAAACCCTAGTTTTAAGTGATGTTATGTGGAACCCTGATATTATGATATGGTGTAAGACTCAATTCAGGGTGATGTCATGCGATGATATATGAAACCCTAGAGATGGTTTAATAGCCAGTACACCAAAGAGAGGTGTGGCTAAAATAATTAAATAAGATGAATATGATATAGACATGAAGGATAGGGTTGATGAACCATGTGAATGATAAGGTGGTGATTTTAATGAATAAGGATCTAAGAGACAAGATGATGCCTAGATCCTTGTACAACCATCTCTATACATGATTTGTAGCCTATACACCTTACAATGATGAGGACATGAAACTTTTAGGATTGATGTATGCTATACTAAATAATGATGTGGATAACATCCTAAGAGTTGAAATACCTAAAATAGTTGATAATGGTTTATCTTATATCAACAATGTCTATCAGTTGGATAAGTCCATATCATCAAAGACAATTGGACAATTCTATTGTGTGACCCATGCACCATATGATGAAAGTAACAAGTTAGTGGATAAAGTATTAAGAGGGAAATACCTTAATACAAAGTTACTTGATTAACTTAAGAATATCGAAATGAAAAGAAAGTGATACATTCAGATATGATAGATATCACATTCTGCATTTCATTATAGACGTATCTTGATGAACCTCTAATCTAATACTCTTGGTTAAGAAACACATGAAATGTGTGATATGCAATCGTTACAATAAAGATGTGATGAACTCAATGTACTTTGATCAATATTGACCAATATACCTTGAGAATGGGGTGAGCTAATCAATGAGTATAATGTAATTATATCATGACAAGGATGAGAAATGAACTCATGCTTTGAATTGATGATCATTAATGATATATGATAAGAATGGTAATCATAAGAAAATACTTATGATGTCTTAGATGCTCCTAGAGGTGTGGAGTAATACATTAGGGTTGAACTAATAATGTGAGCATGAAACCCTAATTAAAGCATGACGGGAAACCCTAACCCTAATTTTGGGTAAAGGGAATGAAAATCCCTAATTGATAGATATCCCTAATCCTGATAAAGGATGGTGGTGTTACTAATGTTTCATATGATGTAACAAATGACTTACATGACTGTTATCATAACCATGTAGACATCATGAGATGATGAACATAGCCATATATGAGCTATGACTTTCATATAATTAACATGTTGTATGGCCTTATGTGCCTAATGTTGTTGTTGCTTAGTAAAAGTAACAAAATGTGCATGGACCTTATGAGTTCCATGAGTAAGTTGTTATCTAGTTAAAAGTGGAAAAACATTTAATAGGATTTGAGAGCCATGTGAAATACTTGTGTAATAAGTATTATGTATACCTCGGTCTGAGGACCCAGAGGTAATAGTTACCTAATAAATGGTAACAGTGATAGTGATGAATTGAGGGTATGAATACCCAAGGTTGATAAGTATGATAATGATGTTGCTGAGGGAAGTGAACTTTCAAAGAAATGAAATGAGGGACTGAGATCCCAATGTCTTATAAAGACTGACAAGTGATTGATGAAGATAATACTTGTTTCTTAGTGGCATTTTTCTGAATAAGTTATGTTTGAGAACTTGACTGATGCTAAAATAAAATGATAATGTACTTAATTAATCAAGTGAAATCATATCATGTAGAGCCCTGGCCATAGATCCATCATCGTCAGCAATAGGTGATGGTGAAATGGGTGCTCCGCGGCAAAACCCGGAACGCATATTTTGAATATGTGGGGGCAATGGGCGACTGTATCTTGGCGTCCTAATGAGGGAATTGATGAAAGGTAAACAACAAACCTCTCAATCCTTCATTACTTGTACTGGGATGGATGTATCATGAATCCCCCGATGATTGGGACAGATGAAGTACACATCTCCCAATAATGTTAATTCCGGATCGATGGAGATAAACATGAGATCTCACGATCGCAAAGAGAGTACAGCATGCCACTGTAACTCTAATAGCGAAGTTGCCAGTATACCCTGGAAAGCTATATATATAGCAGAGACACAAGATGTCCTGCATGTAATCTCGCACTGACCGAGATATGGGTGGTCTTGGTAGCCGGCTTCACCTTTGACCTTGTATGGTACCGATTTTGACTTTGCAATGGTCGGTTGGAGTATGAGCGGTATACCTCATCTCCTCAGGGCATAAGTGTGATTGTAAAATGTAATCAGCCATCTAGCATGTTTGCTTAAGGATTCAATACGGAAATTCATTGGCTGATGTTATACTTCTTTTATGCAACACCAGCTGATACATGTTATTCATATCTCTTTACATTCAATGCAAGTAGATATGTGAAATATGAATCTACCATGAGTAGATACAATGCTCTCCTTAGGAAAGGAAATTACTTTACTCTGTTCATTCAATTATTAATACTGTTGTTATTATATAAGAACTCCTGCTCAATTTTAATTATAATAAACTGCTATAACAATGTTTTGGGAGAGGGTTATTTCTCCCGCTGGGACAATTTACAATTATCTCACCCCCGTGGGATCTAATGTTTTTAGGTAGAAGAAGGAGAAGAAGAAGGAACACTATAACAGAGAAAGATCAACAGTAGCAGGATCAAGGACAACAGTGATGACTCGGGTGGAGGCACTGGCTGCCAAGTTTTGTCTAGATGGTAGTCCTATGTGTCGTCTATGTACTCTCAGGTCCTCAGAATTTATAGTTAGTGTTTTAATGAATCGAACTAAGATTTTGGCATGATTCCTCGAAGTTATATGTTGTCTATATATTATGTCTTGAGACAGCTGATGTTGTAAATATCGAGAAGAGATAGTGCAAGACTTGTATTTTGAAATACAATGTAAATGTTACACTTTGGTTCTTGAAGAAAAAGATTTCCTATGTGTGGATCTCTTTGCAAAAAGTTTTAATTTTTAGTGATTTTTAGTAATCCACTGCAAATGATTCGCTTCCGCTTAGTTAATCTTGTGTTTTGTAAGTTGGATGCCACAATTTAGTGGTATCAGAGCTCTAGGTTCACTGAGTCTACAGAGACATAGGACTAAGATAGAAGAGTCTGTTCTAGTGTCTTCCAGTGTATCTGATAGTGTCTTCTGCTCATATAGGAGGAGAAGAACTTGAAGATGACTGGGTCACATGAGGAGTTTGATGTAGAAAGCAGCAATGCTGCACTAAGAAGAGGTGCAGGGGAATAGGTAAGAGAGGGACAATTGCTTGATAATCCCCTAGCTAATCCAGTTGTGATAAGAAACCCTTCCCTAGGTATCACTATTTGGAAACTCAGGGCAACCATAATGTATTTAGTGGATCGAGCACTAGCAATACAACCTAGATTACCAGCCCCCAATGATGATGTTTTGGACATCAACAGGATATGTAATCCACAACAGCAGGTTGAAGCAATGGGAAATGATGAAGTTATGGACTTAGAACAAGTCGGTGCTCAACCTTAGCCTGTTGAATCAATACATAGTGATGTAGGGAATAGAATACAACCTAAAATTAGGATCTACCATAAGTGCAGGGAACCTGGACATATCAGAAGGTTTTGCCCAGAAAATAAAAACAAGATGATGATTGAGAAAAGGCCTATCCAAATCCAGGAACAGAGGCCAAGTAGTTCCAAAAAGGTAAAGACTTTGGTATCACCAGTACAACCAGGACCTAGTGCACCAAGGCAATGGTCATCTAGAAAGGGTAAAGAACCCTCTAGACCATACCTGGCACCCATAATTTGCTACCTATGTAGATAGGTAGGACATCTGGCAAGAAATTGTTCAGCCAGAAATGTTATGGTGAATCAACCTCTAAGGCAGAGTCAGCCTGAGGCAATGAATAATCCACAAATCATGACAGGTTAGACAAAATAAATGTCATTCTTATATGTCTTTTTATGATTTCCTGGAATAAACTGAGAAAGTAATTGATTGAACTTTCCTTGATTAGTCCTATGAGGACTTATATTTTGCATAATAAACATTGTAAATGTTTCATGTTGCTCTTACCTCTATGAGATGAAGATGAGGTATTGAAGAGATGTCTGGATAAATTCCAGTAATGTCAAGTCTTATACTTGTGATAATATGAAAAGGAAGGAATATGACAGTATATAAGTGCATACTACCTTATCTCAGTATTTATATACCCTGGCCAGGTATACAACTATTGATGATAAAGTGAGTATGGTGACTCTTAGATTGTTATCTTTTTATTGCCCTGATCAAGCAGTCATTCTGATACAATCTAATGAGTATCATGAAATAAGAAGTATGGAATGAATAAATGTGTCCTATCCTAAGCATAAGAAAGGGAAATCTGAGATAATCTCAGATGAGCATGTTTGTATGAGGAAATAAAAGTATATTCCTCATAAGACAAGAATGGGACCAAGGGAGATGATCCCTGTCTAATAAAGATGTAAGTATAATAAAGATCTTTTCCATAATGAAGAAATGAAAAAAATATATATGATGAGATCATGAGATGATCATAAACATGCTAGATAATAATAAAGAAGGGAATAATATTATGTAATCATCCTTATGGATTCCTATGGTGAGGGCAAGGGACCTAGGATGAGATAAAAGAATAAATGTTTCGTGAATAGTTGAAAATACATGAGATAATAAGAGGAATATGAATCCTTGTTATCTTTCTTTTCAGGGACATGGCAATCAAGTGGGTCTTAGGACACTTGATGTGCATAAGATAAAAATGTTCATGATGATGGATACTTAGAAAAGTATTAGTTTACCTTGGACCTTGGTTTCAAGGAAAAGATATATGTAACAAGTGATGTCCCAAAAGGAAAGGAAGATAAAGATGTGATGTGTTTTTAACACATGTAATAGATACCAAGGTAAGGGATCTTGGTATCTAAAGAAATATCATATTGACCATGCAAAATATTATGAACCTCACATGTTAGGGGTTTATGCTTTGCACAAACATAACAATTAATAATATCTTTGAGATAAGTTCTCAATTGATAAGTAACCTTTCCTTATGATAAGAGAATGTACAACTAATGAGATAGTTAGTGCTAGTATAAGGAAAGTTAGTATGGTGTTATCAGGAGAGATGACACAATCAGAGTATGAAAAGACTTATAGTCTTAAGTAGATGACATAATATAATTGTGATCTTGAAAGAGAAATACTGAACTAACTAAGGAACATGGGAGTATATGCTCCATGTGAATCATTCCATGATAAACTTGTATGGAATAACTTTGTGTTGATCAAAACTCTATGGTGTCCCCATAATAATGAAATGTTATGTGATGACATGATGATATGATGCATGAATAATATCTATTTTTCTTTATCTAGGGATTTCGGGGACAAAATCCTTATAAGGGGTGGAGAATTTGTAACATCCCTGACCTGGGTTATGCTTTAACCATAGGTGTTTTGATTAAGAAAGATGATTATAATTTTAATATTATCTTGTGAAAAGTAAGTAGGCCTCATGAGGAACTTATGTTTCAATTTTGGTCCTATTTGAACAATGTTGAAGCAATGTTTGCTTATTTTGGACTAAAGTGCAAATTACCCAAGTTAAGGGGCTTACTTGCAAATGTTACATAATAATATGTTCCTATGATATTGAGACATCATAATAGTGAATATTATGTAGTAGTATGGTTTCTACAAGCTTGGACACCAAGATAAAGCTTGTTAGACAATGTTTGTGTATTAAAACCTAGTTTTGGTGTAAAGTGCAATTTACCCAAAACCTAAGGTTCAATATGCAAATTACCACTTCAATAAGGTCCCTAATGTTTCTTGGAATCATGTAGAGAAAATAAAATGAGAGGGGCGCCTCATTTGAATTAAGTTGGAGGAGAGAGAATCTTGATATTAAAATAATCAAGATTTAATCCTAATTGAAACCCTAATCCAATTTAGGGCAAAAACGAATGTATTAATTAAAGGGCTTTCAACCAAAATTAAAATGTTTGAGTTCAGATATGTGTGGTCGTCTTTGTGCTTTGCAAGAGCCACGAAATATCTCAAGGAGGTGGAATTTCCACTCACCTTATTATAAGGAAAAGAAATATCCACTAAGTCATGGATATTAATATAAAAAGGGTTAAGGTGCTTATTTTGCTTTTCTTTAAAATGTGGATAATTTAAGGGAATAAGAGGCCAAGAAGATAGCCTCGTCTCTAAGGAAGGAGAGGGGTCAAGTGGAAAGGGAATTGAGGGGATAATTCCTACTTTCTCTCTCCTAAATGAATTTTTTAATAAAATTCACACATAAGCTCATTTATCCATAGAATGAAACGGAATTTCGGATTTACTTCCACCCCTTGCTTGGAAAATGACCTTGGGAGCTTCAGAGCAAGAAGAGAACGACCCCCAACCTGTTGGTAAGTCATTGACCTTCGTTCTCCTTGATTCCATGGTGGAAATCAAAAATAAATTATGGATTTCTTCTTAATTCGATCTCCTCTACAACCCTAGCCAAACTTTTCAACCAAAAGATTGAGGACGAGCCTAAGGGGAGTTGAAAAAGCTTCATCCACCATTGTTGTCGTGAGATTGGAGCTTTGGAGCTCAATTGGAGGCGGTTTTTATAACTTGAAACCCTAACTTTGATATTGCATTCAATTCCCCATCAAATAATGATCATTTCTCTATTTACAAATATTCATTTGGTTGATTGATGCAATCTCCATGGAAATCACAGAAGATTTCGTGGGTCTAGAGCTTGATGATTATGACATCATCATAAGAACACACCTCCCCAAATATCTAGACCAAACAGTTTCAATCAAATGTCCAAACGGCTTCACAAACCGTTTGGGAGCAAACGGTTTCAAACCGTTTGGAATGAAATAGTTTCACTAAACCGCATAGAAGCAAACAGTTTAAGACTGTTTGGTGATGTTGACCAGGGTTGACCATTTGGGGATTTGTTCATAATGATCTTGGTTAGTGACCCATCAATGATTATTTATTAACCCCAATTGGTTCATGAGTTGAAGGTCCATCAATCACCTAAACCCTAATCGGGTTGAGTGTTGATTTCATAAGTGATTGAGTTTGAAATTTGGGTTGATTGACCCAAACGGTTTCAAAACCATTTGGAGGTCAACCAAGACCATTTTTAGGTCTAGGGTTTAGTATGGTTAGGTATTTGAAGATTCAAACATATGGTATAAACCCTAATTGGCTAAGTGTTGATTTTGCAATTGAATGAGTTGATGCTTTGGGTTGATTGACCCAAACGGTTTCAAAACCATTTGAGAATCACCCAAATGGTCTCAAGCCTGTTTGGGGATCACCCAATACCGTTTGGAGGTCTAGGGTTAGGTATGGTCAAGTGTTTGAAGGTCCAAAGATACCAAATTGAAATACAACCAAGTGTTGATTTGGTGACCAATCCTAGGATCCAAACTCTAATTGAATGACATGATTAATGATGATATGATGGGAAAACGGTCTCAAGACCATTTGGATGTCATCCAAACGATCCCAAGACCATTTGGGGGTCACCCAAGACCGCTTGGAGGTCTAGGGTTGACTATGGTTAGAGGTTTGAAGATCTAAAGGTACTAAGTTGAAGTGCAATCAAATGTTGATTTGGTTATCAATCCAATGATCCATACTTTGATTGATTGACTTGGATTTTGAGTTTGACATGGGAAAACGGTCTCAAGACTGTTTGGAGGTCATCCAAATGACCTCAAGACCGTTTGGGGTCAGGTCATGCCCAATTTGGATGAAGGCTCAATGGTTTCAAAGTAACAAATCTCACATTGATTAATGTTGAAAGATCAACGATTCGAAATCCTAATCCAATTGATTCAAACCCTATTTCATGATCAATTGAGGGTCAATTGAGGGTCAAATCAGTTTAAGGTTGACCTATTTAACTTAATTGAAGTATGGTGATAGGTCCAATTGATGATTGCTTACATGAATTCAATGGTTGAAAGATTAAACATTGGAAACCCTAATTTGATTGGAGTGGTTGAGACCCTTTTTGGTCCTTGCAGTTTTGAGGGGGTTTGGACCAAACGGTCTCAAGACCATTTGGGACCAAACGATCTGAAGACCATTTGGGACTAAATGATCCCAAACTGTTTAGGTGCATGCGGTTTTGAAAAGTCAACTTTGGCAAACGGTCTTCACCACCTACTTTTCTAAACGGTTTTAAGTATTCAACCAAGACCGTTTGAGGTCCGATTGGTCAAGAACATTTGAGGTCTAAGTGACCAAGATCATTTGGAAGGTAATTAATAAAATTGTATGAACACTTAAAGTGAATAAAGGTCAATGGTTCAAGTGGTCAATTACATGATGTAAATCAATGGTGTTTATAGTAATGGTACCTTTAATGAGATAAGGTGATTAGTACCCTTCAAGTAGCTTACCCCTAATGATCATGGAGATAATTACATAACCCATGATGTCAATTCTTCTTCAAGATTGAGTTGACTTAGCTTAATCAAGGCTGAAGCAAACATCATCTTGTAGAAGATGAAAGAGAAGATTTCCTACATGATTGATAATCAAGTAATAGACTTTCTATATGAATGAATGTTTATTTACGGTATGATCCTTCATAGGGAGATCATGAAACCCTAATTATGAGGGTTAATGAATCATAACCCTAACTGAGAATATTAATGGAAGTAATCTTACTACATGATAATGGTATGATTTTAATTCATAGTGATATATGAAACCCTAATTCAGGGTACTTTGATGATCACTACTACTTGGGGTGAATAGTAAACCCTAATCTAGGGTGATGTGATATGAATAGTAAATCCTAATCTAGGGTGATGTGATGTGAATAGTAAACCCTAATTGTGGGTTATGGAATAAGAAACCCTAATGGAGGGTGATGACATGAGAAACCCTAATTGGGGGTGATGTCATGAGAAACCCCAATTGGGATGAACAATAAGTCTAATTATGGTTTATTGAATATGAAACCCTAGTTTTAAGTGATGTTATGTGGAACCCTGATATTATGATATGGTGTAAGACTCAATTCAGGGCGATGTCATGTGATGATATATGAAACCCTAGAGATGGTTTAATAGTCAGTACACCAAAGAGAGGTGTGGCTAAAATAATTAAATAAGATGAATATGTTATAGACATGAAGGATAGGGTTGATGAACCATGTGAATGATAAGGTGGTGATTTTAATGAATAAGGATCTTAGAGACAATATGATGCCTAGATCCTTGTACAACCATCTCTATACATGAGTGATAGCCTATACACCTTACAATGATGGGGACAGGAAACTTTTAGGATTGATGTATGCTATACTAAATAATGATGCGGATAACATCCTAAGAGTTGAAATACCTAAAATAGTTGATAATGGTTTATCTTATATAAACAATGTCTATCAGTTAGATAAGTCCATATCATCAAAGACAATTGGATAATTCTAATGTGTGACCCATGCACCATATGATGAAAGTAACAAGTTAGTGGATAAAGTATTAAGAGGGAAATACCTTAATACAGAGTTAGTTGATTAACTTAAGAATACGGAAATGAAAAGAAAGTGATACATTCAGATATGATAGATATCACATTCTGCATTTCATTGTAGACGTATCTTGATGAACCTCTAATCCAATACTCTTGGTTAAGAAACACATGAAATGTATGACATGCAATCGTTACAATAAAGATGTGATGAACTCAATGTACTTTGATAAATGTTGACCAATATACCTTGAGAATGGGGTAAGCTAATCAATGAGTATAATATAATTATATCATGACAAGGAATAGAAATGAACTCATGCTTTGAATTGATTATCATTAATGATATATGATAAGAATGGTAATCATAAGAAAATAATTATGATGTCATGGATGCTCCTAGAGGTGTGGAGTAATACATTAGGGTTGAACTAATAAAGTGAGCATGAAACCCTAATTAAAGCATGACGGGAAACCCTAACCCTAATTTTGGGTAAAGGGAATGAAAAGCCCTAATTGATAGATAAACCTAATCCTGATAAAGGATGGTGGTGTTACTAATGTTTCATATGATGTGACAAATGACTTACATGACTGTTATCATAACCATGTAGACATCATGAGATGATGAACATAGCCATATATGAGCTATGAATTTCATATAACTAACATGTTGTATGGCCTTATGTGCCTAATGTTGTTGTTGCTTAGTAAAAGTAACAAAATGTGCATGGACCTTATGAGTTCCATGAGTAAGTTGTTGCCCAGTGAACGGTGGAAAAACATTTAATAGGCTTTGAGTGCCATGTGAAATACTTGTGTAACAAGTATTATGCATACCTCGGTCTGAGGACCCAGAGGTAATAGTTACCTAATAAATGGTAATAGTGATAGTGATGAATTGAGGGTATGAATACCCAAGGTTGATAAGTATGATAATGATGCTGCTGAGGGAAGTGAACTTTCAAAGAAATGAAATGAGGGACTGAGATCCCAATGTCTTATAAAGACTGATAAGTGATTGATGAAGATAGTACTTGTTTCTTAATGGAATTTGTCTGAATAAGTTATGTTTGAGAACTTGATTGATTCTAAAATAAAATGATAATGTACTTAAGTAATCAAGTGAAATCATATCATGTAGAGCCCCGGCCATAGATCCATCATCGTCATCAATAGGTGATGGTGAAACGGGTGCTCCGCGGTAAAACCCGGAACGCATATTTTGAATATGTGGGGGCAATGGGCGACTGTATCCTGATGTCCTAACGAGGGAATTGATGAAAGGTAAACAACAAACCTCTCAATCCTTCATTACTTGTACCGGGATGGATGTATCATGAATCCCCTGATGATTGGGATAGATGCAGTACACATTTCCCAATAATGTTAATGTCGGATCGATGGAGATAAACATGAGATCTCACGATCGCGAAGAGAGTATAGCACACCACTATAACTCTAATAGCGAATTTGCCAGTATACTCTGGAAAGATATATATATAGACGAGACACAATATGCCCTGCATGTAATCTCACGCTGACCGAGATATGGGAGATCTTGGTAGCCGGCTCTACCTTTGACCTTGTATGGTACCGATTTTGACTTTGCAATGGTCGGTTGGAGTATGAGCGGTATACCTCATCTCCTCAGGGCATAAGTGTGATTGTAAAATGTAATCAGCCGTCTAGCATGTTTGCTTAAGGATTGAATACAGGAATTCATTGGCTGATGTTATACTTCTTTTATGCAACACCAGTTGATAAATGTTATTCATATCTCTTTACATTCAATGCAAGTAGATATGTGAAATATGAATCTACAATGAGTAGATACAATGCTCTCCTTAGGAAAGGAAATTACTTTACTCTGTTCATTCAATGATTAATACTTTTGTTATTATATAAGAACTCCTTCTCAATTTTAATTATAATAAACTACTATAACAATGTTTTGGCGGAGGGTTATATCTCCCACTGGGACAATTTACAATTGTCTCACCCCTGTGGGATCCAATGTTTTTAGGTAGAAGAAGAAGAAGAAGAAGAAGAAGCAGGAACACTATAACAGAGAAAGATCAACAACAGTAGGATCAGGGACAACAGTGATGACTCAGGTGGAGGCACTGGTTGCCAAGTTTTGTCTAGATAGTAGTCCTATGTGTCGTCTCTGTACTCTCAGGTCCTCAGAATTTATAGTTAGTGTTTTAATGAATCGAGCCGAGATTTTGGCATGATGCCTAGAAGTTATATGTTGTCTATATATTATGTCTTGAGACAGCTGATGTTGTAAATCTCGAGAAGAGATAGTGCAAGACTTGTATTTTGAAACAGAATGTAAATGTTACACTTTGGTTCTTGGAGAAAAAGATTTCCTTTGTGTGGATCTCTTTGCAAAAAGTTTTAATTTTTAGTGATTTTCAGTAATCCACTGCAAATGATTCGCTTCCTCTTAGTTAATCTTGTGTTTTGTAAGTTGGATGGCACAGACATAGTTTTCTCAGTCTCGCTAATCATGAGACCTTAGGATATCATACCCCTGTCAGAGGGACAAATCCCATGTCTATCGCTCACAATCAATCTCCATGCGTCAAAGTCACCCAATCATCACTTTTATAACAACCCAAGTTTCTGGACTGCGTTTGATGATGTCAAAGTGTACCCAACGATATGTGATGAGTGCGATGATTTTAGGTCTAAGAACTACAACCACCACCATCACTGTGAGACCTGACTATGACTTCCATGAAGATGGCTTCCATGTGTCAGGCTCACGGTGGTTCTATCTGATACACTGTTCTCTAACATATATCTGTGTGATTGGTTTGATATTGCAATGTCATGGCTAATGAGATTTAGTCATCAACCAACTCACACTTTGATCTTATGTGTCATTATTATCTATCAACCTTCCACAATGACAATCGATCAGGGATATAATGAGAATATTTATATATACTCTTAACATCAAGGATAGTAACTTGAATACATACATCATTGAGTAATATAATTCTCTAGACATTGATTATGTTATCAATTATCTCATAACTGAATATATAAAATAAATCAGAAGCTTGCCTTTGTTATTAATCAAATCATTTATATGTTATGCCATTACAATCATCACATGATTGGATCTTTGGGCATACATGCCAACACATTCTTGACCACATCATGATGTACATTGGTGTTACTCTTAACATTTACCAAACTTAATGCCATTGGAACCAGTTATAAGAATCACTCTATAAGTAAAAAGGCATGTGTATGGATACCCATTGTGTAGATGATCCTACAAGTTGGAACCTAAAACTTTAAAAATGAGCTATCAAATAATCAAAATATATCACCTTGTTTACAAAATACATATAAAATATTATTCTCTTTTCAACAAAATACATGCCATATCCATTATTTAATTTATGGAACTATGTATAATGGATATTAGAATTTCTAACATTCTACGTTGCCATATATGTTGTTAAAGATAAGTTGTTCAAGTTGTAACTTGTAAGGAAGTAATATTATATGCTGATGTAGAATACTGAGGGACCTTTACGATGCTCATTACTTCCATTATAGTTGTTCTTGAAGTAAAGTTGTAGGTAAAAACTAATACAGTTAAGATAGTGAAATTAGTATGAAAAAAACACAAATGTAACTATAAAATTATGTACATGTGGATTGAACTTAATTTTATTTTACATAGACATCAGAGCATAATTGTCATTGGTTTGTGTTACTATGATAAGTAATTATACTTAGTTTACTTAGTAGAACTAATGGGCTTCTTCTACTTAATCCCATTAGCATCTATCTTTATTATCATATTATGTACCACATATACATTGTATCCTAATCCATGTCTATATATAGAACTCATTGTACTCCTTTTATGGTAAATAAGATTTCTTTCAAGTTTACCACATGGTATCAAAGCATATTTAGTAGCAATTAGGATTTTTCAAATGAAGAAATAACATTAGGGGCCATTTGGGTCCTGTAATTCAATGTGGTATTGTATTTCAGTGGGGTATTCTAATTACCTCATTGTCGATCATGTCGTTTGGTAGTGGTTCATAGTTTTGTCAAAATCGGTCATCTAAATGCCACAGTCTCCTCCACATTCATTTGACAATCCTTGTAAAGGATGCCAAAATTGGTGAACTTTCAGAATGCTAGAGACAACTCAACCTCCTGACTCTCCCGACCCGTCCCCATTCCCTATCTTCTCCACCGGCCCCATCCCTTCTGACACGTTCAATAGGGAGGTCACAGACCTCCTCAAGCTCCTCCTCGACCACAACCATCTCTCGGACCACATCTCCACACTGTGTCTCCCAAAGCTCCAGACGTCTTCAGCGGCGTGGTCCCCGGCGCGTTGGCATTGTTCCTGTCATCAGCATTCCAAGGGAACCTTGGGATATGCGGCCCACTGGTCATGACTGCATGTGGTGTTGCTGTCGTTGGCAGTGTGGTTGCTAGTGACCCTACCAGGCCCGGTGTTCCAGGTGACATATCTGGACCTAGAGGAGTGTCATCGACTACTTCCTCCACACTTCCCGCACAAGCTATTCTATCAGCGACATCGGGTCTCATACCCGACGACGCCCACCAGAGATGCTGGGTTAAGGTGGCTACAGGAGGACATACAAGGTGCTGCTCGATGAAGGCAGTGAAGTGGCTCAGAGAGGCCACAATAGCCATGGGTCCAGGAGTGCCCGTCGGGAAGTGGGAGTTCGAGTAGCAGCACATGGAGGTGCTTGGTGGTCAGCCTAAGACGTACTACTATGCATGCATGTCTTCTCCATCCCCTCTCCTGCCTTCCCCTTTCATGAGCGTGAGGTGAGTGAGTGAGTGAGTGGGATGATGTGTGCTATGGGTTGTTCAGGTTGGTAGATTCACAACACCTTCTTGTGATAATGCCTATAAGAAAGTATATGCTTACGATATTGCAACATTACTAATTATTGTGTTGTCCAATAGGTAGTCATCTAAACAGTGTGATTGAAAATTGTTGTATTTATTAATTAGGTAGTTTGAATCACATTATTTATTAACTACTATAGTAATTGAAAATGTGCTACCCAAATGGCCCCTTAGTCACCATCACAACTACATTCAGACTATAGGTTCTCACCACCACCGTGAAGCCAAAACAACATCCGCAACAACACAATTGTCGCCACTTAATAGTAGTAGTAGCTCCACGGTAGGGTAGTAGAAACCACGCCACCACATGAAAATGAAAGTTGTGCTGCCTTTGCAAGGCAACATCCATAGCTACACATAGTAGTAGTTGTGTGACTGCATGGACATCAACAATAGTTATGCCACCGCAATTGAGATCCAGAATGTCCATCTCTTTTGCCTCTTCTCTAATGGTGACTTGACTTTGTTATATTTATAGTCGCATGGTAGTGATTTATATAAAAATTTGTAACCAAAATATATTTCATTCTCTCTCACTCTCTTCCTTCCCATATGTCTTCTCTATGTACATGAGGGATTGCTTCTAGAATAAGGAATCACCTATTTTCTTCCTATCACAATGCTTGTTTCTTGCGACAGTGCTTAGCCATACATTTTTATATCTCTCTAAATCCCACCATGATTCATCCTAATGGTTTCTTATCTATATTGTTGTGCTTCATACTGATGTCTTTTCATAGTGATTGTATTAGTGTGAGCTTATCTCAAATACGTCTAAAGGCAACGATATACCTCATATGATTGTATAGTAATCCAACCTCCATAATCAAATGAAATGGAGATAACTACCTGCTCTAGATGAAATTGACATATATGATTTTTGAATATGGATAAGTCAAAATTTATTAAAATCTTGTTGAGGACACCCCCTGAGTAGAAGATTAGAAATAAAAAAGACAAGAACTAGCTATGGAATAGTATGGAACCCTGCATCACCTTAAAATGCATGTTGCATAGGAACACCAACAAATAGTGGTAGGTAGCGTGTTAATACTTCAAGTAAGAAATGAATGCAATGTGCACTTAGAGGAACCTAGACAATCTCTTTGTTGAGCACCATGGGAGAAATCATTGGATGAGTACTAAAATGTCATTATATTCTTGTCACAACTAACTGCATTATTTCCATTTTGTCACCTCTAATGAACAAACCAAGGTGTCTTCCAGCCTCATCATTGTAAAGTTCCTTAATGCCAGACATCCTACCTTCTCTCTCATTCGTAGTGTCATTCTTGCAAGTGACTAGTTCCCCACCTTGGAGGAATCTTTCTATCATCTACAACAATTAGATGTAAGCCCATAATAATGTCTCAGGTAGCTAGTCATGGCTGCCACAACCATAGGATGAGAGCATGGATGTGTTCCCAGACCCAAGTGCACCTTTTATACTAAGTCAGGAAATCTTAAGGAGAAGTGCTACTATAATAAATGTCATATCTACTAGAGAGAAAGAGGATATATTGCCTATTTCTCCAATATTGTTGACACCTCCTTTATCAGTATACCCTCAGCATAGTATGAATAGATTCTCCAAGCTTGAAAACAATAGACTAGATCTAAGGACTCTAAGTCCATGAAAAATTCTTCAAACTCTTCAATGCAGTTGGCCTCCAACCAGGGTAATATGAGGGCATCTATAGTAGCATCCATTCCCCAGATAGTTGACTCTAGGGCAGCATAACACATGTCGAGTATGAGGTACCTACTTTCAACCTTTGTATATTTCCAATTCCATTGACACATATGTGGATGGATCAATTAAAGACATCCACAGTGTGGCACTATGAATATATCACCAAAACATAAATTGTAGTCTATGAATCTTATCCTATTTTCCATTTGACTTGATATATTTGCCAAACTTGATTATGCCTTTAAATGCAACTTAACATTTGGTATTCATGCCTTTCTATCACAAGATTCTCATGAACTTGGTGATTATTGGTTTGGGATGTAGAGATAGTGATTTGTACTATTTTTGTCATAGCGCACCTCATTTTGCTATTTCTTGCCCTCCCCTTCATTTTCATTAACACCATGCTTGCCCATCCTTGGAAAATCTCAAACATCTAGATCCATCTTTGTCTAGATTTAAAAGTCTTCCATGTGACTTTTATCAATTAGGAAAGCATCATAAAATTTATTTTCCTTACAAAACTTTTTACATGGAAAAGTCATGTTTGATTTGATTCATAGTTACATTAATGGCCTTCTCTGAACCACAAAGTATAATAGATATTACTATCTGTTAATTTTGTTAATGATTTCTAGGACATTTTTGTTGAAATTTTTTGAGGAGATGTTTGGTATTTTCAAAACATTCTATGACATGATGTCAACACAATTTTGTAAATCCTTTTAAAATGTTAAGAACTGGTAATTCTCTAGAATATATATCTAGCTCCATGACATCCTTTTGATTTGAAAAAGAGGTTGTCCACTATCGATCTAGTACTCACACACCACAAAAATGAGGATTTTGGAAGCAAGAATTAAGATTTTTTGGATATTACTCGAGCTCTTCGTTTGGAAGCTCAATTACCCAAACCTTACCAGTATGAAGTTCTTCTCATTGGCTTTTACCATATCAACTAGAAATCTTCCTTTGTTCTCCAAAATAAGCTCCATTTTCTTATGCATTTCGGGAAGACAATGTTTTTCATCTTCCTTTATGTATTTTGGTTTTATTTCCTTTGTTCATAACTTTTATCTGAAGGTATGCAAACTTAATCATCATTTGATTAAAATATTTTTTTGGATGGTCCATGTTCCAAAAAATTTGTAAGTGTTATAGTGCGACTCATTTCCATATGTTTGTCTTGGTTGATGTTACCTTCCATGAATATGATATATTTTTTCCATGCCTCCATTTACATAGTCGTCGCCTACAAATGAATTTGTTGAGTTAGTCTGGTCCAGAGAGTCTATAGCATTGGAGTTACCACCAGCTGACAATCCCACCGATCAATCCACTAATCTAGTTGATCCTAACATTCCTCTTAAAACAATATTGATTCATGAGTTTGCTAATCTCTATTGAAAACACTAGAAATGGAAACCTAGCTCTAGGTCTACCTCAATCCTCTAATTATGAGGATTGAACACGCCATGTGGTGCACCAAAATGGTACATATTCTTACAATTTTCACCCATTCATTATACCTAATATATATAAGAACTTTTTCACAATTCTAAAACCATTGCCCAACATATAGATTTCATATAGATCCTAAAAAACTACCATGAGACTCTTGGACGCCCTGGTTGAATAGTTGTGATGCTTGAAGAAATGATTGTTTTTCATGAGAATGGAATGTGTGACCTTGTCTGACTGTCCCTTAGACAAGAATATCACAACTATTGTTGGTTCTTCTCCATCAAGTTCAATTCTAACATATCCAGTGTACGTCTTAGATCTCGTCGAATTGTGAAAGGCTTCACATAGACATATGGTGTGGACTTCTTTGAGATCTTTTCTCCAGTCAATCATATTACTTATGTTTTAGCTTTTCATTTCCTTAGAATATCAACAAGATTGTCCCTTATCTTAGCTTTATAACAAAATTCCTTCCTACATGATCAGGTGGAGGAGGAAGTTTATATGTAGCAACAATGTGGATTCACTATTAAGGGGGAGTCTTCTCATATCTGCCACCTCAAATGGTCCCTATATGGCCTCAAGCAGTGTTCTCAAGCATGGTTCAACAAGATCAATGGTGTCATCTCCTCGCTAGAGTTTTCCAAATATTATAGTGACCATAGTCTCTTCTTATCCAAAACATAATCGAGAACCATCATTTTAGTTGTCTATGTAGATGATATCATCATTACTAGAAGTGACACTATAGGAATTTAACTTTGAAAAAATCTCTCAAATCACATTTCCACGTAAGGGCCACAGGCCAACTTTGCTACTTCTTGGACATTGAAGTTTTATGTTCTAAGAGTGCCATTTACCTCTGATAGTGAAGATATGTCCTAGGCCTCCTTGTTGATTCTCAAATGCTTAAACATCAACATCTCTCCTCTCCAATAGATAACCATACCAAAGTCACATCAAGACAGAGAGTCATTTCATGATCCTAAAAAAAATCGGTGCACAATTGGGAAGTTGATTTACCTAACCATCACCCATCCAGACATTTCCTTTACAGTCACTTTGATTAGTCAATACATGGGTAAGCCTCTCGTCAGTCATTGGGGCCTAGTATAGAGGATTTGAGACATCTAAAAGGTGCATTGGGATGGGGTCTTCTCTACAAAAAGCCTCCTTTTCTAGAAATTTTCCTAACCTAGTATGATGATGCATATTGGGTTTTGGGATGTCAATGATAGGATATACACATCTAGTTATTGACTTCTCTTAGGAAATCATCCTATCACCTGGTAAAGTAAAAAAGCAATCAGTTATTGTCTGTTCCAAAATTGAAACAGAATATCAGGTTTGGTCCATGCTTGCTGTAAGATTCTATGGATGACATCAATTCTCATGAACTTGGCATTCTTGTATCATCTCCACTTCTCCTTAAATATGACAATCAAGATGAAATCCATAGAGCAAGCAACCATGTGTTTCATGAGCAAACAAAATGCACAGAGGTTGATTGTCACTTTGTACTCAATCTGATCCGTGTCAAAAAAGGTTGTTACTCCGTATGCAAGTATTAGAAAATATACTACATGCATCTTCACCAAGTGGCTTCCACCTTCCTCCTTCAACTTCATGTGTAGCAAGCTAGGAACACATGATGTATACTCTCTAGTATGAGGAGTGTTAGTGTGATAAATAATTCTGTCTTATTTGCTTAATTAGGACTAAATGGGGCTCTCCTACTTAAGCCCATTAACATCATTCTAGTTTATCATATTATATTCCACATGTACATCATACCCTGAGTCAGGTCTATATATATGCCATTGTACTCCTTTTATGGTTAATACATTTGTTTGCCAAATTTATCACAATTGACATATATTTCTATTAATACATGTTTAGATCAAATGGTACAACTTGCCATCGAATGTTATTGGGCTAAAATTGTATTGAGTTCGGTAGTGAATTCCCTGTTACGTCATCTTGTTCCGACTGTGTGTCAAACACATCTTAATCAGACATTCACCTACAGTTGGGGATTACTTCCTTTGTAACATCCCAGGATTTGAGGCCTAGGATAACATGATCTTAAAAGGAATGATTGGACTACCCATATCACCAAGGTGCACCTCCTTTTCTGGGAGCCCATCACTAAAGAACTCCATAGTTAAGCGTGCTTAGCTTGGAGTAGTACTAGGATGGGTGACCAGTCGGGAAGTTGATCCGGGCTTGTGCGTCAGTGTGGACAAAGTGTGCAGTTAATGCTAGTGGTGGTTTGTGGGGCTAGTCGTCATTCCTGAAACTCTACTAGAGTCATGGGCAGTGGCCCCAGGCATTACAAATGGTATCAGAGCCATAACCCCTCCAGTAGGTGGGACCCACATGGGCATGTGGCATGCCAGTCTTGAGCCATGCGGTCCAGGCAAGTTAGAAAGGGCTATCCGTAGAGACGAGATGGAGCCTCCCTTGCACTGGTAGCCGTGGACAGGAGCTGGGTGTCCATGGGACATTGTGGGTCTGCACTGAAATGGGGTCAGATTATGAGACCATATAGTTGATCATTGACGAGGACGTCAAGAGTCTAAGTGGGGGAGATTGTAACATCGCAGGATTTGAGGCCTAGGATAACATGATCTTAAAAGAAATGATTGGACTACCCATATCACCAAGGTGCACCTCCTTTTCTGGGAGCCCATCACTAAGGAACTCCATAGTTAAGCGTGCTCAACTTGGAGTAGTACTAGGATGGGTGACCGGTCGGGAAGTTGACCCCGGCTTGCGCATGAGTGTGGGAAAAACACGCAGTTAAGGCTAGTGGTGGTTTGTGGGGCCAGTCGTCATTCCTCAAACTCTACTAGAGCCTAGGGAAGTGGGCCCAGTCGTTACAAATGGTATCAGAGCCATAACCCCTCCAGTAGGTGGGCCCCACATGGGCATGGCATGCCAGTCTTGAGTCGTGCGGTCCAGGCATGTAGGAAAGGGTTGTCTATGGTTGACGTAGCCACCTTTGTGCTGGTATCCCGTGATCGGGAGCTGGGTATCAATGGGCCATTGTGGGTCTGCACTGAAATGGGGTCAGATTATGAGGCCATATAGTTGAGCCTTGACGAGGACGTCAAGAGTGTAAGTGGGGGAGATTGTAACATCCCAGGATTTGAGGCCTCGGATAAAACACTCTTAAAAGGAATGATTGGACTACCCATATCACCAAGGTGCACCTCTTTTTCCGGGAGCCCATCACTAAGGAATTCCATAGTTAAGCGTACTCAGCTTTGAGTAGTACTGGGATGGGTGACCAGTCGGGAAGTTGACCCCGGCTTGCGCATGAGTGTGGGAAAAGCACGCAGTTAAGGCTAGTGGTGGTCTGTGGGGCCAATCGTCATTCCTGAAACTCTACTAGAGCCTAGGGAAGTGGGCCCAGTCGTTACATCCTTCCTCTTCCAAATATATATGGTTGAGATGCATTCAGAACAGTGATGCTGGAACATGGAATTTGATCCCATTGAGATCTTAAACATCAAATACAATAAATCTAAATTGGTCGTCTTGATCCTATCCATGATTCCATAATCCATTTGGCAAAGCCAATATAGTAACGAGCGGAATCTAGAAGTCACATTCTGCATTGACGGAATTGTAGATTAAATCAAACTAATGATGCTCATTGCATCAAAGACGTTTCAAATCCTCTGTATTTGGGGACAATGTCCATGTTAATTCCATCCATTCGTTCACCCAAAATACTCTTATAAAATATAACGGGTCTATTTATGGCTGGGATATGCAAAGGGACATGTAGGAGATACTGAATGAGGACAGAAGATTTGAACCCCATCAAAGGCCTTAGACGAAGCCTAAGTCGGTAAGAACGAGTTACTGCCTAGCTATCTAAGTACCTAGATCCATTAATGCAACGTAGTTTGCCAAACCCAACGCAAGGTGGATTGGGACTGGTGATGTCCGGGATGGGCTTGATTAGGGCAATAAATCATATCCCAAATCAAAACCAGCTTGGTGGTCGCCGCAATTTCCCTTGATGGCATGCTGACGCTGTCTATGCATCCGCTTCTCTTCCCACTTAATCGAGGTATTTCTTTTATGTTGTTGGCTCTGTCGTGTTATCACTACGTTCGTTGAAGTTTGGATCACAAGATGTATTTTACTATATGAATACAACCTCGTGAACAAATGGTTTGACTTTTCTTTTGTGCTGTAATTGAAAATATAATCGTGACCTCTATATATGTTCATGACCATTAACCATTAAGGAACTCAATGAAATAGCTTTTATGAAATCAGCCAAACTCCAGTATTTCAACCCTGCCCTAAGTTGCCTCAACCCAAATTTGGACGTCTGCATGCAAATCATATTCCAGGAGTACCAGCTGGCGTAAGAAAAGGATTGGGATTCAAGTATTCAATATTTCATGGTCAAATTGAATAAAGAGGGGAATGACCAAGTTCCCAAATCTCTACTGAATTTAACATCTAGGATGTACGTCTGAAAGATTTTTTCTGGAACGCAGATTAGGAAGCGGATTCTGTCTGGAAGCCCAACGACATGAGGTATTAGGTCGACACCCAAATTATTGACCTAGATTTCTCTCGCCTCAGAGTTATTGTTCTAACCAATCTACCATGTAAAAATATGTTTTATAATGAGAAAAGATACGGTTTTATATGATCAAAACTTGTGATATGAACAGAATCTGACAGCAAATATGAGGTCACCGTTAGGATTGTGAATCTGGTGTCATCCGACAATAGGGCATATCTGATGTCGGTGTTGTCAGTTCGGGGTCCCAACTAACTTTCCTAGTCATCTTGCCTGCAAGGCGTATCTGCAGAGTTTAAGATATGGGGACGATTCTTCCTCCGGCTCTGTATGATACTGGCCCGCTGCGTCGCCAACGCCCTGGACTGGTCTGGAAGAACTCATTCATTGGCTGACACGGCCACCTCCCACATAGGGATGTGATCATGGTATGGATATTGTTGATGTATACGTAATCCGTCTCTAATTGTGTAGGAACATGACAACGCACATCTCACAACTGTAAAATCTGATTCATACATGTCCACGTACGTGGCATTGGATTCGAATGGACAGGATAACGACCCAAGTATATGATATATATGAAAAATCATATTCTACATTATCCATGTCCCTTCAATTATATATGCATGCGCTGCGCCTGTATTGGATCTTCCCTCCGAGTTCGACAATCAATCTGTACGCACCGGAGAACGCCTTGGTGTTCTCCCACGGTATACATCTTTAGTTGCAGCCTCCAGACGCCAACCGAGTCGTCTCCAAACTGTAAAACAGTCTACAAGTATACTCTTCCAAGCACAACCTTGTTTATTGATGGCAGTACTGTTTAGCATACAGTATGACAGGAGAATCGTTGTGCATTAATGCAACCAGTCCTGCTGAGTGCGTGGATGACTCTACTATTTACCATTCTTAATGTAAACAATCGTTTCCGTCTTGTCACGTGCAGGATACGAGTTCCTTCCCGTTTTGCTTGGCCTCATCACGGGCTAGACGCGAGTACTTGCTTTGTTAAACCCACGTCAGTGTGCAGTTGTCTATTCGTTTCTAAGTCATCTCATCTCTTTCATAGAAGCTCATTAAAGATTGCATGTGTTCTTCCAGAAAATTGAGTCTATACTCAAGCGTTTAGGCGCTTGGCGGATTCTGTTCGTTAGCTTGGGTTGATGGTACTGCCTTCAAGACGACAAAATTGTTGAGTCTTCTTCTGGTCTGTCCATCCGGAGGCTGCCGCCGAGTATAATTGAGGGTGTTGTCCACCCTGGTCAAATGCCTGATAGTCTTCCGCAAAGTCCTACAAGCGCAAAGTGCAGTCGTCACCCAGTGTGTAGGTCGTCATCTTGCCGCCGGGAAACTCTTTTTTGTCGGCCGCTGAAAGAAACCTACGGTAATATCTTTTCTCCTTGCCTTCTGTCAATTATATCTTTACCAATGTTTTATAGCACCTATGATCTAGGAACAACTAGAAGCCTTCAACACATGATTATCATTGACTGCAGCCAACCAAAGACGATTGATATCATCTGATCGCGATTCCAAAAAACATACTCATGCAACTTTTCTACAATTATGAATCTTGTATTGCTCAGCTTTAACATCTAAGGCTATGGCTCTTATCTAACCTATAGTTTTGCTCTATCTTTTCATCACGATACATGGCATGGCAAGGACCATATAGATCCATTTCCACCAAACAGCCATATTAGTTGACGCATAGACCTCAACACAAACTAGACACCCCAAATGGCAGCGTGAGATATAATTAAAGTCCCACATTAAGTTAATATGATAACTATTCTATCCAGATCCATGGATTCTCATTCCAATCAAATCATTTCAGTGTAATATATTGTTCATGGCTGATCATTAGATATTATCAATATTAAATCAAATACGTGACAAAGTTGTTATAATATAAATGGAACACTATACATCATCCGCATCCTCATGGTAAAAGTTATGTGATGGCATAATGTGTAAGTCCCAACATAAGATCAACTTGAATATTTAGCATTTTGTTTTATAAACAAACATCCCATAGTTTTTAAAATGTAATTCTATCCCTAGCTTTAAGTTTCAACGAATAATTAGTCACTACAATACAACATTTGTTTCTTCCTATTTACTAGTGCCATTTATTAGCTCTTTATTTTTCTTCTTCTATTATGTAAGATTGTGTTTTTATTGATAGATGTGAAAGGATTGGTTCTAAAAGTTGTGTTAGATTAGGTAGAAAATGAGGTAAAGAAGAATATTAAAAGAGTCTACCATGTTTGTTGAAGGATGTGATATGAACTCATTTTCAAGAATGCAGAAAGCAATCAATCTCATTTTTTCATGAGGGTTCTCTAGACCACCGTCCCCTTGTGGAAGATCTTTTTCTCCAAGAGTTTGAAGTCTAATGGTACCTCCATATTGGTTCCATATTGTGTAATAGGTAATCGACTAGAAACTCATCATTACCAAAACCAACTGATGCAATTAAGGATGTGATGAAATATTTGTGGTTGGCCTAGGTCCTAGGTGCCTAGGAAAGATGAAGGTTTGAGGGCAGAAGTAGTGACGTCATAGGATGACATTTGGTGAAGTTGTTGTAACAAAGAGGCTATAACTTTGGGTAGTGATGATGGTGAGAGTATTGACTAAGGGGAAGACAAGGTCTTGGAAGGACTACATAAGTCATGTGATGGAAGTAGTAGAATCCACCCAGAAGTTGCCTTTTGTTAATGATGTATATACAATAATAACTTACTGAGAAAAATGGTCATCAATCTGAATTAGAGTCCATGTAAACATAGAAACATTTGGGGCAGAATATATATTCGATGTGTATTCTATATCCAGTCAGTTTAAAAGGTCATATGGGGTATCCATGTGGCATATTTTCTCTTGATAAACTGACACGCATTTTATTAACGTTCTTCCACTAATTTCTTAATGTTTATACATATGTCGTTATGACATTTGCTATCCTTACTCATTCACCCATTTACTTTTATTCTTAGGAGAATTCTATATACTTTATTTTGTGCTTCATGAATTATGGTTATTCTAATGTTTGATTAATTTGACTTTATGAGTTTTATCAACTTGTGATTGATTCTATATATCTCCAACTAAAATCTTTTCATTCATAGAAATTTATCTTCCATAAGACTAGGTTTCACCTAATGTTTCCTCACAGAAGTTTGTAAGAATAAAATATTTTACACTATAGGTCGTGTTCTATTGTTTGATATTTGTTTTCTTGAAAAGGATTTTTTTCATAATCATATTCTAGGTAGGTATTGTTTATCTCAATCAATTACTAGACCTCATTTGGATAGAAGATCTACACAAAAGTGCCCATTTTTTCTCTAGGTGGTTGTGTGTACATGAATATTTATTATTTTCAACCCTAGGAGATTGTAGTATATACTTCTTGACAACTGATATTTGTCGAAATGTAAACTCACTATTTATGTGCACTCTTATCTTTTTCCTTGTGTTGTATATATGCTTGTGAGGATCATGTAAAGGGTAAACTAAACCAGATTAACTTTTTACCTTTATATTGTATCTTCAATTAATAAGTACACATGTAAACCTAACAAATGAAATAACAATAATAATAATAATAACAAAAGAATTATTACACAGACACTTACTAAAATTAAAATGAGAATTTTATAATAATTACATTTACTCAATTATAAACCTTTAATGATTCTATTCTCTATTTATGATGAAAAATTGCACAAATAAGAAAAAACTCATTGTGATTGACATAGGATGGAAATCGACTCCATATCAATAACATATATCTTTGGCACAAAAATTATAGTAGGAATGCATGAATAATCAAAGGTGTTACTAAAAAAATTCACAACCATATAAGTGTAAAACCACACAAAAGGTATATAGGAGTCAACTACAACAAGGTAACCAACGAATAGAATACATTGTAAATTAGACTAAATAAGAAAATAATGTTTTTAATGTGGGGTTAATTAAAGATAAATATATTTAATTATGAATGTAAAGTGTATTCCTTACAAGTAGAATGCATTTTATAGGAAACCAATTCTTTTTCTTTCACTTATATCTTTGGCATGTTTTGAGGAAAACATTCAACATTTCCTCAATCTCTATTTTTAACTTGATCAAGGTATACATCTTTTCTCATTTAAATATTAGATGTTTTTGGAATAATTTGAGTTTTAAAACACATAACAAGGGGTTATTAAATCCACAAAACCAAAAATATCTAGTTCAACTTTGCAAATATTCAAATAAAATGATCGAATGTTTTCTACATGTACTTATGTACATATGTCATTTTTCTTATATCATCTTAGGAAACATGTATCAAATAAGTATAGTGACCATTCAATGACATAGAATAACCCAAAAAAAAATTCCAACACAAAATATTGACATACACCATTTTCTATTAGATGTGACTGAGAAAAATGACATTCATACCTCATACATGTCAAATTTTAAATGTGTACAAATAGTTGCATGTGATGATGTATAAAATCCATTTTTACATATATTTTTTCATGTGCATGCATATGTGGTTGTGAGTATTCATGTGTGTGTAAGTTTATAAAGGTTAGCATGTGTGTAACATCCCTGACCTGGGTTATGAGTCAACCCTAGGTGTTTTGCCTAAATATGTAATTAAATCTTTGTGATTAACTCTGAGCATGTAATTAAGTTTCTCAGAAACGTATATTTCAGTATTTGCTCCTTTTTATTTAAAGTTGTAGCATTGTTTTGATATACAGGGACCTATGTGCAATTTACCCAGTTGAAAGGGTTAGCTTGCAATTTGCACATGATGAGATGTTCCTTTGATGTTGAGACATCATGAGAATCTCTTTGGAAAAGTTTGAGGGATTTCCCAAGCTAGAGCACCAAGGTGCAGCTGTGGAAGCAATCCCAGGGCTTGAAACCCTAATTTGGGGTAAAATGCAATTTACCCAAATAAAGGGATGCAATTTGTAAAAAATGTCATCTAAAGTATCTTTTTAGACTCTTGCCATCATTTAGAGAAGAAATGATGAGGAATTCACCTCAATTGAGTTATCAAGTTAAGAAATAGGCTTTGTGATTGAATAATCAGGGTATATGTGCAATATCCCTTTAAGTATGAACTTTATTATTAGATTGTTCTTCCTTGCCTTCTTTTCTATAACTTAAGATAAGGTTTGTCCTTAGAATAAAGAGGAAGGGACGAGCAAGTAATAAAGGAAGGACTTAGTTGGAATTAAGGGAAACTTATGAACTAATGTTGAAAATCCTACCCCATGTATATAAGCTCTCCTTCCCTTAGTTGCAAGGGAACTCACCCTTCGTTCCCTTACTGTTTCATTTCACCAAAGACGACCAAGGACTGCCTTGGAGCTAAGGAGGACGACCAAGGGGTGCAAGGTAGGTCTAAACCCCTCTTCTTGCCTAATTCCATGGTTAGAACTCGAATTCAAGGTCATCTTCATGGCTAACTCTTGAAACCCTACCTTTCTAGCCGTCCCTTTTCATCCTTCCTTGGAGTTTTCACCTTGGCCAACCTGTAAGAACTCAAGGACGCCATTAGAGCTTGGAGCTTGAAAGCTTGGAGCTCAAGAAGCAAGCTTTAGGCGGGTTTTATAACTCTAAACCCATGCTTTACTATATGCATCTTTATATGCGTTTTGATGATAGATCTTAGTGTTTCCCTACTTTTCCCTGCTATTTTGCAAACAAACCCTTGGGATATCTGTACTGTTCTTGAGCTAGAAGATGAAGGCGTGATTTACAAGAAAAACCCACCGCTTTTCTTTTCCTTAAACGGTCCTAACAGTTTGCTCTCTCGGACTCAAGACCGCGAGGTGAGCAAACGGTCTCGAGACCGCGACAGGGCAAACGGTCTTAAGACCGTTTGGCCCCGTTGACCGAGCGTGGACCGTATAATAAATCTGTTCCTAATTATATATGATAATTACCCTCAAAATTTGGGAGACTAACTCCAAAGGAATCGGGAGATATGACCTTTTTAAGTCACAACTTTAAATGAATTAATTGCTGATTTTCAAACGGTCTGAAATTGCCTTTTTGGGGAAACGGTCTCAAGACCGTGTAAGGTCGTTGACTAAGCGTTGAACGTATGATATTACTGTTCAACATTATGTTAATTAAAAACTCACCAAGTTTGATGGTCTAATTCCAAACGGGCTAAGAGTTGAAGGGTGAATACTAGGGCTAACCCTAGATAAAATAAGTACTGAAATTATGGTGACCTAATTAGGGTTTTTAGGGTTGATTGACCTAAACGGTCTCAAGACCGTTTGGGGGTCACCAAACGGTCTCAAGACCGCGAGGGCAATCAACCAAGACCGTTTGGAGGTCTGGGGTCAAGATTTTTTGACCAATTGAAGGTACAATTACATCAAATTACATTGCAATTAAATATTGACATGATCATCAACTCAATGGGTCAGACCTTGATGAATCTGCACTAGAATCCAAAATTTGGATGGGCAAATGGTCTCAAGACCGTTTGGAACTCATCCAAACGGTCTCAAGACCGAGAGGACAATCACCCAAGACCGTTTGAAGGTCTAGGGTTGAGTAATTTGACCAATTGAGGACCCAATTGCAAATAAGTTATTAATTTAATCAAAATTCTGTTTTGTGGTTCAATCATGGTTCAACCCCTATCAAATCACCTTAGACTTTGATGAAATCTTGGGAAAGCGGTCTTAAGACCATGTGGGGTCCACCCACATGACCTCAAGACCGTTTGGGCCAAGTTTGGGCCCAATTGGAGCTCAATTGAAGGGTTCAACCTTGTGTTGATGCACACTGTTGAGTGTTGATGGGTGAACATTGATATACCTTAATTGAATCGATTTCAACCATAATTGGTTAACCATTATGGGTCAGTTGAATGACCAAGTGATCAAGCATAATCTTAATTGACTAAATCCATAAGTGGTCAACATAGCTTTGACCATTTGAGGGCTTCAACATGGGTTGACATTATCGGTTGCATCTTTGAGCCTTGTTGAAGGACCAAGCGGCTGAGACCATGAGAGCCTCGCGGTCTCAAGACCGTGAGAGGGCTCGCGGTCTCAAGACCATGAGGGGGCTCACGGTCTCAAGACCGAGAGGAGGCTCGCGGTCTCAAGACCGTGAAGGGCCTCGCGGTCCTGAGGTCAAAGAAGGGCAAACGGTCTTCATGACCCTCGCGGTCTCAACTCAAATTGGTCTTCGCGGTCTCAACATTAACTTGAACCAATGGGAGGCTTCGCGGTCTTGAACCCTTGAAGAGGCTCGCGGTCTTGAAGCCTAAGGGGGCTCGCGGTCTTGGAGTTAGAAAGAGGCTCGCGGTCTTGGAGGGTCAAAGTGGGCAAACGGTCAACATTTTCAACCATTCTCAATCCAATTGATGATTAATGATTGAAATCAATCAATGTGATTCAAGGTTGACCTCATTCAATCATTTGATGATGTAAAGGGTTCAATGTTGCCCAAATAAAACCCTAATGATAATCTAGGATAGTAAGGGGTTATTTGACTAAGGGTTTTGACCATGATAATGATCAATGGGATGAATTACCAATATACCCCTGAAGGGTCAATTGAGTTATACCTTGCTCAATTCAAACCCTAATTACATGAGAATGATGTTTTTAGTCATAATGACTCTATCCAACTTGATCTAGTCTAATGTTACCATCAACCATTAGTATGATGAAAGAGAAAGTACTTCTAGAGAGAGAAATTACCCTAGAGAGAGAAAGTAACTCTAATCACATAATGATGATGTTTTTGGCTATGTTAGCCTGTGATGCCCCAATCCAATCTGTTTTAGAGTGATGTTGACATCACCTAACCTTATGATGAGAGAGAAAGTACTTCTAGAGAGAGAAAGTACCCTTTTTAAATGGAAACTCAATTGAAGCATCCCCAATACACAGAAATGAGCATAATTAGGGTATGATCCACCTGTGTGAGATCATAGAAACCCTAATTATGATAAATGGTGAACCTTTAACTAATCCAAGAGTATAAATGAAGATGTTACTCATACATGATGATGTTATGAGTTTAATTCACCTTGATGTGAATAGTAAACCCTAATTCAAGGGTGATGACATGTGATGTGAATAGTAAACCCTAATTCAAGGGTAATGGCATGCTTTTGAGTAATAAACTCTATTTGATTTGAGTTAAAGATTTAACTCTTATGACAAGAGAAGGAAGTACATTCCTTATTGTTGTTATTACCTTTATCAAATGTATTAACCATGCAGGTTTTGATATGAGGGTAATCATATCTAGGTATGGATGTTGATGTTATATTCATTAAAGGCATGTTGTTAGCCTTATGAATAAGTAAAGTAATCTGATGCCTTGTCAGTGGCATCCTATGCTGAAAATGGGCTATGAGAGCCATGAATACCATCAAGGTCATGCCTTAGAGATGACTTGTGATGAGGATAATGAAAAATGATGATTGATATAAGTTAGGCCTGTTACATTTAGTATTCTTCTTTTATAGCTGCTATGCTACTGTTATTGTTTGAAGAACAATGTATGTTGTTAAAGAATACTGAATGTACCTAACTAATCAAGTATAATGTAGAGCCCTGATCATAGATCCATCATTGTCAGAAATTAAGTGATGGTGAAACAGGTTTTCCTCAGGGAACTCCTGGAGCACATACTTTTGAGTATGTGGGGTACATGGATGTGTAGAACCTTACATCCTAGTGTAGGAAAGTGATGTAGATGTGTAATCCATCCATCCTTCACTATAGTTTCATACCGTATCAGTGGTAGGTAAACATGAAACCTCCTGATGACGAAGAAAGCACAGATATCCGTATCAGTGGTAGGTAAATATGAAACCTCCTGATGACGAAGAGAGTACAGAACGCCACTGTGACTCTAGAATAGCGAAGGACCAGTTTACCCTGGTGAGCTATAGTAGTAGAGACACGAGATGTCCTACAAGTGATCCTCTTACAGACTGAGGAAGGTGAAGGTCATGAGAATCCGGCTCTCTTAATGACCTATGTATGATACTGATGCGGCTTCTCAGCGATCAGTTGGAGTATGAGTGGTAAGCCTCATCTCCACAGGGCATAATGTTGTTTGTAAAACATAATCAACCATGTAGTATAACTTGTTAGAGATGACTCCAAGTTAGTTGGTTGATGTTACATTGCAATACTGTTGATATTCTCCATATCTCCTAAATTTGTAGAGATCTTGTTATACTTGCAATTGTTATAGAATGCTTGAAGGCTTTACTGTTTAAGATTCTCTTTGATGTTATAATAAAGCTTCTGGCGAAGAGTTATAACTCTCGCTGGGACAATTATGTATAATTGTCTCACCCCGTAGGCTTCAACTTTTTAGGTGGACGTCGGAGACGAAGGAACCAGCCTACAGGTGACCAGTCTCAGCAGCAGCACCAGGGGCAGCAGTAATCTCAGGTGGAGATTTGTCCTGCCATGTGGTGTAGTTAGAGTCAGTCCTATGTGTCCTCTGTACTCTCAGGTCTTGGAGTCTTGTGTTATGTGATCTTGAGATTTTGTATCTTGATGTATATAATTACTCAAGAAGTAATTATCCTGAGATGTAAACAGTTACCTCTCTTTATGAAAGAAGCTTTTATGGATCCAAGCTCTTGTCTCGAAAAGTTTTAATTTCCCGTGATTTTTGTCTTCCGCTGATTACCGATTCGCTTCCGCTAAGTTTTAATCGTGTTTATGTCATGGTTTGGAGATCAGAGCCCTCAATGTGTGTTCCTATATCTACATGTAACTTCATGATTCACCCTTAAAAATGACACATGATGTAGAAAACCACAATGAGGGGAGCTAAAATATTGCAACCATGGTATGTATGAGATGTTTATGTATATGTTGCATGTACTCAAGGACCTAATCATTTGAAATATGTGTACACACATATGTGTTAACACATATTAAGAGCCCTATGCTTAGGTCTAGCAAATTGTTGTACCAAAGTTCATTTTCCATCATCTCGAACCAAATTATCATTATCCAATCATTTGAATACAATCATACAGCTAGAGTATTAGTTTAAGAATCCCTTAATGTTTGCCCTATTCAACATGTCTATTGTGACATACTATAAAAATACAAACCAAGGGTAACTCGAATGAGTTACATATAACATTTAATTCACAATATGCACATTTATTCCATTGATGGTTGAATAATATTTTATCTATATAAGGTTATAAATTACATATGCTTGGATATAAATACTCTCAAGTACCAACATTTTTTTATTTCTTATCTGTCTAATCCAATGGATTGATAAAAATGGTTTCTATATAAGGTGGTCACTAGAATACTACGCATAGTTAATGAGAAAGATATCCCATTTTTCTTTTTTTCATGAGCATACATATTATGAAGGTACATGCTTAGCATGTGCAAATACTAGTTTTATATATTTATCTCTAGCACATTTGGATTAGATCATTTTAAATCTTACATTGCTGGTATTTTAATTTCGTACAATTTGTGTACAGGTAAAGTGGATCAGGTACTTATGAGTTAGTTCAACTGGAAAAATCTCATTTGCAAAAGTGCAGTTTGTGTTGTTAATTCTTAATCAGGTGTGGTTACATGCAGTAACAATAGTTACCAATAATTAATAGGTTTAGGTAAATCCAGAAAACAAACATATAGAGTTAACCTATGTAGGAGAAAAAAAATCAAAGTTAGAAACCAGATCAGATTGTTCAATGAAAAATGAATGTGTTAATTAAAGAATTCAGTAGCCCGAAATCCTTCTGGACAGGCTTTGTTTTTCCCAGAGGACCCAGTCATGAACCTATAGAAGATGTTTCACTCGTGTTGACAACGAACAATGCAGACGTTCAACAACTTGCACCACCAGTACAACACAATAACCGTAGCAACCACCACCTGATGGATTACATATCAAAAGAAAGGAAGGATGAACTCCCTTCACATAGGAGAAGGTCTCTGCGGAGTACATTGGTAGTGACGACAAAAAGAGATTGGGTAGTGTTCATAAAACACCCACATGAATGTTGACGATTGATGTCCACTAGTTGTGTTTAACCCTAATGATCAGAGGTTTATTTATAGCATTTCACACCCCCAAATCCTATTCCCAATAAGTCATAATCACGTAATCATTATAGTACACGTTGTAGGAAAAATTGTCAGGAAAACACTTTTTAATTCAGATTAACAAATCCATTTAGGAAAGAAATAATTAATTAAACTAATAATTACTTACACAGATGTATCCTTGTAAAAAAAGAACATGAAAGATGGGAGACAATTCTCACAACCCACAAGCCACAAGTCTGAGCATGTACCTGGCCCAGACCGGCCAAGCCAGGCCAGGTGAGGTGAGGCATGGCGTGAGATGCACGTGTGTGCGTGTGTGTGGTATGGTACTACCAAGGAGGTGAGCATACTCTCCCCTGGGAACCTTTGGACACTAGTGTCACATGTCGTACTATGTATAAGGACAATAAAAGTTCTAAGATTGAGCAATGTGGGACTAAATCTCTTCTCACTTGGACAAGACAACATACTATTGTTTCCACTATGTACTAGATGCACTACATTAGGCTTAAACCATGAAAAATACATGGATGTTATCATCCATGTATCTCACAATCCCCCCCCCCCACAAAGTCCAATGTCTGGTGTGTTCTGCCAATCAGTCCTCCATATTGTTCTTTCAATAGATATCTTTCAGTTTGAAACTACTTGAGTTATCTAACTATTACCCCCCATAGGAACTAGGCAAATAAAAGTCATGAACCTGAACCTTGGGTGTAAGAGTATAGGTTGGTAATGACACATTAAAGACATAAAAGAAAATAAATATGAGGCATTAAGGCCATGCGTCCAAAGATATATCATGATTGATATCAAAGAACAACCCAATTTCTGTGTTGCATCCTACACAACATCAATCATTTAGTTGGAGTCTCCAAGGATATATTGTTAACATCCTGTCCTAAGACTTGACACCATTTAGAGACTAATCTCTTACTAACTTGTAGTCATGACACTAACAAGTTTCCCAAGGCATAGACACGTACAGGTACAAGAAGCATCAAATGAAAAACATAGTGTCATTAGATTCACCCAACAACTTGTTATTACCACATTGAACCCAATTTGTGGGATCTTCACTCTTTTGGGTTGGGTTGCTAGTGCTTGAAAATCAGAAGGGGTTTCAATCACATCCCCAATTAGGATTTCTCCACTAAGTCCAAGGAAAGGCCTTTAGTGAAAGGATCTACTATATTACCTTTGGTATTTATAAAGTCTACAACCATGACCCCATTAGAGATTAATTCCCTTATAGACTCGAGTCTAACTTAGACGTGTCTATGTTGTGAATTGAAATTGCAGGAAGCGAATTCTTTACCATGGGTACACTGGAAATAAGTCCATGTATCCATTCAGCTTCAAATCCAGTTTCATCTAAAGCACACAACTCTACCTCAAAAGTAGACTGAGACAATATGGTCTATTTCTTAGGCCTTCAGGCAACAATACCTCCTCCCAATAGGAATACATATCCAGAGACACCATTACTCCCAAATTTCATGGCAATCTAGCTTGAATCACTAAATCCTTTAACGATAGAAGGATATTTTCCATAATTCATCCAAAGAGAATAAGTTCCCTTGATGTACCTCAAAATTGTATTAAGATCTTTCTAATGGATCTTGTTGGGACAACTGGTGTATATACTTAACTTTCTCATGGTAAACGCAACCTCTGGACATGTCCAGATCATAAGATACATCAAATTTTTGATAATCAGAGAGTATCATAGTTGAGACACTCAACTGCAGTATCATTCTTGAACAAGGCCTTGGATGAATCATATGGAGTCTTAATAGGTTTATGTGATGTGTACTCAAAGCTCTCCAGTATCTTCTCAACATAGAGAGACCAAGAGAGAGTTATACCATTAATAGGTCATATGATTTTAGGCCCTAAAATCACATTAACAATACCCATATCCTTCATCTCAAACTTTATACACAAGAATGACTTCATCTCATTTACTACTTTCATATCAAAACCAATAAGGAGGATATCGTCGACATATAAGAATAACAAAATGAATCCAAGAGATGATTTTGCAGTAGAGACACTTATTTAATTCATTAGAAACAAATTCAAATGATGATATCACAAATGCAAGCTTCTCATACCATTGCTTAGAGGCTTGTTTCAAGCCATATAATGACTTAACAAGTTTACACACTTTGGACTCACTCCCAAAACCCACAAATCCCTCCACTTGTTCCACATATACCATTCTTGAAGATCACCATGTAAAAATGCAGCCTTCACATCCATATGATGGATAAAAAAATTATAAATGGAATCTAATGCTATAAGCACTCTGATTGTGTTCATACGGGAAAAATGAGAATATGTATCCAAATAATCTATTCCTTCCCTCTATGTGTAATCCTTAGCAACTAACCTAGTTTATACTTATTGATTGTTCCTTCTGCATTAAGTTTCTTCTTAAATATCTATTTGCATCCAACTATAGAATAACCAAGAGGTAAATCCGCTAATTCCCAAGTTCCACTTGAGAGAATTGATTGAAATTGATCATTAGTAGCTTCTTTCCAAATCTTGGCTTCTAGGGAATCCATAATTTGTTTGAAGATACAGGATCATCTTCAACATTTTAAGTGAGAAACTCACTTCTAAAATCTTTGGGATGTCCTAGGTCATTTATTTCTCCTTGGTTCAACCATTTCTTCGAAATCATCTGATTCACAAATAGAATGCTCTGAGTCATCCCACACATTCGTCATCCTTACTGCGTTCTCAGGAATTGAACATGTGTGAATGAATCCTATTGAGATACGTCTTTGGGCACACCAAATTTCATGGGAAACACATCCTAAGAGAATGTAGCATCATGTAATTCTACAATTGCATAGACACCAATACCTAAGATATAAAATTTTACTATCAAGAATCTATAGGCATAACTTGTCTCTAAGTAACCCAAGAAGATGGCATCAACCAATTTTTGGTCCCAAATTCTTACTTTTGTGTTCAAGGATAAATACCTTAGCAACACACCCCCACACTCAAAGATATTTGAGACTCAATTTTCTATGTATCCATTTCCCAAATAGACTATTTTATTTATATCTAAGGGGAACTCTATTTAGAATTTGGCAAGTTGTATTCAAAGCTTCCCCCCACATAAAGTTGGGTAGACCTAAGGTATGGAGTACTATATTAACCATATCGATTAGGGTTCAATTTTTAGGTTCATATATCCTATTATAATGTGGTGAATAAGGAGCAGCAACATCATGCACTATATTATGGAATTGAAAATGTTCCAAATGTAGGGAAATCATGCGCAAACATAGGCAGCGGAAATAAAAAATTTAAATGCTCATTTTCTACAACAGCATGATCATGTCAACAACAATGTATCTAGGAAGGAAAAGTTTGTAAGGTCATACCTAATCCTATAGAAGTCAAGTGACATTACCCTTACAGTAGCATCGTACTTTTTCTCCAAGCAACAACACTCAAACAGTCTTCACAAACAGCTTCCTGGTTTGGAACCACAAACAATGGTTGATGATGTTCTCCTAGAAGAGGACAAAGGACTCTTGCCTCTAGAGTAGTCTACACAGACCATCGGGAACTCCACATTGTGCTACCAGAGCCAATGGGAAGGATTTGACCCCTTTTTTTGGCGTACTAGTCACTGACATACTCTCTCACAATTGTGCTAAGTTCTTCTCTCCCATGTTGTCCCTCCCTTTCACGGGTAGGACTTGCTCCGGATCTCTATTGGTTACCACAACCATGGAGGACAACAATTGTCAGAGCAACTGATTCTCAATTGTGAGTGTTGGGAAGCCCCTAGTACACCTCTATTCTTAGTAGAGGCTAGGGTTAGGGTTCCCAGTCTGTGTCAGAGTAGAAGTCTCTATAATTTTCATGAATTTAGTAGCCTATGACAGGTGAACCAATCTGTTCACTGGTGAACCATTCGAATGCCACCGTGAGCCGATCGGTTCACCCAATGAGCCAATCACTGAATAGTGTTTCTTAATTGCAATTGAATTCCCAATTCATTTCCAATTAATGTCAAACATTAATCCTTGTACCATTCAAATTCAACAAAGTGAAACGATCAAATTCTCATAAATTGAGAAAATCACCAGAAGCTTCAGTTGGCATGACCAAGTTGATCTTTTCACTAGGTGAACCAGTCGTCTCACCAACTTGATCCGATCGGTTGGTGTCCTGACTCGTGCAAAATTTCATCCAATTCAATTTTCAATCAACCTAACACCCAAATATTTGGTTCAACACTTGAATTTGATGGTTCCAAGTCTAGTCAATTAATATGTTGTTTAATTGAATACCTAAACACCTTTAGTATTCAATCTAAACATCATTCATGAATATACTCCTTTAATCCAAGTATATCTTATATGTGTGACCCTATAGGTCTAGAATTACGTTGGCAGTGAACATCCATAACCAATTATGACATCACAAGCAAAAAGTGGTGCCTAGTCACACATCATTGCTACCCAAGTAATTCAGATAGTTGGAGAAAAACTTCAACCTACAACTTTCTATGAGTGTTATTGTGATCATATAGTTCTGTTGTATTTAATATCTGGATTGAACTTGACGCATGTAATTGTCATTCTCTCAATGTTCTATTCATTTTCCTTGAACTAGAGCAGACTGTCTGATATGTATGTGAGTTCACATATCACATATTGAATCACATGAGTAAGGTCATACAATACTCAATCTTTCTTATCAAGAGGCATGGATATCAAACTCCTATAGGAGGGACAAATCCCATATACATCACTAACACTCAATCCCCATGTGTCATAGCTACCCAATCATCACCATTATTGCAATCCTTATTCAGGGTATGTTGGATGATGTCAAAGTATACTGAATGACATGTGATGAATGTAGTGACTTCAAGTCTAAGAACCAAAATCACCACTATCACTATGAAAGTTGATTCTGACTACCATTCCATGGTCTCCATGTCTCACTCTCACAGTGGGTCTATCCATTATGAGAGTGATTCTGACTACCATTCCATGCTCTGCATGTATCACTCTCACAGTGGGTCTGTCCACTATGTTCTCTGACATGTACATGTGTGCTTGACTTGATACCACATATCATGACTAATGAGAATATGTCATCAATAAGAACACACTCTAGTCTTATATGTTATTGTTGTCTAATTTTACTTCCGTAGTAATATCCAACTAGGGACATAACTAGAATATATGTACTATTAACATTTGTATGACCTCATTGTTCAAGTCACATACTTGAAGACATAAGACATCAAGAAACATCATTCTTTAGACATATACTATGTATGTGTCATCATCTCATGACTGAGACAAACATAATAGATGGAATTACCTTCATTATTATCAAATTAGGTTTCTAATACCACATTCCAAACATCATATGGTTGGCTCTCTGGGCATACATACCAACAGACTCACACTTGCATTTAGAGCCAATCACCCATGAATCTTATTCCAAGTGATCTTAACATGTCCATCATGTTTCTTCAGCACAAGTGCTTTTAATAGTAGGTATAGCAATGTTTGCTTCAAGTAGATATTTTTTAGGTTTCACATCTCTTCGTTGTATGACATCTTGTATGAGATGGAAGTGTCATAGTATGCTATCTGATATTCCTAGCCTAACCAGTAGATCCATTATTATCACAGTATTTCTACTGTGTCATCCATGGTAGGAACCTCGCACAAGTTCACCCATATGAACATCTTGATCCATACAGTATCCTCTACTATTCTCATAAAATGGATATACTCGACTTCTTTTGTAGATATAAACAATTGTCTTTAGCTCAAAACCCTTTCCATCTTACAATTCTTGTTTAAGTTAAAACATAAATTGTAATTATTTATTTTTCAGTTTGGAAGCTTGCATTGGTGTAACCTTTTATATGACACCCTTTGCTCACAAAGAGAGATTACTTAAAACTTAAACCACGATTAATCATTAATCAGTGAATTACCAAAAAAATCACAGGAAATTAAAAATGATTTGCAACAAGCACCATAACCTAAGATTTATCAGACATAAGTCAACACTTGCATTTCATAACATATAATCAAAGAACTACATCATTGTTTTCCAATCAACCTATTACATGAGATAACAATTCCACATGTATGTAGATACCACCAAAGGCACACAAGCCAAAAATCACATATCAATTATCATGTCATCAAAACACATTGAGAAAACTACGAAGGACATGAGTGTATACGGACGACCCATAGGACTCTATTACTAGACACTATCCATATACCATGATCCACCAGGTGTAGTTATTCTTCATTTTATGTACTCAGCTATTCGATCTTTATCTTTTCATGCACATCCACCTAAAATATATTTAACCAATGGGGTGAGACAGAAGTCCCAGTGAGATATAACTCTTTGCCAACTCTATTATTATCACAAATAACTAAGTAGATAGACTAACATATTGAGAAGGTTGAACAAAATTAACTAAATGACATATATGTCATGAATAAAGTTAATATAGTAGTAATATGCACTTGTTGTTGAGTAGTAGAACAGTTAATAATTTGAAGGAAATATGAAGAACATGTATACTTGGTATTAACAAAACAGTATGGAAGTAAAGCAGGGCCTCATCCATTGCCCTTGTATTTGATTCTAAATGAATATGCTACATGGCTATTTATGAGTTTATTATGCCTTGAGGGTTTGAGTCATACCACCCAAATCCAATCGACCATTGCTAAGTCAAAATCGGTGCCATACAAGGTAAATGGAAGAGCAGGAATCCACAACCTCACCAATCCTCATGGTCAATACACGAGTACACTATAGAGACATATTAGTAAATTGCAACCAGTAACATATAGTCAAGCTATGAAAATCCTAGCCCACCTTGGTACAGGTCACAGTGCTAGTGAAACTGGGCTACGGCCCGCAGCCGTACTCCTCTAGGGTAAGGCCCGCAGCCAATCCTAAATCACATATCACTGAGTTATGACCCGAAGTCACACTCTTACTAGGGCATGGCCCGCAACCAATCTTGTATCACATATCCTTATATCACAAATCTTAAGGCATGATCTGAGGCTCACTCATGGCCAAAGTCACCCTCAATTTCTTGATATTAGGGTACCAAGTTGTCCCCGCATACTCAATTGTATGCGCCAGGAGTTTCACTTAAGAGGTACTCATTTCACCATTCAGCAAATGTTGACACTGAATGGATCTATGGCATAGGGCAAGCTACATGATTAGATTCCACTTGATTAATTAGACCAATTAAAGTGTCTTTTAACATCAATCAAGTTACAACGTATAAAACCATAGAAAACTCTACAAAATAAGGACATAACACACTTTAACAGATGTAGACATGTAGGATGTAAGCTTGTCACATTATCACTACATAAAGTTTGTATCATTATCGTTCACAATACCATCACCACTATTACATAGCCTCTCAAGGCTATCACCAATGTCACATCATTATGGGATATCAATCCCTCATTCTAGTACTAGAGGATATCATCTCAACTAGGCACTAAGCCATTATCAAGTCCTAAGACCCATCACATCACACTTGTAATTCATTGTTATCTCATCATGCCACATCACATATATTTTCCATAGCAATCATTAGCTATTATATTTAAAGAGAGAGTATATGTTACAACACATTAAACATCTATAAATAAAGCAAGAAATGTACCTAAATTCTCTAATTTAGTATTAGGCATCATGCTTATTCCGCATAGGGGTCTCAAGCATTATTCTAGCTTAATTCTCTGACCTTCACTACTTCCCATAAGTTGGAGCATATGAGGCTAAGAAATAGACAATGTAACCAAGTATGCATATTTAATATTTATACTTTCCATGTTCCCTTATCGAGGCTTATAGCCAAGGCTTGATATCATTTAACCATCTTCATAGTATTCACTAGTCATAACACCCAATTAACTTACCAGGTTAAATTCATGTAATTTAAGAGAGATAGTACAATATCATGCTTTCTATTCACACACATTCAATAATATGACATGCCCTTAGAATCAGAGTCAATTCTTTTCACATATAGCCGATTAGGGTCTTACATCATGGTTATTATCACCAAACCCTAAACACACCATTTGTACCTTCTTGGAACTGATTTAGGTTTGAACAACATTAGTTATCCATGAATAAATCATCATGTCATCAGAATTAAGTATCACCATTTTATAAATGCATATGTGTATCATCTCATTAAGTTATGTGTGGGTTACGACAATGCATTATGCAAACACATTGACCTTTGTACCACCATGATGTTTCATCTTTATGTGACCCATATGTTATTACCCTTCATAGATTATCATCCACATTCTCATACTAAGGAATGTCAAACCTTAGATTATATAACTAGAGGGTTTTACTTCAAACTATACGTAAGGAACCTATTAGATCATTAAACTTTTTCATCTAATTTCTACAAAAAACTAACACCCCTTTGATTACAACAAGGCTCATCTATGGTATCATGTACTCACATAGTTGTCTCATCAACCTCTCTCACAAGTTATGATCTTGTAGAAAAGAATATAAAAGACACTTTTCATGGATTATAATCTTTCATAAAGGTGAGCACATAAGTCTTACCATCTTATGATTAAGATCAATGTATGGTCACTCTATGACTAGACCCTACTTCTATGACATTACACCTTGTTGGAGAGTTTAGGGCTAAGAATCATAATTAAGGATTGACCATTCATAGTCACGACATCTTAGATAGATTACCACACTATGTATTGACTACATTCATGTACAAGAGCATAGGTGTAATGACCCTTCATTACACATGCATAAACAAATTAATTACATGGCATCTCATTCTATCCCTAACCCTAGATGTCAGTTCCACCTACAACATAGGGTATCGGTTTATCATCAACCCTAGGTATCAGTCTCACACTCATTATGTGATATCAGTTTACCTCATCAAGGTATGTCTCAGTTTGTAACATCTTGGGTCAGCCCTTGATATATCAGTTTCATATTGCTAGAGGGGTATCGGTTTCATCACCTTCATGTGTCAGCCTAACCACACCAAGGTGTATTGGGCAAGCCCATCTAAGGATGTTGAGTTATACCACAAGGTGTCGGGTTAGCTCATCTTCATGTTAGCCTCTTACTCAACTGAGGCATCTCAATTTTGCTTCACCCGGATGAGTCAACCACTTACTCCAAAAAGTGTGTCAATCTCTCTCCTATGGGAGGGTACCTCGGTCTAACACCTACGTGGTGTGTCACCTTAACCTTATCAAAGTGTATCGGCCTACACACTACCCTTGTGTCAGCCTTAACACCTCAAGAGGATATCGATCATAAGCATAACATAGTGTATCGCTTTCACCATATCTTGGTGTATTGGCCACATCAAGGTTTGATGTATCGGCCATAGCATCATCAAGTGTGACATTATAGCACCAACTAGGTGTGTCAGTTCTAGCACCCACTAGGCATGTTGGTTTAAGCATACTCTAGGGTATCAGCCTCACCACTATTTTTTGTGTCGGCCAAGGTGTGTCACCCATCACACTTGTGGTAGGCAAGGTGTGTCGATTATTAGGGTTAGGGCATATCGGATTAGATCCTCTAGAGCATATTGGGTTTGAGATAGCAAAGTGTGTCAACTTTGTCATCTCTAACTTTAGGATATTCACCACTATTTCAACCATTATCATGGCAGCAAAGTAAAAAAGATGGAAAACAACCTAAGCAAGGTTCCTTCATCCAATTAGTTCTTAAGACCATCACTAACTACTAACATATCTTGGATAAATGATTTAGAGATGAGAATCAATATATGCACATGAATGAGTGAAAATAATAAGAAGACTAAGAGTTATATAACCCATCTCAAGAAGGTCTCCATCAAGGGTTAAAGATCCATGATCAAAAATCCAAAGCACATATTCCTCAACTTGAAGATGATCCATCAAGAGTTCCAAACTCGACCTCAACCTTATCTCCAAGAAAGAAGAATATGCCATGGTTATGATAGCTCAAGGAGGAAGGAAGGAAATAGATAACCATGACCCATTCATCCTTTATTAAAGGTATGATACATGGCCAAGAGTGAAAGAATAAGATGAAGAAGAGAGCTTAAAGAAATCATCACCAAGAAACATAATTCACCAAGATGAAAGTTGAACCCAGAATCACCATGAGCAAGGAGCTCGACCTCCCCAAGCTCCATGGAGACTTACTATAGCTCCTTAAGCTCCCAAGCTAATCCACCAAGAGGAGAATAACAAGAATGGACGTAAGGATTCACTTGTGTGAAGAGGGATGGGGTTATATACTTGAGGGAAGAAAGAGAGATCAAAAGAGAGGTGTCATCACCTTAAGAGTCTAGGTGACACTTGTCCACATGCAAAGGTCACATGTAACCACTTAGATTGACATGAAAGATTATGGTGATATTATCTCAGTGTATTATCAGCCTCTTGGCTTCCTACCAAGGGTTCCACACCTTCAAACTGATACACTACGCAACACCAAACCGATACACTACCTTCTAAGGTCAAAACATACATTATCCATAGATCATTATCACTACTAAGGATATCATCTCTTGCCCAAGATACAAAATAGGAACCCACCTCTTTCTCTATCTTATAGATGATGTAAAAAAAGAGAAGGAACACTCTAGAGATGGTAAATTTCATGTTAACCATTTACTTTGGGTAAATTGCAATTTACACCAAAACTAACACATAAAGCACAAGCTTCATCCACATAAGCTCAACTTGAAACTTAAGCTCTCCACAAGGCACCCCATAGAATCATATTATCTCTTATGATGCTAAAGCACTAAGGGAACACTCAACATGTGACATTTTTCAAGATAACCGCTCATCTTGGGTAAATTGTACTCCAGTCCAAAACAAGCAAACATTGCTCAAACATTATCCAAATAGAACCAAACTTGAAACATAAGTATGTAACATGATTAAAAAACACCTCAAAGGATTATATTAAAGTTCTAAACAACTTACTTATTCAAAACAAATAGGGTTAGCCCAAAACCCAGGTCAGGGTCCTTACATGTCATAAACCCCTAACAAGGATTTCACCCTTGAAATCCCAGGAAAAGGGAGATGGATATTACTCATGCATCACACCTTCAAACTTTCACATGACTTCTTGATGTAAGGGTTATGTCATAAGACTTGACCAACATACTATTCTTCTATCCAAGGTCAACACATGATCTATTTGCACATGATACATACTCAGCTTATCCTTTCCATTATCGGTTGTAGAGTCAACCCTATGCCAGGTGATACTTTCTGAGCCACATAAGCACTATACATACTTATCCAACTCAGGTGTAACTCTTTCTTATGTATCACCTTCTCAACTTACAACATCGTATGATAAGATTCTCAAACCTAGGAGTCTACCATACCCTTCTCAAACCACAACATGTCTCTTCCAAAGAAAGATTAGTGATGCATTTTTTCACTTACTTGGGGCTACCAGACCTTCCATGCTTCCACTGTGCCACTCTGATCTACTGACTCAACATAAAGCTCACTTATGACTTGTACCAACTGGCCTGCTACTAGGTATACTCCTAGTTGTACTTTCTCCCTTCATAAGAAGATGTCATATATCACCTCAACTGATCTAGATAGGGATTGGAAATCCTACTCATCAATGTAAACCCTTCTTAGAACCCCTCTTACTTGTAAACTAGATAGGTGTACTCCAAGGGATTGTACTCAACCTGATGAACTTTACCCAAGCAGATCTTACAACTATCTCTTCAACCTATGCATCCTTGTCGATGTCATATTATGTGGTGCATAAACCCCTAACATGTGATATCAATACCATAGCTTGAGCACCTGTAACCAGATTGATCCCAACATAAAGCTTTCTTAGTAGTCAAACACTTAGTCATCTTAGCAGGAGGCATATTCTCAGGTCCACACACAACTGGAACTTCTTGGATACTAGGATTCCTCACCTTGGTATCCATCATCACACGTCAAAAACACATCACATGCTCATCACATTTACCCTCTGTTGCTACTACCTAACCCAAACATATCTTTTTTTAGAGCGGGTAAAATGTTACTATATACCAAAAAGGAGAAGTATAGGGTGCCCACATATAATATACAAGTGGGTGTAACTCTACAAAACTCCATTGTCTCATCACCATACTCTCGATCCCAATACCAATCTTAGGCTTGGTTTTAACCACCTTGCCCATATTATTACAAAATTGTCAAAGACACTCAGATTATCACACTCACCCATACCATGAAGTATGTGGTTCCTTTTCTCCCAAATAAAGAAGCACAACCCAGCTAAACTAAGACTATCAAATTGTCTCAGCTTTGCACTTTTTTCCATGATCCATAGGATAACCTCCTCTAGGGAGTTGGGGGGCACCGCCCCAGCCCATCTTCAAGCTCCATCTGCAGCAAAGGGCACCCGAAGAAGAGGTGATGATGACTTTCTTCATGTTAATTACATAGGATGTACTCGATCCTCAAATCAAGGCCCCATGATCTGATCCTATCCAAAGTAGGTAGATTCTTTATATTGCATCGGTACAAGCAACAACTCCATTTTGGTATGTGGTATTTGTTCCACATCATCTCAAACCAAGGTACTTGTGGTGTATGGAAGGACATAGACTGTCATGCCTTTCTCCCTGTGTCCCTCAGCGTCCACCTCCCCAGAACCTGTACATACTCACTTGCTATGTTAGTCCATCCTCTAGACATAGCCCTCCACACCCTGGGCGAATTAGGCCTTATGCTCGTGTCGAGGTTTTCTCCATATCGTTGCTTCATCCAGCACATCCATAAGGATGTGATGTTAGTCAAGAACTGGTCCACTCTTCTATAGGTAGCTAGCTTTGCTATGGTCAGCATATTATATATGTTAAGGCCCCCTTCCCTGTATCTTATTGCCATGGTACTCCAAGCAATAGCATGGTTCTTGGCGTGGGATTTTATCGCACTAACAAACTCACTCGAGGTTGAAATCCTCGAGCTTTTACCAAAACCAATGTGCAATAATAGCACCCGCAAGCAGATGAGTCTTATCGCAGTATAGTTAAGTATCGAACCCAAAGGACAACATTTTTAAGAATTTTTGTCAGTCAAACCTAGCTCAAGTAAAACTAATATTTAAAAAGGTTGGTTGATTTGAGGTTAACTAAACTAATTGCAAGAAAGTAAAAGTTGAATTAAAGTTGGATTTAGATCAATGATATTGAATCGCTGGGATGGTGTCGGGTTTCACCACTACTACACATGCAAACACATTCGATCACAAACAATCCAGGCAAGTAATAATAATCCAAATAGAGTTGCTGCAAAACCCCCCATATGGGCGTTAGGTTCGTGTAAGCATCCCCCTAGGCATCAGATGTCTCGTCACCATCCGGATCACTTACTAACGGCTCCGAAGATACAGAATCCAACGAAGGTTGTGGACCCCCTATACAGGCATCAGGAACACAGAAGCATCACCGAAGGCTAGATGGCTCATCCACTCACGGATTATACACTTACGACCTCGAAGAAATCCCATTCTATTTCTAGTTTGGGAGTCAACCGCATCAATTGATAAGCAAGCAGGTGATTAATATACGAGCAAACATCGACGATTAACAAGAAGATACAAAATCCAACCAAGGTTGTGAACGCCCTATACAGGCGTTAGGTACATAGAAGTATCACCATAGGCTAGATGGCTCATCCCCTCGTGGATCATACACTTACAACTTCAAGGAATCCCATTCTATTTCTAGTTTGGGAGTCAACTTGTTAAATGACATTCAATCCTACATATAGAAGTTCCCACAAAATAGGAAGAACAAAGATGAAAGCAAGTAGATAATCAACTACGAACGTACCAATTAATAATGAAATGGAAAGTTATATACATTTACATGGAGAGTTTAACAAAAGAACATGATTGCATGGGCAGCGGGGTTACTCCCCGCACCCCAACGAAAAGGGACTGCTCGCTCATGATGCGAGAAACAAGAAGAATGAGAAAGAGAGAGAAATCCACCATGAGCTCGGTGCAGAAGGTAGTCGCAACCTGGTGAAGAAGATACGACCTTCTACATCGTGTCGGAGCAGATCTGGACACGAGCGAGCATTGCCAAGATAGACCAGACAGTCTTCCTCACTTCGTCTTCCCTCTCTCTTCAGCCTCCTTGATTGCAACACGGGCAGTAGGTGGAATGAAACTGGCATGGACGGGACTGGATTTGGATCGGACCTGTGTACAGGTAGCCTGTCGGCATCCCAGAACCGATGCCTCAAAAGGGGACCCTTGTGGTCCTATTTATAGGCACAGGGCAAGTCTTCACGTTTTTGGTCTGTTTCCAGTCCAAATGGTTTGGCAGGTATTTTTGCCCAAACGGTCTTGTAAAATGTGATCAAACGGTTTGGAAACTGTTTAATATCAAACGGCCTTCATATTATGCTGCTCATTCAGTTTGAAAATTGAATGGGACCAAACGGTTTCAAAGACTGTTTGCTTACCAAACGGTTTTGAGAAAAGTTGGGCAAACGGTCTTGGACAGAGTCAAATGGTTTGTAAATAATTTGATATCAAATGGTCTAGAAACCGTTGATAAGAAAATGGTCATTGCTTTGGTCAACGCTCTAGCCAAACTCAAACGGTCTTGCCAATTGTTGATCAAACGATCTGAAATCTGCAAAGGGGCCAAACGGTCTAATGACACAAGGGAAAATGGTATGGGACAGACCGTTTGCTTTTCTTCAATTGATGCGAACAACAAATGAGTTTGTCAGTAGCGAACGGTATGCTGGGTCAAACGATCTAGTAGCCCTTCGATCTATTAAACGATCTTCAGCCTTCATGTGCAGGTGCAACAGCCTCGGGGCGATCTCATTTGGCATATGAACCACCTTCATTCGGTCTTGTGTTGGGGGCTGCAAATGAGTGCTGGTTAGAGGTTGAAGACGACACACCACGGCCGTGGCAAGGCACCATGGTCGTGGTGATGCTGCTACAACACGGTCGTGCCGCCTTACACGGGTGTGGTGGGTGTGTAATTTGCTTCTGATGGTGTTGTGCCATGGTCGTGGCGTGACACCACAGTCATGGGGAGGTGACTACTCCATGGCCGTGCTGCCTCACATGGGCATGGCGGGTGAGAGAGGGTTGATGTAGGTAGGGTGCCACGGTCGTGGCAAGTGAGATCTTAGGGGTTGGGATGATCTACCACGGTCGTTTTGAACCACCACGGCTGTTTAGAACCACCACGGCCATGGTCTAGGCTCTGCTTCGAGATCTTGAATTCATGCACTGCTCAATCCCTTGCGGTTGAGTTGTGCCTCCAATCGGTCTTTACTGGTCCATCGGTCTTGAGACTTAATGGGCTCAAACGGTCTCGAGACTGAATGGGCTCAAACAGTCTTGAGACCGAATGGGCTCAAACGGTCTTGAGACTGAATGGGCTCAAACAGTCTTGTGACCAGATGGGCTCAAACGGTCTTGAAACCGGATGGGCTCAAACGGTCTTGAAACCGGATGGGCTCAAACGGTCTTGAAACCAGATGGGCTCATGGTCTTGAAACCGAATGGGCTCAAACGGTATTGAGACTGAATGGGCTCAAATGATCTTGAGATTGAATGGGCACAATCTGAATGGATGGATTCGCTTGGTTAGCTCGATTGGACAGAACCAAGGATGAGTGAGGATGGGCCCCAACTGATTGTTCTGCTTTATCAAGACCTGCATTAAGTCGACATAAATTCGGTTAAGATCTTGATAATCGAATCAATTAAGTATTTTTGCACATTATGATTCATATTGATATTTAATGAGTGAAATAGTATATATAGAGTTGAATTTGTCCCAAGGTGATAATTGAATTCCATGATGAATATGCATTCATTTAAATACCCCAAACTTAAACGTTGCTCGTCCTCGAGTAACACAAAATCTGAAACATTCGCCAAATGAATGCTTTCAATTCCTGTGATTACTTCATCTTCACATCACGAATATTTTCTTTCTGCTCAAAATGACTCAGTATCTCAACCTCCTGAGACCACTAAACATATCTTACCATATCTTTGTTCCTGAGTTCATTTTCCAAAATTACTTCCTCCTCACCTTTTCCAACAACAAGCATGTCAAAGAGTTTTGTAAGAGTCCAGAGACGCCCGTGGAACAACAAGTGTGCATTTGATCTGACACTGGTGTTTTTCAGGATAGGGTAGGCAATCATTATGCCATTAGGTAGAAAAGGGAGTGAATGATGGTATGGAAGGAAGAAATACATCTCTCCTCTATTCGACTCGAGATTTTTATTTTATGAAGTGCAATTTCATTTATTGCATTTTTTGTGTGAATCTCTCCTCTATTCGACTCGAGATTGCATTTCTTTTTGTGTGCACTTTGGCATCTTTTTGTTTGCAAATCTCTCCTCTATTCGACTCGAGATTGCATTTTTGGTGGTACGCCCCTATTTATTTGTTAGGGGTATGGAAGAAGCGGATAAAGAGGGAAGTGGCACGCCACCCCGAACTTAGGGTTTGGCACAATTTTCGCTATTTTTGTTTCTTTTTTATGAATGGAGGGATATGAAGATGATAGAAGAGATGAAGAAGAGAGTTCAGATCAGAATGCAAGTTGATTTACGATTCAGAGCACCGGGTCATTCTCTTTATCATACTTTACTCAAATAATGACTTGATGAGGATCCGGTGGAGATTCCATGTTATTGTTCCACTAGTCAGTTAGGAAGCATGACGTGTTTGATCCCTGTCATTTCGACAGACATTTGTAATTTTTGCATAAGTATCATGATGTTAGGAATCATAAGATTCACAAGATGATTTCAATCAAAAGGCGTGTTTTAAAAAGTGGTCCTTTTGAGGATTTACTTTGAATAAGTAGGATATAATGATTTAAAATGCATAACAGGTTAGCGAGTGAATTAGGAAGTGTCAAAAATTCATCAAGTATCTATTCAATTTCTTTGGAAAACTTTAAAGAATTTTGAAAAAAAATTGAAATTTTTTATCAAGAATGTGACAATGAACACTTAAGTATGAAAAGGATGGGTGTAGGTGGAAAGTGTGGTACATACCACCCACCCTCCACCCCGAACTTAGATATTTGCTCATCCTGAGAAAACCCTAAATCCAAGATGGAGGGGAAAATTCATGCTAGAATGACCACCAGATGTGGTTGTGTTCCAATCAGCGTGCATCCTCTTATTTGAAAATCTAAAGAAGGATCAATCAATACTCAAGATAGCATCTTGTGATGCAAATTTTATTTAATGAAAAATTAACTAGGAGGTAAAAGCAAAATCAAAGAAACATTCTAATTTGAAAAGAAAAGTAAAACAAATTTATTGATCGGGTTGCCACCCGACAAGCGCCTTTGTTTTATGTCAATGGCTCGACTGGGTCTTTTAGCTTTACTGTGGATCCTTTGGGTTGATGAGTTCCAGCATTGCTTCAGTGCCTATGTCAGTAGAGGTGAAATATCTCTTTAAACGGTGACCATTTGCCATAAATTCGCGTGACTTTTCACTCCATAAAGAGAAGGCACCATGTGGGGATATGCTCTTGACGATGTATGGTCCAGACCAGCGTGAGCGAAGTTTTCCTGGGAATAACTTCAGCCTTGAGTTGAATAGAAGAATTTAGTCTCCCACTTGTATGTCTTTTCTTTTTAGATGTCCATCATGCCAAAGTTTTGTGCGTTCTTTGTAGATTCGTCCATTTTCATAAGTTATCATCCTGAGTTCATCCAACTCTTTGAGTTGCAGAATCCTGGCTTGGCCTGCTTCTTTCATATCAAAGTTCAGTTGTTTAATTGCCCACCATGCCTTGTGTTCCAGTTTGACTGGCAGGTGGAAAGCCTTTCCATATATTAATAAAAAAGGTGTAGTCCCGAGAGGAGTTTTATAAGCAATTCAATAGGCCCATAAAGCGTCGTTGATTTTTGCCGACCAATCTTTCCCATTGCAGCCTACTGTCTTTTCCAAGATACTCTTCAGTTGATGATTAGAAATCTCCACATGTCCACTTGTCTGTGGGTGGTAAGGTGAGGCTACCTTGTGAGTAACACCATACTTTCTTAGCAATGCTTCAAAGCTTCTTTCAAGAAAATGGGAACCTTCGTCGGATATCACCGTTCATGGGACACCAAAATGGGGAAAAATAATATCCTTGAATAATTTGATGACTGGTTTGGAATCACTAGTGATGGTTGGTATGGCTTCAACCCATTTTAAGACGTAGTCCACCGCTACTAGTATGTACGAAAACCCATGGGAAGTTGGGAATGGACCCATGTATTCTACCCCCCCCCAGACATCGAATATCTCTACTTCTTGCCATAGATTTAGCGACATCTCATCTCTCTTTGTTATATTGCCTGATCTTTAACATTTGTCACATGATAGGATAAATTTGTAGGAATCTTTGGATATGGTTGGCCAGAAGAATCCACATTGCAAAACCTTCAAGGCAGTCTTATTAGAGCCCATACGTCCTCCCACTGGTCCTGAGTGACATTGTTCCAAAATAAGTTGAGCTTCTTCTTCAGTAATACATCGTCTATACAGGCCATCCGCACATAGTTTGAAAAGGTACGGCTCATCCCAGTAGTACTGTTTTACATCATGCATAAATTTCTTCAGTGCATTTCCGATACATTAAGGGTGAATAACTCCAGCAGTGAGGTAGTTCACAAAATTCGAGTACCATGGTATAGCTTCTGAGACCTTCATTAGTTGATCATTCGGCAGGGAATCATTGATCAGAATCTTCTCAGTATCCAGAGTGTGGATACGACTGAGGTGGTCTTCTACAACATTCTATGTACCCTTTTTATCTCTTATCTCTAAATCAAATTCTTGTAATAGGAGGATCCATCTAATCAACCTGGGTTTTGCATCTTTTTTTGCCAGAAGGTAACGAATGGCAGTGTGGTCTGTGTAGACAATGACCTTCGTACCAATTAGGAAGGATCTGAACTTGTCAAAGGCATACACGACTTCTTGAAGTTCTTTCTCGGTAGTTGCATAATTCCTCTAGGCTTCATCGAGAGTTTTCGATGCATAATAGATCACATAGTGTTTCTTCTCTATATATTGCCCTAAAACAGTACCCACAGCATAGTCACTGGCATCACACATGATTTCAAAAGGGTGGGCCCAGTCAGGAGCTCTAATGATGGGTGTTGTTGTGAGAGCCAGCTTTAGTGTGTTGAAGCTTTTGACACATTCCTCGTCAAAATTGAATTCAACATCTTTTAGTAATAAATTTGTCATTGGCTTGGTTATCCTTGAAAAGTCCTTTATGAATCTTCTGTAAAATCATGCATGACCTAGGAAAGCACGGACTTCTTTTACATTTTTTGGGATTACCAATTTAGAAATCACTTCAATCTTGGCTATATCTACTTCAATTCCTCTATTGCTGACCCTATGACCTAGGACAATGCCTTCTTTTACCATAAAATGGCATTTTTCCCAATTCAGCACAAGATGTGCTTCTTCACAATGTTTGAGGACCAGGGAGAGGTGATTTAGGCATGAATCGAATGATTCTCCATATATAGAAAAATTGTCCATGAAAACCTCCATAATTGTTTCAGTGAGACCAGTGAATATGGCAGCCATGCAACGTTAGAAAGTTGTGGGTGCATTATAGAGACCAAATGGCATTCTTTTAAATGTGTACGTCCCAAATGGGCAGGTAAAAGTTGTTTTCTCTTGGTCATCTGGATGTATGGGTATTTGATAGAATCCATAGCAACCGTCAAGATATCAGAAATATTCTTGGTGCTCCAATCTTTCTAGGACTTGATCAAGGAAAGGCATTGGAAAATGATCTTTTCGAGTTGCCTTGTTTAACTTTCTATAATCTATGCACATCCTCCACCCTATGATTGTTCGAGTGGGGATGAGTTCATTGCTTTCATTCCGTATAACAGTTGTTCCACCTTTCTTCGGGACTACATGCACTGGGCTCGCCCATGGCTAATATGATATAGGATAGATTATTCCAGCTGTGAGTAGTTTAATGACCTCGCGATGGACCACTTCCTTCATATTTGGATTCAACTTCCATTGATGCTTAATAGTAGGCTTGTGATCTTCCATCATAGGGATCTTGTGCATACACAGCGCTTGACTGACTCCAGTGAGGTCACTCATTTTATAACAGATGGCTTTCTTTCTTTCCCTTAATTCCCTCAGGAGTTTATCTTCTTGTTCAGCTGTTAGATCAGAATTATAATAACTGGGCAAACTTTGAGATTGTCTAAAAACACGTACTTCATTCCTTCGGGAAGGCGCTTCATTTCGGGAGCCTCTGGTTTTTCACATGTTTCTTCTGTAGTTTCCATAGACTTGAGTTCTTTACTAGTGGCTTCAGCATCTTCTTTAGCAGAATTGAGGAATTCGATGCAATCCTTTACTTGTTCATCAATCGGTTCATCAACTTATGGGTTTGTTAGAGCAACTTCTAAAGGATCATCTGATTCATGATGCTCTTGGTTCATAAGTGACATTTTCTCAATGCAGTCAATCAGATAGACTTCTTCTTGCATACTTGGTCTTCTCATACTTTCAAAAACCTTAAATTCGAGAGTTTCTTTGCCTAATCTGAGAAGTAAGGTACCAGCTTCAACATCAATCAGGGCTCTTGCAGTGGCGAGAAATGGACGACCAAATATGAGAGGATATTTAGCGTCTTCTTTTATGTCCATAATGAAAAAGTCGCATGGAACATATGTGTCCTTGCCTACCTTGACCGGGACATCTTTGAGGATTCCTAACAGTCGTTTTATCAAATTGTCTGCAAGATGTATAGTCATGCCAGTGGAAAGCAATTCTGAAAACCCTAATCTTTTGCACAGGCTAAGTGGCATAATAGAGATGCTTACACCAAGATCTGCCAATCCTTTCTTGCATGATGAGTCACTAATGTGACATGAAATTCCAAAGGATCCTGGGTCTTTTTGTTTCTTGGGCATCTTGCTTAATATGATATCAGATGTAGTTGTTTCCAGTTTTACTATCTCATACTCTTCAGTTATATACTTCCTAGTGAGGAGTGACTTTAAGTACTTCGTCCAGGCTGGTATCTCAGCTAGAGCATCGAGAAAGGGGATATCAACATGAAGCTTCTTCATAGCTTCTTTGAATTTTTTGAATCTGGGTATCAAGCTTTATTTTCCTTAGATGAGCTGGAAAAGGTATACGAGGTTTGTACATAGGGATACCAGGTTCTAGAGTCTCAGTTTCTTCGTCTTCTTGAGCAGGCTTCTCAAAATTTCCTTTTTCTGACTTATCATCTTTTGATTCAGTCTCTTGTGTTGTTGAGTCTTGGGCAATCACAGGTTCATCCTTGTCTGTAATAACCACATGTGTCTTTTCAGGGGGATCTGAATAGTCTTTCCCTGACCTAGTGGTGACTGCCTTCAACTATTCAGGATTCTTAGGATTGTTCTTGGGTTGGCCAGCAAAGACTCCAGTAGGTGGTTTTATGCTAGCTGCTAGTTGAGCCAATTGAGATTCAATAGCCTTCTGCTGAGCTTGTTGGTTAGCTATCATTGTTTGCTGAGTTTGCAACATATTCTCAATGGATGATAGCTTGTCATCAAGAGACACTGGACCTGCTTGTTGTCCTTGCTGTTGATTAAGATTCTGGTACTGAGAGTTATTTTGGTAATTATTGTAGTTCCTATTCTAAAAGTTCCCTTTGAAGTTTCCTTGATTCCTAAAATTCTGTTGTTGATTATACTGGAATCCTGGTGGGCCTCTTGGTTGATTGTTTGAACCAAATTGATGTGAGTTTACTTCTCCAGAGGGGTTTCCATATTGAAAACTGAGATGATTCCTATTTTGATTCGGATTGTAATAACTTTGACCAGGAATGGTGTTGATAGCATTAAGATTTTCCATCTGACCATTATCTCCTTGGCCACATACATTGCTTAGAACCACATCATAGAGAACATTGCATGATAAAGTGGAATGATCGGTGCTCTTACATGCTTCACAGAATAGGGAAGCGGACTTGACATGTTCCAGTTGTCGAGTGGGTGAATGTCCTCTTCCAATAGCAGCAAGAGATGATTCAATATGGTCTTGCTTGGCAACTAAGAGTTTCCAGGTTTTAGCGATAGACTTGTACTCAGGAGTAGCTTCGGCCATAGCTACTTTCAAAACTCCTTTACCTACAAATCTACCCCAATTGGCTTGATTTTCTTCTCCCAAGGTGACGAATCTCCATGCACTGTCATAACTTTGACGCATGAAGTTTCCTCTAGATGAGGAATCGAGGAATCTCTTAATATCATCATCCACACCCCTATAGAAAATCTCAATGAGTTGGTTCTTGGGAATTTCGTGGTGTGGTCACTTGCGTAGAAGCTCTTTGTATCTATCCCAAGCTTCAGCAAGGGTTTCTCCAGGAACTTGAGTGAAATTTGTTATCCACCCTCTAATTTCATAGGCAACAGATTGAGGGTAGAATTTTTCTAGAAACACATTTTGGAACTGTTCCCAGGTGGTGATGGGTATTTCACTTTGCAGTGAGTTGTTCCAACTTATAGCTCTATCAGCAAGGGAATACTTGAAGAGACGGAGTTGAATGGCATCATCTGTGACTCCATTTTGTTTTGTCATGGCACATAGATCAATAAATCTCAGAAGATGTTCTTGGCTATCTTCTCCTTGCTTGCCATAAAATGGGTTATTCTGAAGCAGGGTGATCCAATGCGCTCTTATCTCGAAATTAGGAGCGTTTATGGGAGGACTATTGCAATGGATGATGAACATTTGTAGCTTTCGGGATTGAAAACTCTCTAAGATCCTTTTGCAGTTCAGCTGCTTGTGTTGTTTCTTGCGCTGCTAGGATTTCCTGTTGAACCGCAGCCCTAGCTTCTTGCATGAGCCTCTCTCTTTGTGCATTTATGGCTTGAGCCACTCTTCAGGCTACTTCCTCTTCTTGAGCCATCCTTGCTCGATTTTCTCTAATCTGACGATGAAAATTTATGTCTATCTCGGGATCAAAGCTCGCTGTTAGTCTGGGGTTGTTCGAACGGTGCATGCTCTACGCCTTGGATTGTACCTGAAAATAGAAAGATTTTAAAAGTGAGAACCACATAGTACAGTCAAATCTCAAGTAGATGATTGATTATGTCAAAATAAAAAGCAAAATCCTAAATTAGTCTTAAAAGAACTAGATTTGACTAACTGATTTTGTTGTCCCTGGCAACGGCGCCAGAATTTGACGTGGGATTTTATCGCACTAACAAACTCACTCGAGGTTGAAATCCTCGAGCTTTTACCAAAACCAATGTGCAATAATACCACCCGCAAGTAGATGAGTCTTATCGCACTATAGTTAAGGATCGAACCCAAAGGACAACATTTTTAAGAATCTTTGTCAGTCGAACCTAGCTCAAGTAAAACTAATATTTAAAATGGTTGGCTGATTTGAGGTTAACTAAACTAATTGTAAGAAAGTAAAAGTTGAATTAAAGTTGGATTTAGATCAATGATATAGAATTGTTGGGATGGTGTCGGGTTTCACCACCACTACACATGCAAAAACATTCAATCACAAACAATCCAGGAAAGATATAATAATCCAAATAGAGCTGCTGCAAAACCCCCCATACGGGCGTTAGGTTCGCATAAGCATCCCCCTTGGCATCAGATGTCTCGTCACCATCTGGATCACTTACTTACGGCTCTGAAGATATATAATCTAACGAAGGTTGTAGGCCCCCTATACAGGCGTTAGGCACATAGAAGCATCACCGAAGGCTAGATGGCTCATCCCCTCACGGATCATACACTTACGACCTCGAAGGAATCCCATTCTATTTCTAGTTTTGGAGTCAACCACATCAATCGATAAGCAAGTAGGTGATTAATATATGAGCAAACATCGACGATTAACAAGAAGATACAAAATCCAACTAAGGTTGTGAACCCCCTATACAGGCGTTAGGTACACAGAAGCATCATTGTAGGCTAGATGGCTCGTCCCCTCGCGGATCATACACTTACGACCTCAAGGAATCCCATTTTATTTCTAGTTTGGGAGTCAACTTGTTAAATGACATTCAGTCCTACATATAGAAGTTCCCACAACATAGGAAGAACAAAGATGAAAGCAAGTAGATAATCAACTACGAATGTACAAATTAACAATTAAATGGAAAGTTATATACATTGTCATGGAGAGTTTAACAAAAGAACATGATTGCATGGGCAGCGGGGTTAGTCCCCGCACCCCAGTGAAAAGGGACTACTCTCTCATGATGCAAGAAACAAGAAAAATGAGAAAGAGAGAGAAATCCTCCATGAGCTCAGTGCAGAAGGTAGTCACAGCCCGGTGAAGAAGATGCGACCATCTACGTCATGTCAGAGAAGATTTGGATGCGAACGGGAGTTGCCAAGATAGACCGGATAGTCTCCCTCACTCCGTCTTCCCTCTATTTCTTTAGCCTCCTTGGTTGCAACACGGGAAGTAGGTGGAATGAAACTGGTGTGGATGGCACTAGATTTTGATCAAACCTGCGTACAGGCAGCCTTTCGGCGTCCCGGAACCGATGCCTCAAAAGGGGACCCTTGGGGTCCTATTTATAGGCACGGGGCAAGTCTTCACATTTTTGGTCTGTTTCCAGTCCAAACGGTTTGGCAGGTATTTTTGCCCAAACGGTCTTGTAAAATGTGACCAAACGGTTTGGAAATCGTTTAATATCAAATGGTCTTCGTATTATGTTGCTCATTCAGTTTGGAAACCGAATGGGACCAAACAGTTTCATAGATCGTTTGCTTACCAAACGGTTTTGAGCAAAGTTGGGCAAACGGTCTTGGATAGAGGAAAATGGTTTGTAAACCATTTGATATCAAACGGTCTGGAAACCGTTGATAAGCAAACAATTGTTGCTTCGGTCAATGCTCCAGCCAAACTCAAACGGTCTTGGCAATTGTTGAACAAACGATTTGAAATCCTCAAAGGGGCCAAACGGTCTCATGATGCAAGGGCAAATGGTCTGGGACAGACCGTTTACTTTTCTTCAATTGATTTGAATAGCAAACGAGTTCGTCAGTAGCGGACGGTATGCTGGGTCAAACGATCTAGTAGCCCTCCGAACTATTAAATGATCTTCAGCCTTCATCTGCAGGTGCAACGGCCTCGGGGCGATCTCATTTGGCATGCGAACCACCTTCATTCAGTCTTGTGTTGGGGGCTGTAAATGAGTGTTGGTTGGAGGTTGAAGACGATTCACCATGGCCGTGGCAAGGCACCACGGTCGTGATGATGCTGCTGCTCCACGGCCGTTCCACCTTACACGGGCGTGGTGGGTGTGTAATTTGCTTCTGATGGCATTGTTCCACGGTCGTGGCATGACACCACGGTCGTGGTGAGGTGACTTCCCCCACAGGCATGCTGCCTCGCACGGGCGTGGTGGGTGAGAGAGGGTTGATGCAGGTAGGGTGCCACGGTCGTGGCGAGTGAGACCTTAGGCGTTGGGATGATTTACCACGGTCGTGGCCTCATCACACGGCCATGGTGATGACAGTGGACCACAGTCATTTTGAACCACCACGGCCGTGGTCTAGGCTCTGCTTCGAGATCTTGAATTCATGCACTGATTGATCCCTTGCAGTTGAGTTGTGCCTCCAATCGGTCTTTGCTAGTATATCGGTCTTGAGACCGAATGGGCTCAAACGGTCTTTACACTGAATGGGCTCAAATGGTCTTGAGACCGGATGGGCTTAAACGGTCTTGAAACCGGATGGGCTCAAATGGTCTTGAAACCAGATGGGCTCAAACGGTCTTGAAACCGAATGGGCTCATACGGTATTGAGACCGAATGGGCTCAAATGGTCTTGAGACTGAATGGGCTCAATTTGAATGGATGGATTCGCTTGGTTAGCTCGATTGGACAGAACCAAGGATGAGTGAGGATGGGCCCCAGCTGATTGTTCTGCTTTATCAAGACCTACATTAAGTCGACATAAATTCAGTTAAGATCTTGATAATCGAATCAATTAAGTAGTTTTGCACATTATGATTCATACTGATATTTAATGAGTGAAATAGTATATATAGAGTTGAATTTGTCCCAAGGTGATAATTGAATTCCATGATGAATATGCATTCATCAGTGCTTTCCACCCCAAATAAAGGAGGATATAATGGGTCTCATTTTATCTAGGATGAACTTCGGGATTTCAGCTTGGTTACACCAAAATCTAACTTTGGGGGTAAGAACAAATCTTACTAGAACCATCCATCCTGCAAGAGAGAACCTAATGCCCATCCACTTTGCAACAGTATCCTACAAATTATCCACACACATAGCAAAATCTCTACCCATTGCGACACCTCTGCTGATTGGGATCCCCAAATATTTAGTAGGGAACGTGCCAATCGGTAGCCTGATCGCTTCTTTCAATCTCCCTCTTCTCGAATCACACGATCTAGACAAAAATATCTTTGATTTTAGTTCGTTGATGAAGAGGACAGTGATCTTTCCATAGGAATTAAGCACCTTTCTCAAATGCTTCAAAGACTTCACTGTACCCGAAAGAAAGAAGAGCACGTCATCCGCAAATATGAGGTGCAGTAAAACTTTAACTCCACCTTGTGTAAACGTCATCATATTCTTGTTAGTGACTGCTTCATCCACCAACACAGAAAGGGCCTCCATAACCAGGGTAAACAGGAGAGGGGACAGGGGTCTCCTTGCCTTAGTCCATTCGAAGCTTTAAACATCCCATAGGGAACACCATTGACCAGCACGGAAAAGGAAGTAGATGATACACACTCCATAATCAGCTTGACCCATCTGATAGAAAACCTCATCTCTAGCATGATGCGGTTTAGACCATCCCATATAACATGGTCGTACGCCTTAGCAATGTTAAGTTTCACACAGGCTTTCCGCGAACCATTTTTATTGCCAAAACCAAGCAACAATTCAAACGTAAGAAGTGTGCTATCAGATAGGTTTCTACCTTTGACAAAAGCCGACTGAGAGGAGGATATGATGTCAGGAAAGATCTTCTTGAGTCTATGGCTAAGAAGTTTAGCAATCACTTTATGTGTCACACTACACCAAGAAATAGGCCTCAGGTCCGCAATAGAATCAATCACACTCTTCTTCAGAATAAGCCTGATAAAGGCATGATTGATACTTCTTACCATTTTTCCTCCCACCATAAACCATCTCACAGCCCTGCAAAGATCCTCCTCAATAATCTCCCACATCTTTTTAAAGAAGAAGGCATTGAAGCCATCCGGACCTGGCGCCTTGGACGAACCAATTGAGAACAATGCCTCTTTTACTTCTACTTCAGAAATTGGGCCACAAAGCTCTATGTTCATTTTCTCAGTTACCCTACGAGGGGGCATCTTGCACTAGTGTTCCACACGACCACCTGCATTGTTGTAAAGCTCGGAGAAGAAACCCACTGCTTCTTTAGCTACATCGCCAGGGGTGAGGGCGATCGATCCATCATCTCTATGGAGAGTATGGATGCAATCTTTCATAGCATTCTTCTTTATGGACAAATGGTAAGTACTGGTATTTTTGTCCCCGTCCCTTATCCATTTGAGTCTACTTCTCTGCCAATAATATATTTCATGTGCTTTCTCAAGTTGGTTCAGTCTTTTAGAGGTGGTCTCTTCATTCTAAATAAGCATGCTATTCAAAGGATCATATCTTAGCTTCATCATTGCTTCTTCGTTCACCTTGTTCGCATTGTCAACAAGATTGTTGATGTTAGACAGACCCTTCGCCCACTTCTTTAAAGAATTTTTGGTCCACTTTACCTTCTCTGCCATAACATACAAAGGGTTCCCAGTCACCCCTTCCTTCCACACTTCCTCTATGATGCTTTTACAGCTCAGCCATTCCAGCCACGCATTAAAGAATCTAAATGACTTCTTCTTACAGTTATCTTCATGCGTTAAATTCACTAACAGCCACGCATGATCACTATTAGTATGTCCCCCAAGTTGGACACACACTTGGGGAAAGACATCCAGCCAAGCTTCATTCACAACGGCCCGATCCAAATGACTGGCTATTCTTCTATGCACCGCTTGTTTGTTGTGCCAAGTGAGGATTCCCCCGTTCATGTTGAGCTCAATAAGACCCTCTACATCAACTGCATCATTAAAATGAGCCAAACTAGAATTGGGGACCGGCAAACCTCCTTTCTTCTCTCCAACTTTCCTGATATGGTTGAAATCACCCACAAACAGCTGTGAAAGATCTTTTTGATTCGTTGTTCCCATTGTTTCCAATAGCCTGCACCTACAAATCTCATAGTTGTAGCCATACACCCCCGAGATAATGATGTGGAGACCACCACTATTTATGCACCTAGTCATCATCAATTGGTCCATTTGAAAGATGATTTGCACATCCCAAACAAGGGGATTCCATCCAAACACAATCCTGCCATTCTCAACTTGGTCGAGGTTAGAGGCAGACATCCACCCTTGAGGAAATAGACCTGCCACTCTGTCAGCGGTGCTTTTTCTTATCCTAGTCTCCAGCCCAATCACCAATGTAGCCTTCACATCCCCAATTATCTCCCTGAGTTTCCTTTGTTTGTCGGGTCGGGAGGCACCTCGAAAATTCCAAGAGAGGGTGCACATTTAAACTTTCCTACTCCGACCACCCCTTCCCAGGATGGTACCTCCTCTTCTAGTCTTCCTGGGCGAGGTGTTCCTCCTCACACTCACTTCCTCAATTCCTTCTATCAACCCTTCATCCTCTAGCTCATTTAGAAGATCAAATTGATTGGAAGCTTCCATCCCTGTATCAATTTGTTTGCCTATGTTTTGGGTTGTGGCATCTTTCTTTGCACCATTCCTTACATCCTGGAACTGCCCCTTAGTTTCAGCTTCTCTGTCAGGAATAGAATCAAGCACATGTGGGGCATCAATATATTTCCCTTTTGAGCTCTATCGTCCCTCGATACCTCACAAACTGCCTCCTTGGCACGAGCAGAAGAGATCACAATGGGCTGCTCTTCATTTCTCTGACATGAAGTAGCTATATCAATTGGTATCACCTTCTCTCTTTCATGTTGATTTGGCCTCCTGGAGGCCTTCCTTCTAGACCTACGTTGATGTTTACTTTCAGGCCTTCCTCTAACCTCTGGCGATTCAGCATGAAATGTTTTGGTCCATGGGCAGTGTCCGTCGGTGTGACCAAAAGCTTTGCCCTTTTTGCACCTATCTGGTAGTGCATCGTATAGGAACTTGATCTCTAGAGCTTTCCCGTCGGGCATCTCCACCATAACCACTAGAGGTGGTTTCTTTTCCTCTTCCACTTCTATGCACAGATGAGCCACTCCAACTAGTTCCCTTCTAGTGAGGAAGTCAAACACTTTTAGAGTATTGATCCTATATCCAATGACGGAGATCGCACGCCTAGTCCAATGCCTCCCCACATCCGATAAGTAACCCATATGGGGGTGGAAGTGAGGGCGGCTCTTCGGACATCAGCTTCTGGCATCCATTTCCTTGTCAACACGAGCTGAAGATCGAATAACCACAGGCCTCTGTTGAGCGCCATATCCAAATCCTCATCTGCTGAGAACCTGACCAAAAAGAGTCCTCCAACTAAAGAGGAGAGTTAGAGTTCCCCTTTCACCTTCCAGGTCCTGAGCATCCATCCGTACATCTACTCTGTTGCCTTCACTTTACTTAGGACTTGGACGATGATCGATCTTTGATGGAACTCCTCCATGGCCTCCACCACCAGCTCTGAGAAGCTCATACAGGGTCGATCATCCCCTTGTTTGTACATCAGCTCTTTAGGATCCTCTGGACGGACCACAGGCAAGAAATTCATGTGCACCTTCATTGGTTTGGCTAGCGTCACCGCCCAGCTTTTGTCCAAGGTGACATCTGCACCAGGTTCAAACCAATCCAACGGAGGGGTTGGGGGTGGAACAGGTTGTGGTGGTGGCATTGGGGGTGGAAGATGAGGTCAGGATTGAGGGGTTGACTAAGGAGGTGGAGGTTAGGGCAGTGGATACTGCCCCATCCCGCTCGGCCCCTGCCATGGGAGCGAGCAGATCACCCCAAAGAGGAGAGGGATAGGAGCTCAATCTAGAGAGAGAGCTCATCATTAGAAGGGTCTTTTTGGAATCTTATAAGGTTCACAAAACATTACCATTCTCAGATGTCACCATCTTGGAACTAAAGTCCAAGACCAACTGATACTTATCAGAGTATCCATCTTAAGATCACTTCTAAGCCATGCACATAAAGTGACATAAGACTCACTTGACTGCCACATCCTTAAAAGGAAAGAACACAAGGGAACATACTTCTCCTATCACCACATAATCACACAGGGTTTTTCTATTAAGAATAAGAAATTACCAACTTCCTTGGTTATTACACGAGTTTCCAACTTTCTATGTGTCACTTTAACATGTTTTCATCTTGGTTTCCTTGCCATCAACATAGGAACTGTAAAGATGATTACATGTCATTACTCTTCTTTGATTATTTCTCTTCATGTTCATGAACATTTCTTCATTTTACCACATTTTTCATCTATACATCATGAAAAGGATCATTATTCTTTACATATTCTTTATTGAGCAAGGATCATCATCCTTGTTCCCTTCCACATATCATGAGAATTACACTTTATAATTTCTTATACTCACGAGTTGGTCTGAGATTAACTCAGATTCCTTCTTATTTATTCATTATTCATTCTCATTTGTCTTCTCACTTCATTCTTGTTTTAGGAATTCTCTTCATGTTAGGTGGATTTTACACCTTGATTTACTTTATTAGCACATATTCATCTATCATTTTCTTCATACATTTCTTAAAGTTAAAGCTTCAAGAACGTCTCTTATCATATTCACACTTAGATTTAGGTTTTATGGGTTGTGTCTTTTTCTTTTATTAATCAAACATCCAAATTTTAGTAAATTATGGTCCAGTTCTTATTTATTTTTATAGTATGATGGAGGTATTAGCTTCATGATTCTTGATTGTTATGCTCTTTATATTGTTCAAAAATGACTATTTGTTCAGAGTAATCAAAGAGAAATTAATCTAAGAGTTCCATACTTACCTTTTCTTCAACATTTGAATATCTGGCCAGGGCACTCAAGTACTGAGATTAGGCAGTATGCACCATATTTTATATCATGTTCTTATCTTAGACACCATCCTAATCCTAGTCCTAGTATCCTTGTAGACTCAGCAAACCTAGAGCTCTGATACTACCAAATGTGACACCCTTTGATACACAAAGCGATATTACTCAAAACTTAAACCACGATTAACCATGAATCAGCAGATTACTGAAAATCATAGGAAATTAAAATTGATTTGCAACAAGCACCATAAGCTGAGATTCATCACACATACGTCAACACTTGCATTTCATAACATATAATCAAAGAACTACATCATTGTTTTCCAATCAACCAGTTACATGAGATAACAGTTCCACATGTATGTACATACCACCAAAGGCACACGACAAAAAAACACATATAGATTATCATGTCATCAAAACACATCGAGAAAAACCCCAAGGACCTGAGTGTACAGGGATGACACATAGGACTCTATTACTAGACACAATCCATATACTATGATCCACCAGGTGTAGTTATTCTTCATTTTATGTTCCTGACTATCTGATCTTTAGCTTGGCATGCACGTCCACCTAAAAGATATTTAACCAACGGGGTGAGATAGAAGTCCCAGTGAGAGATATAACTCTCTGCCAACTCTATTATTATCACAAATAACTAAGTAGATAGACTAACATATTGAGCAGGTTGAACAGAATTAACTAAATGACATATACCACATGAATAAAGTATCTAGAGCAATAATATGCACTTGCCACTGAGTAGTAGAATAGTTAATAATTTAAAGCAATAATATGCACTTGCCACATGTATAAATGTTATGAACTAAATAGTATGGAAGAAAAGCAAGTACTCATCCAATGTTCTCATATTTGATTCTAAACAAATATGATACATAGTTGTTTAGTTTATTATACTCTGAAGGTTTGAGTCGTACCACCCAAATTGAACCGACCACTGCTAAGTCGAAATTGGTGCCATACACGGTCAATGGAAGAGCCAAAATCCACGACCTCAGCAATGCTCGTGGTCAGTACATGAGCACACCACAGAGACATATCAGTCAACTGCAACCAGCAACATATAGTCAAGCTATGAAAATTCTAGCCCACCTTGGTACAGGTCAAAGCACTAGTGAAACTGAGATACGGCCCTCAGATGCACTCCTCTAGGGTATGGCCCTCAGCCAATACTATATCACATATCAGTAAGCTACGGCCTGAAGCTGCACTCTTACCTGGGTATGGCCCACAATCAATCTTGTATCACATATCCTTATATCACAAATCTTGAGGCATGATCTGAGGCTAACACATGGCCAAAGTAACCCTCAAATGCTTGATGTTAAGGTACCATTCTATCCCCGGATACTCAACAGTATGCGCTCTGAGTTTCCCGTAGGAGGCACTCATTTCACCATTCAGCAAATGTTGACAATGAATGGATCTATGGAACATGGCAAGCTACATGATTAGATTCCACTTGATTAATTAGATCAATTAAAGTGTCTTTTAACATAAATCAAGTTACAACATATCAAACCATAGAAAACTCCACAAAATAAATACATAACACACTTTCAACAAATGTAGACATATAGGGTGTGAGCTTATCACATTGTCACCACATAAAGTCGGTATCATTGTCATTGACAATACCATCACCATTGTAACATAGCCTCTCAAGGCTATCACCAATGTACATCACATGGGATATCAATCCCTCATTCTAGTATCATAGGATATCATCTCAACTAGGCACTAAGCCCTTGCCAGGTCCTAAGACCATCACGTAACACTTGTAACTCATTGTTATATCATCATGCTTCATTGGCATATAAGCATTACTTATGCCAATCATCACTTATTCTAAATAATATATATTTTCCATACCAATCATTAAATATTATATTCAGAGAGAGAGAATATGTTACAACACATCAAACATCTTTAAATAAAGCAAGCAATTCATCATAAATTCTCTAATTTAGGATTAGGCTTCATGCTTATTCCACATAGGGTTCTCAAGCATCATTCTTTCTCAATTCTCTCACCTTCACTACTTCCCATAATTTGGAGTGTATGAGGCTAAGAATTAGACAATGTAACCAAGTATGCATATTTAAATATTTATAGTTTCCATGTTTCCTTATCGAGGCTTATATCCAAGCCTTGATATTATTTAACCATCTTTATAGTATTCACCAGTCATAACACCCAATTAACTTACTAGGTTAAATTCATTTAATTTAAGAGAGAGAGAGTACAATATCATGTTTTCTATTCACACATTCAATAACATGACCTACCCTTAGAATCAGGGTCAATGCTTTTCACATATATCTGATTAGGGTTTTACATCATGGTTATTATCACTAAACCCTAAACACACCATTTCTACCTTTTTAAAATTTATTTGGGTTTGAACAACATTAGTTAGACATGAATAAATCATCATGTCATCAGCACTAAGTATCACCATTCTATAAATGCATATGTGTATAATTTCATTAAGTTATGTGTGGGTTACCGCAATGCATTATGCAAACACATTGACCTTTGTACCACCATGATGTTTCATCTTTATGTGACCAATATGTTATTACCCCTCACAAGTTATCATCCACATTCTCATAATAAGGAATGTCAAACCTTAGATTATATTACTAGAGGGTTTTCAAACTATACATAGGGCACCTATTAGATCATTAAACTTGTTCATATAATTTCTACACAAAAACTAACACCCCTTTGATTCCAACAAGGCTCATCTCCACTATCACGTACTCACATAGTTGTCTCATCAATCTATCTCACAAGTTATGATCATGTAGAAAAGAATATAAAAGACACTTGTGATGGATTAGAATCTTTCATTAAGTGAGAACATAAGTCTTACCACCTTTTGATTAAGATTAACATATGGTCACTTTACCACTAGAACCAACTTCTATGACCTTCCACCTTGTTGGAGAAGCATCATAATTAAGGATTGACCATTCATAGTCACATCTTATATTGATCACCACACTATGGATTGACTACATTCATACACAAGAGCATAGTTGTAATGGCCCTTCATTACACATGCATCAACTAACAAATTACATGGCATCTTAGTCTATCCCCAAACCCTAGATGTTGGTTCCACCTTCAACTTATGGTATCGGTTTATCATCAACCCTAGGTATTGGTTTCACACTCATTATGTGATATCAGTTTACCTCATCAAGGTGTGTCTCGGTTTGTAACATCTTGGGTCAGCCCTTGATATATCAACTTCATATTGCTAGAGGGGTACCGGTTCCATCACCTTCATGTGTCAGTCTAACCACACCAAGGTGGTATCAACAAAGCCCATCTAAGAATTTTGGGTTAGACCACAAGGTGTCGGGTTAGCTCATCTTCATGTTAGCCTCTTACTCAACCAAGGCATCTTAGTTTAGCTTCACCCTGATGTGTCAACCACTTACTCCACAAAGTGTGTCGGCCTCTTTCCTATGGGAGGGTACCTCAGTCTAACACCTACATGGTGTGTCAGCTTAATCTTATCAAAGTGTATCAGCCTACACACTACCCTTGTGTAGGCCTTGACACCTCAAGATGATATTCATCATAAGAATAACATAGTGTATCTCTTTCACCATATCTTGGTGTATCGGCCACATCATGGTTTGATGTATCGGCCATCACATCATCAAGTGTGATGGTTAAACCACCAACTTGGTGTTTCGGTTTAAGCACCAACTAGGCGTGTCAGTTTAAGCATAATCTAGGGTATCAGCCTCACCACTATTTTATGTGTCGAACAAGGTGTGTCGCCCATCACACTTGTGGAGGGCATGGTGTGTCAATTTATTAGGGTTAGGGCATATCAGGTTAGCTCCTCTAGAGCATATCGGGTTTGAGCTAGCAAAGTGTGTTAACTTTGTCATCTTCAACCTTAGGATATTGGCAACTAGTTCAACTATTATCATGGAAGCAAAGTACAAAAGATGGGTAGCAACCTAAATAAGGTTCCTTCACCCAATCATTTCTCAAGACCATCACTAACTACTAACATATCTTGGATAAGTGATTTAGAGATGAGAATCAATATAAGCACATGAAAGAGTGAAAATAATAAAGAAGTATAAGAGTTATATCACCCCCCTCAAGAAGGTCTCCATCAAGGTTTCAAGATCCATGATCTAATATCCAAAGCACACATTCCTCAACTTGAAGATGATGCATCAAGAGTCCCAAACTCGACCACAACATTATCTCCAAGAAAGAAGAAGATGCCATGGTTATGATAGCTCAAGGAGGAAGGAAGGAAAGAGAGAAACACGACCCATTCATCCTTTCTTAAAGATTTAAACCATGTCCAAGAGAGGAACAAGAAGATGAAGAAGAGAGATTAAAGAAATCTTCACCAAGAAACATAACTCACCAAGATGGAAGTCAAACCAAGAATCACCATAAGCAGGGAGCTCAACCTCCCCAAGCTCCATGGAGACTTCCTCTAGATCCTTAATCTCCCAATATCGTCCACTAAGAGGAGAATAACAAGAATGTATGAAAGGGTTCACTTGTGTGAAGAGGGAGGGGGTCATATACTTGAGGGAAGAAAGAGAGATCAAAATAGAGGTGTCATCACCTTAAGAGTCTAGGTGACACTTATCCATGTGCAAAGGCTACATGCAACGACTTAGTTAGACATACATGATTATGGTTATATACTCTAGGTGGAGTATAGTCCTCTTGTATTCCTATCAAGGGTGCCACACCTCCAAACTGATTCACTACACTACACCAAACTGATACACTACCTTCCAAGGTCAAACACACATTATCCGTAGATCATTATCACTACTGAGGATATCATCTCTTAACTGAGATCCAAAATAGCTGCCCACCTCTTTCTATATCTTCTAGATGATGTCAAACAAGATAGGGACACTCTAGAGATGGTAAATTTCATGTTAACCCTTTACTTTGGGTAAATTGCCATTTACACCAAAACTAGCACATAAAGCGCAAGCATCATCCACACAGGCTCAACTTGAAAATTAAGCTCTCCACAAGGTTCCCCATAGCATCATACTCTATCTTATGATGCTAAAGCACTAAGGTCACACTCAACATCTGACATTTTGCAAGATAACCCCTTATCTTGGGTAAATTGCACTCTAGTCCAAAACAAGCAAACATTGCTCAAACATTATCCAAATAGAACCAAAATTGAAACATAAGCATGTCACATGATTAAAAAACATCTTAAAGTATTAGATTAAATTTCTAAACAACTTAGGAAAAACAAATAGTGTTAGCCCAAAACCCAGGTTAGGGTCCTTACATTTTACACCCAACTCTTCCTTATTACCATAACTAAGTAATTAATCCTTTTAGTGCTTCTCAAGTACTTAAGGATGTTCTTTATGGTAATCCAATGGTATTCATTAGAATCTAACAAATACCCTCTCATAATTTCCAATACATATAAGATTGATAGATAGGTACATATATCCATTTGTCATGTCCAATACATATGATATAACTGGATATCCTCTCGTCATGTCCAATACATACGAGATAATGAGATAAGTACATAACATTGCATTCAAGATAGATCCAATTGTGAATGCATATGGCATCTATCTAAGTGTTCCTATTCTTTACAAGAACTAGGACACTAGGCACTCAAGAGACTAACTCCTTGGAACAGGGACAAGTTTTCTCTCATTGAGTCTAGCATGCTAAACCCCTTCAACATCTTGCCAATGTATTTTCTTTTTCTTACGTTAAGAAGCTTTCCATATCCATGTTTATAGATCTCAATCCCTGTCACATAGGATGCTTCTCCTAAACCCTTCATAGAGAAGGTATTTCCATCCAAGTTTTAACATTTACATAATAATGATGTTATTCCCCATCTTTATATGGAATATAAATATGCTTCCACTAAATACTTTGTAATCACAAATCCCATATCCATTCTAACTCAAGTCAAACCCTTTTGATTGTGTTATCAAATAGAAGATTCTAGCTTTGAGATGCTTGCTTCAATCAATAGATTGACCTTTGTAGCTTATAGACTCTGTTTACATTATTGGATTTATAAAACCTTTAGGTTGTGTAGCGTACACATCCTCTTAACTATTACAATTAAGGAATGTGGCTTTAGCATCCATATGTCAAACCTTACAGTCTTACTAAGCTACAATTACAAGCACGGTCCTGATGGATAACCATGGTAACTAGTGAAAGACTTCATCATGTTCCACACCATGAACTTTATTTGAAACTCTTTGCAACCAATCTACCCTTCCATGTTGGTCTCCTTTTCAAATACCAAAATGCACCCTATGGGTTTTACCCCTTCAAGTGGATCCACCAAGGACATACCTTGTTGGTGTACATGGAGTCCATCTTTGATCTCATGGCCTCAGGCCATGTCTCATATTCTAGTCCCTTAATAGCTTTCTTGGTAGATTGTTGGATCATCATCTTATGACCAACTCACCACCCCTTTTGAGTTATAAGATATCATAATCTTTCAAACTCAAGGCATGTTCTACTAGAACTATGAGCTCTATGTCTACATAAGGAACTTATGATTCCACAATAATTTGTGATTCTCCATGTTCCTATTGTACCTCTTCAGGTTCAATGTTTTCTTGTTTGTCTCAAACATTTTGAGTTCCACTTTTACTCCTATTGTATTCCTTTAGAATTAAGTTCCTTTTCAAGAATACAATTATCCATATTAAAAAACAACTTTGTTTCCAAATTGGGATAAGAGTAGTATTTTAACAAAATAACATTTATGTAATTCATGGACAAAACTTTTTGCAAGAAACTATTTTCTTATATAAGCATCTATCCCTAATCACTATAAAAGACATATCGAGACACCTACTATGCCATATCTCATATGGTCTTTTGAATCATTTTATACGGTACATTGTTTAGTGTTAAGCATGTGCCCAAAAGAAAATTGGAAAATTATCTAGATTTTGTTGATAATCACAACATGACTTAATAGGGTGTGATACCTTCTTGTGGACACATCATTATGTTCCAAGTGGAGTTCATTGTGATACACTATCATGATCTCTCCAGAAGGTCCTCAAGCTGTTGGTTTAAAATATTTCAACATTGATCATATCAAATTATCTTAATACTTATGCCAAGTTAGTTATGTACTTCAATTATGATCTCCTTGAAAACTTTAAGAGATTCGTACTTGTATTTCATTAAATAAAAATTACCATATCTACTGATAGAATCAGTATATATACTGAGGTACTAATAACTACCTTTAGCATTCATTCCAAAAGGTCTATATACATCAAGATGTATGAGCCATAATAAAATAGTCGTTTTCCCACTACATCTGGTGAATATTCTTTTGTCATATTACTCAAAAAATAAGATATGCATGCCTCTATTGGTTCAATAAGCAAACGATTCTAGATAACCATCATGGATTCTAGAAATGCATTTCTCATTTATGCGCTCTAAATGACAATGCTATAGGTATTGAATTTTTGAGTTATCATGTAATTTAGTATATGTGCCATACACATTTGTCCTTAGAACTATCAATAATAGTTTGTGATACATAGGGTATTTCCATGAAACATCAATTCTTGTCCATACAAGATACATGATGTTCTCATCAATGTCAGATATATAATAACAATTCACTAATTCTATTATGTGCCCATGAATGAAATCTTCCAACTGTAGAGGAAGCAGCCCTTGCTCCATACAGTTCTATCTTACTTCTCTCGGGTCCTAAATTAGAGATGTCCATCTACATCTTTTTATTGAGATGCTCTATAAAGAGGATGGTTCCTTTCCAATGTCTAGATAGGTGACAATAGTGGCACTTTCCTTCCTTAATTATTTATGTGAAAAGGACAAATTCCTTTTTCACTTACCCCTCTCCATATATTGAGTGCAGAAGAATTAGACTTCATCTTAGCCTCAAAACTCTTCTTGGCCTTTCCTTTTCCCTTAGACTCACTTTAGTTGATCACCAGCATGGATTTGTCCTTCTTCTTCCATCCTTCGACATTTATCAACACGCCAAGCATTTGATAAAATGACTATATAATGCATGCAATGATTTGTAGAATCATATCCATGGTCAACTCTTGACCTAAGATAAATCCCAGTCACTCCACATACCCAATCATATTGAGTGCATGGGTCTGTAATGGATCTCACTCTATCAGTTTGCACTCAAACAATTCTTTGAAGACATTATACCTTATATGTTTTACATGATTTTTTAGGATGTGTTACCATCTTGAGAGTTTCTATATTATCATGTTGTTCATGCAACTCATAGTTCATACAACATAGTATAAGGTACTCAATGTCTATGGCATCATTGGAATGCTTCAAGTAAGCACCCATTTCAGCCTTAGGTGTGTTTGGAGTGGGTTGTTTTGGCTCTGGTCTTTCAAGGACATAGAGCTTTTTCTCATGATTGAGAACACTTCTCAAAGTCCTTAACCAGACATAGAAGTTGATCCCATTTAGTTTTGTCCTTTTTAAGGACTAATTGCAATAACAATGTGTTTGTATTTGTCTACAAAAGAAATATTACAACTTTTCAAAACACTTTATATTTGTTTGATTGGATAAGTTTACAATATTAATTAGGCCTTTAATTAATTATCACCCACAATTTTGTACAAATTAATAACCTTTATGTATCATTTCTTAAGATTGCAATGTACGACCTTCTAGTAAACCAAGATAAAAAATGATTCAACTATTATTTGGCCAATGCCAACATCTATAGTCAATTATTAAGGTAGGCAACATTTTCCAATTCCATCATATGCAATTCTTAGATAGATGATAGGTGAAACTCCTTGTCATAGTCATCTGCATGCCTCTGGTGCTTAATCTCATTAAGGTCACATGGCTAAGCTTGATCCAAAAGCTAACATGATAATAATGCACCCCTCTTAGCAAGCCCACATTATTACCATCACATTTCCATGAGATAGACATTGCACCAAGCTTGGGGTGCCCATACTTAGTCGATCAAGCTTTTCATGTGTGTTTCTTATGGAAAGCATCTAAGCCTTAATATTGTATTGAGGGATTTTATATATAAATACATATACATATCCAATCACCACATAGTATGTATCATATACATGTTATAACCACAAACGAGAACATGTAATAATTGAAACACACAAGTGATGGTTATGGCCATACTATCGTAATTCCTTGGAGCCATGAAGAATTACCACCACCTAGGGTCCACATCATTTGCAACCTTTTTCTAATGAAGATCTATGCTCAAACCAATCTGGATTGATCGATTCAACTTTTTAACTAGTCGACTCACCTCTTGGTTGTGTGGTTGGTCTTTTGAAGTGATCATCTTATTCTCAGGATCAAGCGATGATTGGACTCCTTCGATCAGTCAGTTGGGCCACAAGTCGATTGGTTCATCCTCCTGCCATTGGGCCTCCTCAGTCCTCCATTCAATTAGGTTGTCTCATGAACTGGTCATTTTGCCTTTCTACAAATCGTCATCTCCTGTCGAAACATAAATTAAAAACTTTAATATTTATTATTATATTGTAAAAGGTAAACTTGAGTTACATTCAAGGGAAAATATGAAGAAGGGCATTAATTTACATTTGGAAAGAATAGAGAGGCTCAGTACGTATAGTGAGTAACAACATGACTAAACAACTACAACCATGGACACAAAGATCTACCGTTACTGGCCATAATCATGCTAAACATCCACTATCAAAATAGATTTTAGGGCAACGCATGTATATTGCTAATATATATATATATATATATATATGATTTTAGGGAGACTATGAGGAATTTAATCAGATATGCACATTAATCATTTTCATATTTGCATTGTATATAATAAAAAATAAACCAAATCTGATCATATCGATTTAAATCACAATTACATCGTAAATTGACATGGTTCTGATACCACTATAGGGAAATCAGGCGCAGATATAGGCATCAGAACAAAAATTAACATGCCCATTTTTCCCAAAAAGCAAGATTGTGTCAACAGTTATGTATCTAGGAAGGAAAGGTTTGCAAGGTTATACCTAGTCCTAGAGCAAGTCTAGTGATATTACCCTTGCAGTAGCACTGTGCTTTTTCTCTAAGAAGCAACAATCAAACAGTCATCATGAATGGCCTCCTGGTATGGCACCATAGATAGCGGTTGACGATGTTCTCCTAAAAGTAGTCAAAGAATTCCTGCCTCTAGAGTAGTCCACACGAACCACTAGAAACTCCACATTGTGCTACCAGAGCCAACAGGAAGGAGTTATCCCCTTCTGTTAGTGTATTAGTCACCGACATGCTCTCCCACAATTTTTCTCTCCATTGTTGTCTCTCCCTGTTATGGGTAGGACTTACTCAGGATCTCTATTGGTTATCACAACCAGAGAAGATAACAACTGTCTGAGCAACTGATTCTCAATTGTGTGAGTTGGGAAGCCCCCAGTAATCCCTCTATTTATTGTAGAGGCTAGGGTTAGGGTTCCTAGTCTGTGTGGGAGTAGAAGGGTCTAGTTTTTCATGAATTTAGCAGCCTGTGACAAGTGAAATGGTCAGTTGGCATAGTGATTCGATTAGTTCACCTAGTGAGTCAATCGTTTCATAGTGTTTTCCAATTGCAATTGAATTCACAATTTGTTTCCAATTAATGTCAAGCATTAATCCTTATACCAATCAGATTGAATACAGTGAAATGATCAACTATTCTCATAAATCAAGAAAATTACCAGAAGCTTTGGTTGGTATGACCGAGCCAATCGATTCACTAGGTGAACTGGTCATCTCACCAACATGAGTTGATCAGTTCACTCAGTGAGTCGATTGGTTCACCCAATCATCTTATCATTCACTTTCTGGGCATACATACCAACACCAAAAAAAAATCAAGGTGTATTCTCCTCCCCTATCAGACCTTAATTGTCAAAGTATTTTACTAGTTTTGAGTTTCAGCTTCTTTCTTATGAATTTTGAATTTATCTAATGTCTTGTCTTTACTTTTAAGTAAATATACATAATAGTATCTACTAGCATCGTCAATAAAAGATATGAAATAACATTTTGATCCCTAATAGCAGTCCAATTAAAATCACAGATATTAGTGTGTACGAAATCAAGAATTACTTAATTCCTTTTCACAGATTGAAAAGGTTTCCTAGGTAGTGTTTCTTGCACACAAATCTCACACTACAAATATTAATATGAATTTAGGAATTAAACCAGGAATCATCATTCCTTTCATTGAGTCAAAATTAATATGGCCCAAACGAGAATGGCATACATCAGACAATACAATATTCATGCAAACAGAACTGTTATCATTCAAATTTTAAGAATATCTAGAGGTTCGCACTACTATTAGAATGATAATTTGTATTCATGTGAATGGCCTCCCAATGGAACGATTTTCCAGGCGATTTATACAACAAGTATTGGGTTTCAGTTATCATTAATCCTTTTTTGTCATCCAACATTTTGTTTAATCTTCTGGCATCATTTACTTAATTGATGAAATATAGAAAAAAATATATGATTCAGATGCTTCTCCAAGTTGTTTCTGGGAATTGGGATCCTCTTTTCCTTGTATATTATTTTAACTAATTTGCATGTATTATCAAGAAAACATGGGTTAACTTTCAATATAAATGTTAATGTGTATTTTCTTTCAATTATTTTCACTAGTTAATATGAACGTGATGAACCTAAATAAGTAAATAAAAGGAAACTGAATTAAGTATCTAGGACTATGTTATGTTTCTCCCCCTTGAACTCATTGGGAATGTTTTTTAAACAAGTAATGATAATTAAAAATATTTGGAGGTTTGCACAACTTATAGCGTATATCAATTTTTAGGCTTTTCTAAATTTACAGTCAAAAAATATTATCTCGTTTATCAATAATAGCTTTCGGTAATGGATTATATGATTCATATTTATAAATGAAGCAAACATTCTATGCTAGTACTAGTTCAACACCTAAAATATTACTTAACTAGACTGGTTGTACTGATAAATGCAATGATAATACATATCAAATATACATGAAGTGAATGTGAACAATGGTTATGTGTTGTAATTATGTATCATATTTGAAAGTAGAAGTATACAACCTCATATTAGAAGACTCTGAAAAGATGAGACTATCTATGTAAATGACTTTGCCTCCCAATAAGTAGTGTCACATCCAACAAGGAGGAGGGATATATAGTACCTAGTGTTTTAGTCTTACTCATGTGTATTATCATTGTTCTTGTATAAAAAAATTTGTTCTTGTATAAAAAAAATAAGTTATCTTTGTGAGGTAGCTCACTAGTTTTAGAAAATTGAACCCCTATGCGTTAACAAATCAAGTATATTGTTGTTTTTATGTGGTATAAATGATAGTGTATACATGTCATGCAATTTCTTACTTATGTGGGGAATTAGTTGTTCTAAGGGTGATCATGGAGGATGCAATTTTATATTACAAATTAGTTATATGATTGAACAATTGGGGAATTTGCAAAGATTTTCTCAAGCTGAGATAACACAACTATGACATATATAACTATACGTTCACTATTAATAATAGCTAAATTTATAGAATGTAACTTGATGTCACTTCTTTTTTTGGGTTGAAGTTGATCTACCGCCTACTTGGGAGTCATTTCAGGATAAGATCAATGACAAAAGGACTCAAGCATCCAAATGGTAATATCAAACCATGAATGTGGAAGTGTAAAAGTGTAGATGCATACACCAACAACTCTCAACATTCAATAAGTAAAATTATTACAACATCATTGATTAGATAAATTCAATTGCACATTTGACATTACATGATACAAGTCTGATCGTCTACAATAAACTATGATTTTACAAAAGGTACAACCTGAACACTTCCTTAGAGGCCAACTTCATCCAAGCTATCTCTAAACTAAGACATACAAGAAAGAACTATATCAACACACAGGGCATAAAGAAACATATATCTAAGGTTTTTATTATGATAAAAAAATTGCAGAAGTAATTGGTAAGAGCATAATAGTTAATTTCTTAGCAAAATGAAACTCCATGTTTTAGTCATTTTACTGCATTATGCCAAGTGAATCATGTATTATAAGACCTTTGACCAACTTACCATCAGAAGGGTTTGTGAGGGTACTCAAGACTCAAAGACATTAGATAACCTATTTCTATGTAGGGAATCTCAAATGGCCAAACTCATTGACAAAAACATGTTGTAAAGTTTATTAAATGGAGATCTATATCATGTGTTCGAGTGATAAAATTGACAAGTCAAAACATTGAGTACAATGCTACAATACTACATGGCAATATGTGCAAGTAAACAAGTATAAATACATATCAAGGTTCAAGCAAGAAAACCATAATCATATATTTACTATAGTCAACGTACATGAGTTCAAAGATTCCTAACTTAATATCAACCATCTAAATCATATATATCATCTAATTAAGAATATTAAGCATCATTAAAATAAGGATCATCATCATTCTTAATCACTAGGTCCAAGTTAGGTTTTAGTCAAACCTAGGTGTAAATTGATAAGTAAACATATTTCAATGATCTTTTACTAATTTAAGTTCATAATAATGGTTTGGTGAAATTTCATATTTTTCTAAGGTCATATATTTATTTTACAGTTACTACATGGATAAAACCACTTAATTACATTTTAAATGAAAAAGACTTGATATTGAGGGATATTTTTTGAACTAGAGTACTCATATGATTTTTAAAGGATTATATGGTCCAAAATATATTTTCTCAGATTAGATATCCATCATGATCAAGTTATTGCATATTTCTTATGTATGCATTACATGTAGTTACTAGGTGCATCATCATTAATTAACTTAGGGTTTTTGTTCATTTTAAGTATCATCAACATACTATCTTGTATTATAAGTTACTAATATCAAAGGTTTATCCAATATTCAAAATATCAATATGAGATTATATTGAAAATGTCATCATTTATTGGCAATGTATGCAAATATTACATGAAATTCAGTTTATTATCCTTAATTAGATACATGGAGCAAAAAGAGATCATTTTGCATTCAAGCATCACCATGTTATGCAGCATATGGTTCTAAATCATATTTAGGATCATTGGAGATGTTTTTATAATTTCTAACCAAATGTTGGTATTTATATTATTTAATACAGTCTAGAACATCCATCATATTTCAAATTTCTTGTTAAATCGAGTAACAAAAGTAAAATTGAAGTGTTTCATATAAACTAGATACTTTTTTTATGCTAGTCATGTACATCGTCGGCACAATAAATGAACTAGAAAAATTATCCCTAAAGGTTAACCTTTTAACGGTTATCAACTCACTCGAAAACAAGTAAGTTAATTTCAGTATAGAATGGTACCAGTCCCAAAGAACAATATTTTTAAGAGTTTTATTTAAACCAATTGCAATGAACAAGATTTAGAATCTGATTTGAAGAGAGTGATTTTAACTAATAAAAAGAAATGGAAATGAAATGAAAGAAGTAAAACTTGTTGGGTTGGGTTTTTAATTTAATGTTAAAAGATATTGGGAGTCGGGGGGATTACCACCATAGGCCATATTCTTAGTTAAATAATTCAACTCCTTAAATTTAATAATTAAATCAAGATCACATAAATTTGTGTCCTTATGTAGGGAAAATCTCACAAGAGCCATATTTCTATCAAACCCAAGATTTTGGCATTTGAGTATCTTCGTCCAACCATCCAACAAGTTCTATCAGGGGATCTCATCAAAATTTTGTGATTTTCATGTTCAAACTCATGGATCAGGTGAACTCATCACCAAGAGCTATAACAGACAAGATAAATTGGGTAAAAGGATCATAAACTCCATCAGTGGATCTCATTAGGACATTATGGGTTCATTCTTATTGGGATCAGGTGATATCATCACCCGAAGGCAGGTTTGACTGTAATAATGAGCCTTCTTCATTCGGAGTCTGAATGAGTCTTGTTGCTGAATTGATTGAATGGGATTCCAATCGATCAATTGGAGTTTCTGGACCTGGCCAATTCTTTCATATGAGTCAACCACTGGAATGTCAATCGATCAAATGGGAAGTCTGGGAGGCTGAATATGCAATTGAAGCCTCTGATTCTTGGGTCTTTTTGGGCTTTGGAGTGATCGATCCATTTTCCTATAAAAATCCAAGAAAATATAATAAAAACTCCAATTAATTTGACAAAAACTAAATGTAGATGATTAACTCAAAATTTGGGGAATAATCAATAAAATGCTCCTAAGTAATGGTCTAAAATATGCAAATAAAATGGATAATTAGGCATTTATCAAATTCACCGCATTCAAAAGTTGCTCGTTTCAAGTAATATTGAATCATAGATAGTACCAATTAATGCTCTCATCCAATCATTCTCACTTGTGTAGAACTACTTGAATCCTAGCCACCTTTCATGGACAAGTGAACCTGATTTTCTAGAAACACATAACACAATTTTCTAATTCCCTACTCAAAATTTCTCATAAATTGTTTCCATTTCAAGACCCACAAAGAAATAGATTCCCTATCTCTTTTTCCTTTGGTACTCCCCTAAATTCTCACAAGTTCTGCACAAGAACAAGGTTCATAAATTTCATGGTTTGAGGTTATGTAGATCCCCTAGGTAGAAAAGTGGAGTGAATGGAGATGTTGTACCGACCTCACTTTTCAACATCCCCCAATACATAAAGAACCTTAAACTTAAGAGACATTACCTATTTACAAGATCTAGATTTGAATAAATAACAAATAATAGAAAATATTTCCAATATTTCAAAATATTGTTTACAAGATACACCATGATGCTTATGTAAGGAGTTACATGAATGGAACTAATACATATGAGAAGAAGAATCCAATTAATACTCCTTTACTTACCTTTAATTTCTTTAGTTGGTTTCATATGATTCATCTTGTCTTAATATCTTCATATATTGCATTACCTAAAACAATGTGAAACAACTTGCTATATTGTGTATGTGGGGTGCAAGCAAAATATGTGCATGTAGGTGTAACGACATAAACATCCATAATAGAAATTATCATTACATAATCACACATGAATTTTCTTTCCTAACTTCTCGACCCTTATTTACTCACCCCCTATGGTATACCCTCTCTTTAGGGGATTGTTTATGTGGGAACCTCTCTTTAGGATTTATTCCCTATAGAGAACTCACAAAACCATCCTTTTAGGGCTTGGTTTTATATCGTCCTTCCTTTTCGGGCTTGGCCTATAGTGATCTTCCTAACTGGGCTTGATCACCAGTCATTCCCATAACTTCTTTCTCCCACATGCTCATTCAACTCACCCGAGATAGCAATTTTGGGGTTCCAAAAAGTGATATTTGTATAAGATGATATTCATAGGGGCCTTATAGATTGTAGGAACCAAATAAACAACCAAGTATTTTAATTGCAATGTATTTGGGAAACTTTAGAAAACTATGGAAGTCGATAACGAACATATTCATAGGTGTAACCATGTACCTTTGCTTTCATGGAGGAACCATGTAACATGTACTTCAAGCATATATCCAAACATATGAGCATTCAACATAAGCAACCAACATTATCTACATGTATGTATACTCTAAAGTGTCACCAATCATATTCAGAATACAAATCATGGTTTAGTCTAGGCTTTAGGTTTCCTTGGTATAGAGTCATAATTAGGGTTATGCTTTGAAACCTTAATTCACATGTTCATTGATCTAATGATTCAAGAACCCTAATTCATATTAAGTGTAACCATGATTATAAGATCTACCATATTATTGCATTATGAACACTTATATCAGGTTATGTACATCAATATTATCACAAGTTATGATCTTTGGTTTCAAAACCCTAATTACACATGTTGATGATTATTCACTTTAGAAATTCTATTTATACATCATCATTATCAAGATCAACTTGGACTACCAGTTTATATCTCAAAGAAACATATTTAACATAATTAATAATAAATTCATTTAAATGGGGGGGGGGGTTTATATGCTTTAATTGTCACTTAATCATGTATTCATCCTACTTTTGTAATGAGAAGAATATTTAGGCACTCAAAGTATAATATTGGATTCTACACATTTTTTTGATTAATTTGGTATATAGTGTTGGATAAATTTGATGATACTAGAAGTTGATATGCATAAAGAAATATCCGACCTTGGTTCAGATTATCTGGGCCACTGGATATTCCTCATGTGGTCAGTATTGATTCATGAATCTTCTTGGCACCGGCCAAATCAATTGGAGGCAAACTTTAGACTCGTTTGGATGTGTCCCATGCTTGGGCTTGACCCAAATTTGTCCTACCGAAGGGAGCAAGGCCAACCGGTCACTCCACCCCTTTACGGCTCATGCCCCTCAATGCCTACTGTGCGAGAACAAGGATGAGTAGACAACGCCGCCAGGACTCATTTGGTGCACTACCACGCCAACAAGACTTACATCGATCCTCCATCCACCTTGTCACCAAAGGCAAGTTTGTGGGTTTCTCAGGAGTGGTTTGAATTCTTGTAGTTACCCCAAAGATCACTAGAGGCATTGTGCCATTATCTACTGGTGGAGACTTCCTCCACGGTAGCCACGGTAGGGAAAAGAGGGGTCTTCTTTGGAAATACTCAAAATGTTGGAAACCATAGGAATAAGGTTGAAGGCATACCATGGACTAGTTGCCACCAAAAGGTCAAGACAGAACCCTTCCCCAAACCTCTATTTTTTGTAAAACATGATGAAGAGGGTGTGGGAACAAAGGGAGAGGAACTCCCTCTATATATAACCTTCATGATAATTCAAGGCTTGAACATCTTGTTTGGAAAATATAGAGTGAGTTAACCAATTGAAATCATCTTTAAGTCAAGATCGATGAGGATTGACCAAAAAAAGTCATGATTTATGGGTAATTGGATGCATCGAGACTTGCCTCTATTTACTCTTTTCTTCCCGTTTAGGTTGGAGGTAGAAGACAAAGTAAGGACCGCTAGATCTAAATCTATGGGCTTCCCAGACATATCTCACTAAGTGGTGCACCCCTAACTCAGATCTTGGCATGTAAATCCCAAATCATCACATTAATTGGATGTCAATCAAATATGTCCTATAAAGAAAAGTTTAGACAAATCTTAGAAAATTCATATCTTCCTTACCTTTATCCTGATTGGTTCCAAATTTGGATATGTTCCTTTTAATACCATAACCTCGCATTTAGAGAAGTTTGGTATCAAAAGGATGACTCTAGATCCATTTTGTCTCTCTTCAAATAAAAGAACAACATTTAATTATTACAAGTAGGTCCCTCTACCTTCTTGATTTTCTATAGGATACTAGGAAAATCTTTTGCTATGGAACTTGGACAAAATTTCGTTAATACCTTTCCCAACATATATCTTATTTTTGGGACTTATTGGGATGACTCTAACAGGTAAAACTTGCCCTTCAAGATTTACTTAATTCACTTACCCACATCACATAGAAAGCCCTTTTTATCCCAAATTCTATGTTTTTTTAGATTTCTCATTATCTTTAAGTATTTCAAAACTAGATCGAAATATCTTTATTTGATGCCTCAAAAAACTTGTGTTGTCATTCATGGTTAGAAAGTTACTCCATTAATTATCTAAATTACAAATTATCTTAGAATCTCTTGAAAACTTGCCCACTAACTCATATTTCAGTTATTTAACAATTCACAAAGCCATCATTACTTTTTTTGCATGAAATCTCTTATTTCTTAAACTTGTGCCACAAGGACCTATTTTCCAAGCAAATAGTCTCACGGGGCTCGGTTGGGCCATGGGTTGCACCCATGCCACAACTTTATTATTCTATCAATTATGATTAGGGAATTTTTTTATCAAATTGGGTATTATATTTACATATTAAATTTTCAAAATTTGAGGATATACCAAATATAGAGAAAGATGATAACTCCTCTATTTGACTTGAGATTTGTTTATTTCATTATTGCAATTACATTGATTGCATTTTTTTGGAGCACACTTTGGAATCTTTTCTTGGTGGTACACTCCTATTACATTTACAAAGGGAATGGAAGAAGTGGTAGAGGGGAAAGGGTGTGCTACCCCGAACTTGTAGTTTAGCACATTTTTTTGGCTTTTGATTATCTTTTTGTGAATGGAGGGGTAAGAAGTGGTAGAATAAATGTAGAATAGGGTATTATGGCATCAGATTAATTCTGTCTGTAACTTGCAGAAATCAAGAAGTTTTACAAGTTACTTACATATTTTTAAGTAGGGACTCATTATGTTTGATTAATATTGATCCATTATGGCTTTCCACCTTTTCCAAAGAGTAGTGCTTTCTTAGGTCCTAGAAAAACAATTGATTTCTAGAAATGCAATTTTGTTGAAATGTTGTAAGATGATTCACTTATTCAGGGGGGGGTCTTGATTAACATGCATAAATGGTTGACTAGATATAGGCCAAAACTAAAGTAAGAAAGGAAATTTTGAAAATTTTAAAGCTAAACTACATAATATAATGGGAAATGCTAAAAAGTGAATATAGAGTGGGTGGAATAGGTAAAACAAATTCATTAGAGAAATCATCATGGAAGTATAACCTTTTAATGGTTATCAACTCACTCATAAAGAAGTTAATTTGTATGGAAAGATATTAATCCCAACAAATAACACTTTTAAAAGTTTTATTCAAACCAAATGCAATGAACAATATTTAGAATCCAGTTTGGAGAGAGTGATTTAAAGTAATAGCAAGAAATAGAAGTGACAAAAGTAATTCTAGCTGAATTGGATTTTTAATTTGGTACTAATAGATATTGGGGTATGGGGGATCACCACCATAGACCACATCCTTACTTTAATCAATTCAACTTCTTGACCTTCATTAAATAACTTCCATGTGGATTTGTGTCCTTACAGAGCACAAATCTCACAAGGGCCAGACATCTCTAAAACTTGAGATCTCAGTGTTTGAGTATCCTTGTCCAACCATCCAAACAAGTTCTATCATGTGATCTCGTAAAGCATTTGTGATTTCCAATTTGGTGTTCAAACATATGGATCAGGTGATCTCTTAACCATAAGTTATAACAAACAAGATAAATTGGGTAAAAATATCATAAGCTCCATCAGGAGATCTCGTTAAGAGATTATGGATTCATTCTTATTGGGAGGTGATCTCATCAACTGACAAAGAATATAATCTATCTATCCAGAGAACGAGTACACAATTGTGTATAAAACATTGAATCATAAAAATATTGGACTTCAATACAATTTTGGTAAATATGGGTTCATTCTTATTGGGATCAGGTGATCTCATCAACTGACAAAGAATATAATCTATCTATCTACAAGACGAGTGCACAATTGTGTACAAAACATTGAATCATAAAAATATTGGACTTAAATACAATTAAAGTAAAGAATGGGATATGGGGCTACTCCCCATACCCCAGGAGATAAACTACTCAAATATAATGGAAAAGGATACAGAAATAAGGATTGGTATAGAAGCATACATGTTTCCAAGATACAACAATGAATCAATCTCCATGAGGATGATGATGACTCCTTTTATCTCACCCAGGCTCTATTCACCCCAGTGGGTCTCTAAGATGATTGAGAATGAAGTGTAAAAGATTGTACCTTTGTGCTTGGACTCCTTATATATGGGGGAAATGAGGGTTGAAATCCTAAAAACTAATAGTGGTGGCAATTGGTTTGACTTGGCCCACAATGCCAGTAAACCGGTTGGAGTTTGATGGATTCTTGTTGTCGATTCAATTGACTAGGATGCCAGTAAACCGGTTGGAGTTTCTAGACATGACCAATTCTTGCATGTGAGTCGACCGAATGGAATGTTAGTAAATCGACCAGGAAGTCTAGGAGGCTGAATATGCAATTGAAGCCTCTAATTCTTGTGTCTTAATGGGCTTTGGAGTGTTTGGGCCATTTTTCTGTAAACAAACAAACAAATCTAGTAAAAACTCCAACTAATGGGAGAAAAGATTAAAAAAAAGACAATTAACTCTAAAAATAGGGAGCAAATCAACAAAATTCCCCTAAGTAATGGTCAAAAATATGCAAATAAAATGAATAAATATGCATTTATTATACAACAATATTTTGGGTGTTTTTTGGCAAAGGGCGTATCTTTAATCCATTTTCTAAAAATACTAGTATTTTGTGATTATAAAGGGAATGTCTTTTTTTCATCCACATGGGTTGGGAAGAGATTAGTATGGGCCAACAAGGCATGCATCTACCCCACCCAGACCTATTGTGGATAGATCGTGTGGATGGTCCATGTATAGTGAGGGAATCGTTGTGTGCTTTTTTCCAATGAGGAAGGGCACTAAGGTAGCAGCCCTTCAGCTTGCTTATATCCTACCATGAATTATGTGGTGGTATCGAGGACGAGAATGATAAGAATTCAGTGTCTAGCTCCTCATAGAAAGCTACAATGACATAGTTGGAATCTTTTCAATGGGGTAGAAATGGTGGGGGAACCCGCATATGTCACTGTAGAAAGCATCTAGAGTTTGTAGAAGCATTAAACTGACTCCAGCAACCTCATGAACCTGATGAGCCTCTTGGGTTGGGGTGTATATCCATGTATGGAAATTGAGTGGGGGACAAAAGGTCAATCTCTCTCCATACTTTATAAAACAACTTACAAGTGGGGTCCTCTTGTAGATCTAATCATGATAAAGAGATAGGCAATAGAGGTAAAGGGATTACGGTCAAAGAAGTCAAAGGTTGGTGGTGTGAGGTACATGCAACTTGTCCATCCCTCTACCCCAAGTAATCTAGAGTAGGGGATGAATTTAGATCCATCCATCTCCTGGTGATCTAATGTCCAAGGAGTGGTCGCATATTAGAAGCAAGGGCCATGTGACATTTTATTTTTTACATTCCAAAGACCAAAATAATAATACGACCAAAGTTCCACTACATAAAATAAAGAATTAGATATGTCTTCCCACATCTATAACTTCTAGTTGGAATGTTCAATTCAAATGAAACTTTATCTATGCCTCCTTCATCACATAAAATCCTTGTGAAGTTTGAGACCATAAATTCCAACCTTTTGTTATCTAATTAAATTCCTCAAATAACCTTATTAATAAGAGCATTAGGCTTACATAGGATATACATAATCATCAAATCTTGATCAAACAAATCCAAGGAAACTTCTCATGATCTGAATACATGTTAGTATGTATGCCCATAGAGCCAATCCTATGATGATTGGAATGTGGCATTAAATAACTAATTTGATAATAATAAAAGGTAATTCCATCTATTATGTTTGTCTCAGTCATGAGATGATGACATAGATGTAAGTAGATGTCTAAATAATGATGTGACTTGATGACGTATGTCTTCAAGTATGTGACTTGAAGAATGAGATCATACAGATACTAAGAGTGCATACATTCTTATTATGTCCCTAGTCGGATATAATTGTAGAAGAAAAATAGACAACAATAATACACAAGACTAGAGTGTGTGTTTCACCCAAAAAAAGACTAGAGTGTGTGTTGACTGATGACAATATATCATTAGTCATGATATATGATATCAAGTCACTCACACGGGTACATGTTATAGAATAGTGTATCAGACAAACCCACCATGAGAGTGATACATATAGAGACCATAGAATGGTAGTTAGAATCATCTCTCATAGTGATAGTGGTGATTGTGGTTCTTAGACCTAAAGTCACTACACTCATCACATGTTGTTGGGTATATTTTGACATCATCAAACATAATCTTGAATATAGGTTGCCAAAAAGGTGACGATTAGGTTAGCTTTGACACATGGGGACTGAGTGTGAGTGATGTAGATGGGATTTTTCCCACCTACAGGAGTTTGATATCCAAGGCCTCTTGATAAGATAAACTGTGAAATGTACAACCGTACTGACGTGGTTCAAATATGATTTTCAAACTCATATGCATCTCAGAAAGTCTGTTCTAGTTCAAGGAACATGGATTGAATGTTGATAGGATGATGATTCCATGCTTCAAGTTCAATCCGGATATCAAAGACAAAGGAACTATACAATCACAGTAACACTAATCATGGATTGTAGGTTGATGTTTTTCTCCAATTTTCTGAATTACTTGGGTAGCAATGATGTGTGACTAGGTATTGCTCTTTGCTTGTGATGTCATAATTTGTTATGGACATTCACTACCAACATAATTTTGGACCTATAGGGTCACACACATAGGACTACACTTGTACTAAAGGATTATATTCATGAATGATGTTTAGATTGAATGGTAAAGGTTTTTAGGTATTCAATTAAATAATAGATCAACTAACTAGACTCATAATCATCAAGTTCAAGTGTTGGACTAACTGTTTGGAGTGTCAGGTTGATTAGAAACTAAATTGGCTGAGTTCAATCAGAACTGGGGCACGAGACAACTGTCTCACATGAGTGATATGACCATATGGTGTGATAGTCATGAGACGACTGTCTCATGTGATGGTCGTGAGATGATCATCTCATGTGAGACAGACAACCGGTTCATGGTTGTGAGACGAATAGCTTTCATGAGTGAGACGACCAATTATGGTCGTGAGATGACTGACTTGCTTGAGAGAGATGTCCGGTTCATGGGAAAATTGGATTGCATCAAGGATTAGTGCTGACGTCAAGTTGTGCATCAATTATATTCAAATTTCCAATTTGACTCAAAATATGAAACTACATGAAATAGTCATCTCACTAAGTGAGATGACCGTCTCACACATGACACGATCATTTTGCTATGTGAGATGACTGCCTCACAGTTCATAGGTTCTAGAACATTCATCTTTTTAGACTCTTCTATTGACATCATGTTATGCATTAATTGGATTTGAATTGTCAATTTGATTCAGAATAGGAAACTACACAAAACAACCATCTTGTTAAGTGAAATGACTGTCTCGCATAAGAGATGACCATTTTCCTACGTGAGACGATCGTCTCATAGTTCATAAGTTCTGGAACATTTATGATTATGGACCCTTCAACTCCCACACCGATCGGGAACCTTGACTCTGGCCTCTACTATAAATAGAGGGGTACTGGGGGCTTCCCAAGACACACAATTGAGAATTAGTTGCTCTGATAATTGTTGTCATATCTAGTTGTGGTAATCAATAGAGAGCTCGAGTAAGTCCTACCCATCAAAGGGAGGGATAGCAGGGGAGAGAACAACTGAGGATCAGTTGTGGGTGAGCATGTCAACAACTAGTACGCTGACAGAAGGGTACAACTCCTTCATGTTGGCTCTGGTAGCACAACATGGAGTTCCAAATGGTATGTGTAGACTACACTAGAGGTGAGAAACCATTTTCTGTCATTAGCAGAACATCATTAGCCAGCAGTCCATTGTGAGAGGAGTTGTTGTATATGCTCGATGATGTTGCATTATGTTGTCTGTGGTGAAGACCATGAGATGCATAGACGCCATCCAAGAGCAACTAGATTATAGTTGTGCATATACAATGATGAGGAATATGTCGTTGGACTTGCTCTAGGACAAGGTATATCCTCTAAACCATCTTTTCCATTATATAATTATTGATGCAAATTGTCAGTTTATGGGGAATATGACAATAAATGTTTTTGTTTCCAATGCCTACCTTTGTTCCATATTTCCCAATAGTTATATTAGAGCCACATCAATCTACTATATTTTGGGATAATCGATATGATCATATTTTGGTTTTGCCATTTAATTTTTGTATGTGATGTGAATAATTTCTTGTCCAATCAAATACCATGATAATCCCAAACTTTATATATATATATATATATATATATATATGCAATTTACATGCTTCTCCCTAAAAGAGAGTTTTAATGGTGGATGTGTAGCATGGTTATGGCTAATAACCCCTATTATATGAGCATGGTTGTGTGTTTGGTTCGTCCAATTTTATCTCAGTCTGGGTAATGAGTATATATCTTATCTTCCCAATGTAAAGCTAATTCTTTCCTACCCTTACTCCTCTCAAATGTAACTCGAGGGTTCTCTATAAACATGTAATAGTAGGGTTGTTTACTTTCTTGTTATGACAAAGAAGAAAGGCATTCTGGCGATGCCAACTGACCATCTTGATTACGACTCTATCGGCAGGAGGACCAGAAGAATGAGCCAAACTGATCGCCTGGTGGACCCAACTGATCGACTGGAGGAGCCAAAAGATGGTGGACAAAAGAACCAAATGATTAGTGAGATGACCAAATGACTAGCCAGGAGACAAACCAATTGGTTCAAAGTTTGAACCGAACAATCTAGATTGGCAAGAAGGGATATTCATCAACAATAGGTTTCTTTATATGATGTAAACCTAGGTTGTGGTAATTCCTTGTGGCTCTAAGGAATTACATTAGGCTAGCTATAACCATCACTTTTTGTTTATTGCATGTTTTTATTTTGGGATATAGCATGTATATGATAAGTACTATATATGTGGTGAGTAGATGAAGTATATGTATTTATAAATACAAAACCCCTCAATACAATATTAAGTCTAAGATGTTTTTCATAAGCAGCACACATGAAAACCTTGATCAACCAAGTGAGAGAACACCCTAGCATGGTGCGTCGTCTATCTTGTGGAAGTGTGATGGTAGATATGTGGGTCTGCCCTAGCAGGGTGCATATTCTATCATGTTGGCTTTTGGGTCAGGCTTAAGTAGGTGACCGTAATAGGATTATGTGCCTAGAAGCATGCATATGGATTGACAAGGAGTTGTTGTTGGGTTTTAGGGGAGACAGAGAAGGCAGCGGAAACAAAAATTTCTCCCCCAACCCATACCGAGGAAACGCGTCAACGTCTATATAATAGGAAAGGATGGTTTACGGAATCATACCTTGTCCCGAGGCTTGCTCGACGACAATGCCTCCCTCAATGCGCGGTCTTCAACTCCGGACTTCGACGGTGTCTGTGCAGCTCCTGGTCGCACCGGGACTGACAACTCCTACTCGAACCGGACTGTCGGATGACAGTTGTCCTCCTAAGCGGCAGTGTCCTCCCGCCTCTGCAGTAGTCCACACGGACCACCTGGAACTCCACTCTCCTTGTCCCACAAGGAAGTGGAAGGAGTCGCACCCTCCTGTTGACGTACTAGTCGCCAACACGCTCTCCTACCTCCTGTTGCAACTGCAGTTGTCCTTCCCTTGCTGCACCTCCCTTTTTCGGGAAGCACTTGCTCGGGCTCTCTCACGGTTACCAAAACCAGAGAGAACGACAACTTGCAGAGCAACTGGTTGCACTGAGCTATATTCTATGAGAAGCCCCCAATACCCCTATATATATAGGAGAGTCATGGGACAGGGTTCTCCATCCCGGGCAATGCGGGACTAAAGCAGGAGTAGAAGGGTTTGAGAATTTTCCACAAAAAGCAACCGGTTCGCAACTTGAAATGATCGGTTCACAACTGAACTGATCGGTTCGGCCATTGAGCCGATCGTTTGGGGCACTCCAACCGATCGGTTGGTGCCCTGAACCGATCGGTTCATGGTCCTAATCCGGCTCAAAAAGACTTTCCTTGTTTCTTTCCCAATTGGTATTGAATACCAATATTATTCCCAATCGAATTGGGCAATTTTTGAAACCAAAGGAAAATCCTTGCCGACATGACTTTCCCAACTGATTCGTTGCACCAGTTGAGCCGATCGGTTCAACCCTTGAACCGGTCGTTTCAACCTGGGCATGAGCCGATCGGCCTGGACACTCCAGCCGACCGGTTCAGCAACCTCAGCCGACCGGTTCATCACATGAGCCGATCGGTTGGCAGCACAGGTTGGGCAAAATCAGTCAAATGCGATTTCAATCAATCCGATACTCCAATCAATGCGTCCAACACCTTGAACCATACGATATTGAGCTATCGACTGATTGAGTGTTTAATTGAACTACTAAACTCCTTTAGTAATCAATCTAAACATTGCTTTGTGGACAAAACTCCTCTTCCAAGTTAAATCCTATGTGTGTGACCCTGTAGGTCCATTTCACGTTGGCAGTGAAAGTCCATAACACTTATGACTTCACAAGCAAAGAGCGGTGCCTAGTCACACATCAGTGCTACCCAAGTGAAAGTAGAAAGTTGGAGAACAACTTTCATCCTACAATCCGTGAATGGTGTTACAGCGAATGTATAATTCCTTTGTCACTGATATCCCGAATGAACTCGAGGCATAGAACAGTCATCCTGTCAACGTTCATTCACTTCCTTAATCTCAGAGTAGACTGGAAGAGATATGTATGACATCAGTATCATATACTAATTCACACATGCGTGCACGCCTTTCTCAATCCTACTCATCAAGTGGCCATGGATATCAAACTCCCTCAGGAGGGACAAATCCCATATCTATCACTCACCCCTCAAAATCCCCATGTGTCAAAGCCACCCAATCATCACCTTTATAACAACCCATGTTTCAGGACTGCGTTTGATGATGTCAAAGTGTGCCCAACGACATGTGTTGAGTGCAGTGATTTCAGGTCTAAGAATCACACTCACCACCATCACTGTGAGTACTGACTGTGACTACCATCTCATGGTTCCATGTGTCAAACTCACGGTGGGTCTATCTGGTACCTTGTTCTCTAACAAGTACCTATGTGTTTGGTTTGATATCTCTATATCATGACTAATGAGATTCTGTCATCAACCAACACCACAATCTAGTCTTGTGTGTCATTGCTGTCTATCTACCTTCCACAATGACATCCGACTAGGGACATAACAAGAATGTACAAACTCTTAGCATCCGTATGATCTCATCGTTCAGGTCCTGAACCTGAAGGCATACGTCATTGAGTATTGTCATTCTCTAGACATTCAATCTATTCTATCACTATCTCATATGACTGAACCAGAAAGAATTGGAAGCTTGCCTTTGATGTTTATCAAATCAATCTTAATGTATCCCACCAATCATCCCATGATTGGCTCTCAGGGCATACATACCAACAGACTCCCACTTGCACTGCGAGCCAATCACCCTTGAATCATATTCATAGTGATCTTCAAACATGTCCCACATGTTACTGTGCTCTTAGTGCAAACATAGTGAGTAATGGCAACACCTTGCCAAAGTCTGTACATATTGCATGTCTCTCATCTCTTCGTTGTACGTCACACGTATGAGATGGAGTTGTCGTAATATGTGATCTAGTATTCCTTTGCTAACCTTTAGCCACATTGCATGATCAAGGATTCCAGACTTATCATCAATGAGTGGAATATAAGTTCATCCTATGAACTTTCTGATCCATATAGTATCCACTGTTGTTTACTAACACATAGATACTCGGCATTTCCCCTTTTCAAATGGCTTTATTGGAACATTTCCAATTATCAACAAACTTTCACTTTTATACATCTTATGTATATATATTGCGATTAATTTTCTGTCCTTTCGGAATTTCGCATCAATGTAACTCTTTACATCGAACTCTTCCTTATCTCCATAGAACTAGTACTTCACAAGCACTCATCAAGTTCTCATGGTATTCCAGTAACCCTTACTGGAAGCTGACAGACATCCACTCGTCATGTCCCACATACAAGTTATCAGGATGAGCACATCATATTGCCATGTCCTACATACAAGATGATGAATGCATTTTATTATTGCCATGTCATACATGCAAGATAATGGGATGATTACATACATGATAGATCCATATCTATTCTTAGTGTTCCCATTCTTCATAAGAATTGGACACTTGGCCTTGGGATACTAACTCCATGTAATATGGACAAGTTTTCTCCCACTGAATCTGTGCATACTGAATACTTCAGTACAGATTGCCAATGTATGCTCTCTCTTTCCAGGTCAAGAGATTTTCGAGAACTATCTCTATAGATCTCTATTCCTATCACATAGGAAACATCTCTATCTTCCTTAAAGATAATTTCCACATTCGTATTTCCAATCTAGAACATTTCCATTTCACATCAATATGTGGAATGTGAATACGCTCCCACTAAATCACAGATCCCTTCTTTATCTTTGACATATCAGTCAAACCCTTTGACTATATCATCAAAGTAAAGATCCAATTTTGAGTTGCTTGTACTCAATCAATCACATTGATTAGTCCATTGTAACTTATAGACTTCATTTGCATTAGTGGATTCATAAACCTTATAGGCTGTGTCACGTACACATCCTATTTTTATTCCTCATAGGAATGCGGTTTTAGTATCCATATGCCAAATGTCTTAATCATTAAGTTGCAATCAACAAGCATCATCCTTGTCAAAATGTTATCCATGTGTCTTAACACTTAAGACTTATTTGCACTTATGGATATGATCCAATGAGTGCTACCATCAAGGTCATACCTTATGGTTCACATGGATGTCATTTAGGATGTAAAGGTCATAAACCATAACTCAAGATTCAGTTCCTCATATTCATCTTGATGGTTGACTCATCACATGAACAACTCATCACATAGATAATTGAGGTGTATCTGTTAAAGATATAAGAACTCACAACCCTTGTGATTCTTAATTTCTTTTATTAGTGTGGGGTATTCTTTTATTAAGAAGAATTCAGTTATTTGATAATCATTCTCTGACTCCTTAGAGTATGATTCCTTCTTGATTCAGACATCCGCATGCCTTAATCATGAGTTCACTATGATACACTATCATAATCACTCATAAGGATCTCAAACATTTGGTCCAAGTATTTCATTCCTTGATCTCATCAAGAATTAATACTTTACCAAATTTGTACTTCATTTATGATAATCTTGAACACTTCAAGATATTCATATTGGTATTTCTCTAAGCACCATTTGAAGTATTAGCATTTATTCCAATAGGTATGTAAATATATCACATATATTATACCTAATAGGATAATCACTCTCCCACTACATTAGTGAAGATTGATTAATCATGTCCAAGATATTCATGTCTCTTACTGGTTCTATAACCAAAAGAGTCTAGATTTATCCATCACATGGAAACTAGAAATGAATTTCTCATGATTAATGCTAATTAAATTGTTTGAGTTATCTATAACTTTTAGGTATCATCTTATCTTATGCATATCAAATATCACAAGATAAGGCATTGCCACAAAGTTCACATCTTTATAAATTGAAACATCTCTTTATTAATTGCCATCATTGTCACACAATATGCAAAAATAAAGTGTTTCTATCTATTGGCAAGTATGAAATAACAGTTCATAATTGTATTACATGCCTTATTGGCTGAAAATAAACTAAAGTATTCCTATCTATAAAGGCAACTCTTGCCCCAAGTAAGAATGCTTTACACTTTATATCTTGATATCATATATCTCAAAAAGTGTTACAAGTTTATTTACATGACACCTTCAAGTAGAGGCTTCAGTCGCCTCCTTCTTCTTTTGTTCTTCCAGGTAGAGAGGACAATTCCTTTTCCAATGTCCTGGCTTTTGACAATGGTGGCAATTTCCTTTCTTGGTCACGCCTCCCTTGGCCTTGAGAGCTGAAGATGGCTTGGACTCCTGGCTAGCTTCAGAACCTTTCTTAGCTTTGCCCTTGCCCTTGCGCTTGGACTTGCCTTTCTTGCTCGTGATCACCATCACGGATTTAGGCTTGTCCTTCTTCATCTGTAACTTAGCTGTCCTCAACATGCCCAACAACTCTGACAGTGGCCTATCAAATTTGTTCATGTTGTACTTCATCACAAACTGACTGTAAGATTCTGGCAACGATTGCAGTATCACGTCAGTAGCCAACTCTTGGCTCAGTGGAAATCCCAGTCTCTGCAGGTTCTCCACATACCCAATCATCTTGAGTGTGTGAGGACCAACTGGATCTCCTTCTGTCATGACGTACTTGAACAGCGCCCTAGAAACATTGTACCTCTCTTGCCGTGCCTGATCTTCATACATGTTCCTGAGATGTAGAATCATCTCTATGACACCCATGTTCTCATGTTGCCTCTGCAACTCATGGTTCATTGAACATAGCATCAAGCACTTTGCATCAATGGCATCATCAGAATGCTTCTTGTAAGCATCCCTTTCTGTCCTTGGTGCATTAGGAGCGGGTTCCTCTGGAATTGGAGTATCCAGGACATAGAGCTTACACTCTTGAGTGAGAACAATTCTCAATGTCCGATACCAGTCGTGGAAGTTTGTCCCATTTAGCTTGTCCTTGTCAAGGACCGATCGCAAAGAAAAGTTGTTGTTGTTTGTTGCCATTTGAACTACAAAAAGGAAAATATGCAATTTTAGTCCAAAACTCATTTTTGACTTATTTGATTGATTTGAAAGTTTGACGATATAATTAGGCCTTTAATTAATTATCGCTCCCACTATTTTAGTTCAAATTGATAGCCCTCACCATCAATTCGGAAGATTGCAGCGTACAACCTTCTAGTGGGCAAGATCCTGAAATCCTCTAAGCCATGGACCAGCTAGGGCTGTCACCCACTACATAGATCTCTCAGGTAGGCAACTTTTGCCAATTGCATCATATGCAACTCTTGATAAGATGTCATATACAACTCCTTGCAATGATCATCTCCATGCCTCAAGGCGCTAGATCCTATCTAGGTCACCTTGTTAAGTCCGACCCAAAGCAAACACGATGAATATGCACCCTGCTAGGGCAGACCCACACATTCATCCTTCATGCTTCCACGAGATAGACGGTGCACCACGCTAGGGCGTGCCCACACTTGGTCGATCAAGCTTTTCACGTGTGTCGCATTTGGAAGGCATCTAAAACTTAATATTTTAATGAGGGATTTGGTTTTATATACATATACATATCCAATCACCACAATACATAGTACGTATCATATACATGCTATATCCCACAGAAAACATGCACAAACGATAAAAAGCGATGATTATGGCCATCCTAATGTGATTCCTCGAGCCAAGAGGAATCACGGTCATCTAGGTTAACATCACATGCAACCTGTATAAGATGAACATCTGTGTCTTGCCATCCGAGTTGATCAACTCATCACATGAATGATCTGTACTCTCCAGCCGGTCGTCTGGGTGCCACCAGCTGATCGGTTGGCTCCTCCAACCGATCGGTTCGCCTGGTCGTCGTGCATCTCGTCATGTCCGCCACCCGCTCGTCTCGCTCCTCGAACCGGTCATCAACCGATCGGTTCACTCCTTGAACCGACCATCTGGAAGGTCAACCGATCGGTTCACTCCTTGAACCGACCGTCTGAGCAGTCGTCTTGATGTCCGCCGGTCTTTGACATAACAGGAAATAAAATCCTATTCTATTTATTACATTTCATTAAAAAGGAAACCCCGATTTACATTCGGGGGGAGCAAAGGTAGGAAAGAATCTCGAATTATTTCGAGTTACATCAGGAATAAGAGAGGGAAGATCGGTGCGCAGACCGAGATGCAAGAAACCACAAACAACCACACACAGATAGGGGTTTATAGGCCATAATCACGCTACACACATCCACCACAAAACTCGTTTAAGGGCGACGCGTATCGAGTGCATTAATAATACATATCATATATGTAGTTAGGGATTTGTGGATTTAGGATTGGACATGCATAAAGCCGATATTATTCGCATCGCATGCAATAAATAAAGGCGACAAACCAAAATCGATCATATCGATATTCCTAAAACATAGAGCAGTTGACGTGGCTCTGATACCACTGTTGGGTTTTAGGGGAGACAGAGAAGGCAGCGGAAACAAAAATTTCTCCCCCAACCCATACCGAGGAAACGCGTCAACGTCTATATAATAGGAAAGGATGGTTTACAGAATCATACCTTGTCCCGAGGCTTGCTCGGCGACAATGCCTCGCGCAATGCGCGGTCTTCAACTCTGGACTTCGACGGTGTCTGTGCAGCTCCTGGTCGCACCGGGACTGACAACTCCTACTCGAACCAGACTGTCGGATGACAGTTGTCCTCCTAAGCGGCAGTGTCCTCCCGCCTCTGCAGTAGTCCACACGGACCACCTGGAACTCCACTCTCCTTGTCCCACAAGGAAGTGGAAGGAGTCACACCCTCCTGTTGACGTCCTAGTCGCCAACACGCTCTCCTGCCTCCTGTTGCAACTGCAGTTGTCCTTCCCTTACTGCACCTCCCTTTTTCAGGAAGCACTTGCTCGGGCTCTCTCACGGTTACCAAAACCAGAGAGAACGACTATATTCTATGAGAAGCCCCTTTTTCGGGAAGCACTTGCTCGGGCTCCCTTTTTCGGGAAGCACTTGCAGAGCAACTGGTTGCACTGAGCTATATTCTCTGAGAAGCCCCCAATACCCCTATATATATAGGAGAGTCATGGGACAGGGTTCTCCATCCCGGGCAATGCGGGACTAAAGCAGGAGTAGAACGGTTCGAGAATTTTCCACAAAAAGCAACCGGTTCGCAACTTGAAATGATCGGTTCACAACTGAACCGATCGGTTCGGCCATTGAGCCGATCGGTTGGACCTGAGCCGATCGTTTGGGGCACTCCAACCGATCGGTTGGTGCCCTGAACCGATCGGTTCATGGTCCTAATCCGGCTCAAAAAGAATTTCCTTGTTTCTTTCCCAATTGGTATCGAATACCAATATTATTCCCAATCGAATTGGGCAATTTTTGAAACCAAAGGAAAATCCTTGCCGACATGACTTTCCCAACTGATCTGTTGCACCAGTTGAGCCGATCGGTTCAACCCTTGAACCGGTCGTTTCAACCTGGGCATGAGCCGATCGGCCTGGACACTCCAGCCGACCGGTTCAGCAACCTCAACCGACCGGTTCATCACATGAGTCGATCGGTTGGCAGCACAGGTTGGGCAAAATCAGTCAAATGCGATTTCAATCAATCTGATACTCCAATCAATGCGTCCAACACCTTGAACCATACGATATTGAGCTATCGACTGATTGAGTGTTTAATTGAACTACTAAACTCCTTTAGTAATCAATCTAAACATTGCTTTGTGGACAAAACTCCTCTTCCAGGTTAAATCCTATGTGTGTGACCCTGCAGGTCCATTTCACGTTGGCAGTGAAAGTCCATAACACTTATGACTTCACAAGCAAAGAGCGGTGCCTAGTCACACATCAGTGCTACCCAAGTGAAAGTAGAAAGTTGGAGAACAACTTTCATCCTACAATCCGTGAATGGTGTTACAGCGAATGTATAATTCCTTTGTCACTGATATCCTGAATGAACTCGAGGCATAGAACAGTCATCCTGTCAACGTTCATTCACTTCCTTGATCTCAGAGTAGACTGGAAGAGATATGTATGACATCAGTATCATATACTGATTCACACTTGCGTGCACGCCTTTCTCAATCCTACTCATCAAGTGGCCATGGATATCAAACTCCCTCAGGAGGGACAAATCCCATATCTATCACTCACCCCTCAAAAGCCCCATGTGTCAAAGCCACCCAATCATCACCTTTATAACAACCCATGTTTCAGGACTGCGTTTGATGATGTCAAAGTGTGCCCAACGACATGTGTTGAGTGCAGTGATTTCAGGTCTAAGAATCACACTCACCACCATCACTGTGAGTACTGACTGTGACTACCATCTCATGGTTCCATGTTTCAAACTCACGGTGGGTCTATCTGGTACCTTGTTCTCTAACAAGTACCTATGTGTTTGGTTTGATATCTCTATATCATGACTAATGAGATTCTGTCATCAACCAACACCACAATCTAGTCTTGTGTGTCATTGTTGTCTATCTACCTTCCACAATGACATCCGACTAGGGACATAACAAGAATGTACAAACTCTTAGCATCCGTATGATCTCATCGTTCAGGTCCTGAACCTGAAGGCATACGTCATTGAGTATTGTCATTCTCTAGACATTCAATCTGTTCTATCACTATCTCATATGACTGAACTAGAAAGAATTGGAAGCTTGCCTTTGATGTTTATCAAATCAATCTTAATGTATCCCACCAATCATCCCATGATTGGCTCTCAGGGCATACATACCAACAGTTGTGCACGCCATTTATCCAAGATTTGCATGATATGCAATTAATAAATGTTTCCTACCTTAATAATTGGTCATGAGCGCCAACATTGGTTGGGTATTGAAGTAATTGTTTTGGATCTTGGCTCACTAGAAGGTTGTATGATACATTCATCTGAATTGATACATGAGGGTTATCAATTTGAATAAAATAGTGGGAGTGATAGTTAATTAAAAATCCAATTAATATTGTTAACTTATCACACCAAAAAATCAAAAATGTTTTCAAAAGTTGCAATATCTATTTGTAGAATCATCTATGAAACACAAACAATTTACTATTGTGATCAGTCCTTTAGAAGGAAAAAATGGGATAAACTTCAACATTCGGCTTAGGACTTTGAGAAATGTTCTCAATCATGAGTGAAAGCTCTATGTCCTTAAAAGATCAAAGCTAGAGGAACCCAACTCCAAATGCGCCAAAAGTTGATATGGGTGCTTACTTGAAGCATGCCAATGATGCCATAGACATTGAGTACCTTATGCTTTGTTGTATGAACTATGAGTTTCATGAACAACATGATAACATGTACATTCTCTAGATAGTAATGCATCTTAAGAATCATGTAAAGCAATCAATGTGTACTGTCTCCAAAGCATTATATGAGTGCAAACTGACAGAAGGAGATCTAGTATAACCCCGTGTGCTCAATATGATTGGGCACGTGGAAAGACTAGGATTTATATCAGGTCAAGAGTTAACCAGGGGTATTGTTCTACAAATCATTGTATGAATCATATAGTCAGTTTAGCATATGTTTGGCATGTTGATGCCAAAGCATGAAAGAAGAAAGGGAAAATTTGTGATGGTGATCAGCGGAAGTGAGTCCTAGGGTAAAGGCAAGGCCAACAAAAGTTTTGAGGCTAAGCTAAAGTCCAAGCCTTTTGCACTTAGTTTATGGAGATGGGTAAGTGGAAAAGGAATATGTCCTTTTCACCTAATGAATTAAGGAAAGATAGTGCCACCATTGTCACATGTCTGGTTATTGGAAATCATTATCCTCTTTATAGAGGATCTCAACAAGAAGATGGAGATAGAGATATCTACCTCAAGACCTGAGAAGAAGTAAGTTAGAACTATATGGATCAAGGGTTTCTCCCTCTACAGTTGGAAGCTATCATTTGTGGGATCTTACTAGAATTAGTGAATTGCTATTATGTACTTGCCATTGATGAACACATCATATGTCTTGTGTGACTAGAAATTATGTTTCATTTTAAAAGATATGATCTTTTATGCAATATCTATGTCTTATAAAATATATTGGATAGTTTTAGAGACAAATGTGTATGACACATGTACTGAATGACTTGATGACTCAAACAAATAATGCCTATAGCATCATCATCTATAGCACATAAGTGAGAAATACATTTCTAGAATCCATATGATGGTTAACTAGACTCTTTTGAATATTGAACCAATAGAGACATTCATATATTATTTGTTGTACAACATGACAAAAACATTTTCACTAGATGTAGTGGGAGAGAGACTATTATATTAGACCTTATACATATTGATGTATATAGACCTTTTAGAATAAATGTTAAAAGTAGTTGCAAGCACTTCAATATATATATTTATTAATGTTATCAGTACATATGGAAGTTTGTATTTAATGAAATACAAGTCATGATCTCTTGAAGTGTTCAAAGAGATCGTAAATGAAGTACATAACTAACTTGGTAAAAGTATTAAGATACTTCTAAATGATAGATGTTGAAATATTTTAAACCAAGATTTTGTGAACTTTTGAGGAGATCATGATAATGTATCATGATGAAATCCACCTGAAATACAATAATAGTGTATCATGAAAGTGTATCAGATAGACGGTATCACACCCTCTTAAGTCATAGTGGGATTATCAATTAAAATATAGTTGATCTTATAATTTCTTTGGGGCACATGCTTTACACTAAAATAATGTACTGTCTAAATTGGTTCAAGAGACACCATATGAGATATGGTATGGAAGGTGTCCCAATGTGTCTTTTGTAGTGATCAGGATTAAAAGCTTGTATAAGAAAATAGTTTCTTGAAAAGGCTTTATCCAATATCACATAAATGTTACTTTGTTGAAATACTATTTTTATCCCAATCCAACAATAAAGGTGTTTGTTGCCAGGATGGCTGTATTCCTAAAGAGGAACTTAGTCCCTAATGAATCAATGGGAGTAAAAGTAGAACTCAAAATGTTTGGGACAAATAAGAAAACATAGAACCTAAAGAGGTACAATAGCAGCAAGGAGAATCACAAGTTATTGTGGAATCTCAAGCTCCTTATGTAACACATAGAACTCATAGTTCTAGTAGAACACACCTTGAATTTGAAAGATGATGATGTCTTATAACTCAGAAAGGCGATAAGTTGATCATAGATGATGAGTCAACAACCTACCTAGAAACTATTGAGGGACCAAAATCTGAGAAATGGCTTGAGGCCATGAGCTCCAGGATGGACTCCATGTACACCAACAAGGTATGACCTTGTTGGATCCACCTAAAGGGTAAAACACATAGGGTGCATTTGGGTCTTTGTAAGAAGACCAACATGGAAAGGGTATATTGTTTGCAAAGAGTTTCAAGAAAGTTAAAGGTGTTGAACATGATGAAGTCATTCACCAATTATCATGGTTAAGTACATCTGGATCATGCTTTTTGTTGTAGCTTACTATGACTGTGAGATTTGGCATATGGATGTTAATTAGCATTCCTTAATTGAAATAATTATTAGGATGTGTATGTGACACAACGTAAAGATTTTATAAATCAAATAATGCAAATAAAGTCTATAAGCTACAAAGGTCAATATGTGGATGGAAGCAAGCATCTCACAGCTGGAATCTTTGATTTGACAAGACAGTCAAAGGGTTTGAATTGAGTTAGAATGAAGATGAAATATGTGGTTACAAAAGATTTAGAGGGAGCATATTCATATTACACATTATGATGGGCAATAACATCCTTATCCTATAAATACCTAGCTAGAAACACCTTCTTTATGAAGGGTTTAGGCAAGACATACTATGTGATAGGATTGGGATTTATATAGATAGATTCGGAAAGCTTCTTTACCTAAGTAAAAGAACATACATTGGCAAGATATTGAAGGGTTCGGCATGCAAGACTCAATGAGAGAAAATGTGTCCATGTTCCATGGAGTTAGTCTCTCAGGAGCCTAGTTGTCTTAGTTCTAGTGAAGAAAAGGAACACATGGATAGATGCCATATGCATTCACAATTGGATCTATCTTGAATGCAATGTTATGTACTTATCATGTTATCTCGTATGTATTAGACATGACGAGATAATACCATGTTACCTCATATGTGTTGGACATGACAAGAGGATATCCAGTTATCTCATATGTATTGGACATGATGAGAGGATATCAAGTCATCTCATGTGTATCGGACATGATGAGAGGACTTATATATACCTACCTAGCAATCTCGTATGTATTGGACATGATGAGAAGGTATATGTCAGATTCTAGTGAGAGTCACTAGAATATCATAAAGAACATCCTTAGGTGCTTGTGAAGCACTAAAAGGATTGATTACTTGATTATGGTAATAAGGAAGAGTTGGGTGTAAAAGGTTACACCAATGCAAGCTTCCAAACTAAAAAAATTAATGATCACAACTTATTTTTGACATTAAACAAGAAATGTAAACTATAAAGGGTTCAGAGATAATGATAGTTGTTCAATTCTAAAAAATGAAGCTGAGTATCGTTTTGTTATGGGAACATCATAGGATACTATATGGATCAAGAAGTTCATATGGGAGAACTTGTGGGAGGTTCCAACCAATGATGACATAGTAGAAATATTGTGACAACAATGGAGCTATATGATAGACTGGGGAATCTCAGATAGCATAATACGGCACTTCCATCTCATGTGAAAGGTCTCATAGTGATGAGATGCAAAAATTGCAAAATATCGACATGACGCAAATGTTGTTAATCCCGCTATAAAAGTGCTTGTGTAGCAGAAACATGATGGACATGTTGAAGATCACTTGGAATATGACTTGTGGGTTATTGGCTCTAAGTGCAAGTGGGAGTCTGTTGGTATGTATGCATAGAGAGTCAATCATATGATGATTGGAATTTGACATTTAATAACTGATTTGGTAATAATAAAAGGTAATTTCATTTATTATGTTTGTCTCAGTCATGAGAAGATGAAACAGATGTAAGTATATGTCTAAAGAATGATGTTACTTCATGATGTATGTCTTCAAGTATGTGACTTTAAGAATGAGACCATATGGATACTAAGAAAGTATACATTCTTGTTATGTCCCTAGTCGGATATTACTGTGGAAGCAAAATAGACAATAGTAATAGACAAGACTAGAGTGTGTGTTGACTGATGATAGAATCTCATTAGTCATGATATATGACATCAAATCACTCACATAGGTACATGTTATAGAACAGTGTATGGGATAGATCCACCATGAGAGTGATACATGGAGACCACGGAATGGTAGTCAGAATCATCTCTCGTAGTGATAGTGGTGATTGTGGTTCTTAGACCTAAAGTCACTGCACTCATCCCATGCCATTGTGTTTACTTTGACATCATCAAATGTAATCTTGATATATGGGTTGTTGTAAAGGTGATGATTGGGTAGATTTGACACATGGGGACTGAATGTGAGTGATGTATATAGGAATTGTCCCTCCTTTAGGAGTTTGATATCCAAGGCCTCTTGATAAGATAGACTGAGAATTGTACGGTCGTATCGATGTGGTTTAATATTTGATATGTGAACTCATATGCATCTCATACATTCTGCTCTAGTTCAAGGAACATGGATTGAACGTTTAGAGGATGACAATTCCATGCCTCGAGTTCAATCTAGATATCAGAGAAAAAGGAACTGTACGATCATGGTAACACTAATCATGGATTGTAGGTTGAAGTTGTTCTCCAACTTTTCGAATTACTTGGGTAGCAATTATGTGTGACTAGGTGCCACTCTTTGTTTGTGATGTCATAATTTGTTATGAGTATCCATTTCCAACGTAATGTTGATTCTATAGGATCACATGCATAGGATACACTTGGATTAAAGGAATATATACATGAATGATGTTTAGATTGAATGCTAAATGTGTTTAGGCATTCAACTAAACAATAGATCAACTAACTAGACTTGGAAGCATCAAGTTCAAGTGTTGGACTGATTGTTTGTAGTGTCAGTTTGATTAGAAACTAAGTTGGCTGAGTTCTGCCCAAACTAGGGAATGAGATGACCGTCTCACATGATGGTCATGAGATGACTAGTTCATGGTTGTGAGATGACCAGTTTGCGGTTGCGTGATGACCGATTTTTGGTCGTGAGATGACTAATTTGTGGTTGCGAGATGACTGGATTGTGTGAGCGAGACACACAGTTCATGGGGATTTTTGATTGCATTAAGGATTATAGGTGACGTCATGTTGTGCATTAATTAGATTTGAATTTTTTATTTGATTCAGAATAGGAAGTTGCACGAAACGACCATCTTGCTAAGCGATGTGACCTTCTTGCATAAGAGATGACCATTTTTCTATGCAAGACAATCATCTCGTAGTTTACAGGTTCTAGAACATTTATGATTTCAGACCCTTCTACTCCCACACTGATCGAGAACCCTGACATGGCCTCTACTATAAATAGAGGGGTATTGGGGGCTTCTCAAGATACACAATTGAGAATCAAATGCTTTGACAGTTGTTGTCCTCTCTAGTTATGGTCACCAATAGAGATCCTGAGCAAGTCTTACCCATCAAAGGGAGGGATAGCAAGGAAGAGAACAACTGAGGATCAGTTGTCAGAGAGCATGTCGACAACTAGTACACTAATAGTAGGGGACAACTCCTTCATGTTGGCTCTAGTAGTACAACGTGGAGTTCTCAGTGGTCCACATGGACTACTCTAGAGGTGGGAGGCTGTTGTCTGTCGCTAGGAGAACATCATCAACCAGCAATCCATTACGACAAGAGTTGCTTCAAACGATGATGTTCTAGTTTGTTGTCTGTGGTGAAGACCAAGATCTGTAAAGATGTCGTCCAAGAGAAACTAGATGAAATTTGTGCATCTACAACAATGAGGAATATGTTGTTGGACTTACTTTAGGATTAGGTATATCCTCAAAATAATCCTTTCCATTATATAGTTATTGACGTGATCCACTTGTTTATGGAGAATATGGAAATAATATTTTTGTTTCTACTACCTATCTATGTGCCCTATTTCCCTACAATACACCTCATGATGTTAGGAAATACAGGCAGAGAGTAAGGCAGTAGAAACAAAATTTTATCTATATGTATTCCCATAACAGCAAGATCGCGTCAACTACTATAAAATAGAAAGGATGATTTAATGAGTTTATACATGGTCTTGGAGTAAGTCTAGAAAATACAACTCAGTGTAGTGCAACTATCTTCTAGTTGCTCATGGATGGTGTCTATGCAGCTCCTATTCTTCATCATAGATAGTGTCTGCAATGGCTCTTGTGGTCTCGCCATAGACTGCAAATTGACGCTGCCCTCCTAGCATCAACCAAAGGAGTCCTACCTCTAGAGTAGTCCACACGGACCAACTAGAACTCATGTCATCCTCATAGAATAGAAAGGAATGAATTGTCCCTCTCGTTGGTGTACTAATCACCAACTTGCTCTCCCACAATGACCTTCACTTGTTCTCTCACTCACTATCCCTTCCTAGTTGAATAGGACTTGCTTGGGCTCTCTTGGTTACCACAACTAGAGAGGACAACAATTATCAGAGCAGTTGATTCTCAATTATCTATGTTGGAAAGCCCTCAGTACCCTTCTATTTGTAGGGGAAAGGTTAGGTTTATGGATCCCATTCTATGCGGGATCTATGTGGGAGTGAAAGGGACTGAAGGATCATGAATTTTGTCAAGATATGAAATCAAAAACAGTCAGTTGGAAACCAAACCGATCAGTTTAGGTGAGATACGGTCGGTTCACAAATCGAGACGGTCGTTTCCCCTATTTCCTAATCGCATCTGAATTTGGCAAAATTGTTTCCTATTAGTTCAAACATTAATTCCTTGTGTCAATCGAATTGAACAAGTGAAATGAGTAATCTTTCTCATGAATTCAAGAAAGCTACTAGAACCTTCATTCGGCCCAACCAAGCCAATTGGTTCACCATGTGAACCAGTCATCTTGCTCATCTGAGCTGATCGGTTCATCCAATGAGCCGATCGGTTGGTTCCTTATTCATTCAGAACTCTAGCTAACTCAATTCCAATCAGTCTTCCACTCCAAACGGTCATCTCACAGGGTGATCTGATCAGTTAGTAGTCCAGTGAGCTAATTTTTTGCTTGAATTGAGTATCTAAATGCTTTAGTAATCAATCCAATCATCATTCATGATTAAACTCCACTTATAGATGAGTTCCTATGTGTGTGACCCTATAGGTCCATATCACGTTGGTAGTGAATTTTTATAACTAGCGTATGACATCACAAGCAAGGACTGGTGCCTAGTTGCACATCAGTGCCACCCAAGTGAATGGAAAGTTGAAGAACAACTTCAACTTTCCATTCACTTGGGTGGCACTGATGTGCAACTAGGCACAAATCTATGTAAGTGTTGTAGTGATTGTATAATTCCTTTGTCTCTGATATCCAAAATGAACTCGAGGCATGGAATCGTCATCCTCTTAATGTTCAATCCATGTTCCTTGAACCAAGAGAAGATTGTCAGAGATAATGTGACCTCAATATCATATATTGATTCACATGTGCATACACATGCATTTCTCAGTCTCGCTTATCAAGTGTCCAGGATACAAAACTCTAGTATGAGGAACACATCCCATATCTATCACTCCTAGTTAGTCCCCATGTATCAAAGTTACCCAACCATCACCTTTATAGCAACCTGTATTTTAGGATTATGTTTGATGATGTCAAAGTATACCTAATGATATGTGATGAGTATAGTGATTTCAGGTCTAAGATTCACAATCACCACCTTCACTATGAGAGATGATTGTGACCACCAATGATGGTTTCCATGTGTCACTCTCAAGGTGGGTTTGTTCGACATTGTTCTCTAACATGTGTCTTTGTGCTTGGCTTGATATTGTCATATCATGACTAATGATATTTTGTCATCAACCAACTCGCACTCTAGTTTTGTGTGTCACTAGTGTCTATCTACCTTCCATAGTAACAGCCAACTAGGGACGTAATAAGAATGTACATACTCTTAACATATGTATGATCTCATTCTTCCAAACCACATACTTGAACATACATCATTTAGTAATTGTAGTTCTTTATACATTCATTATGTTTCCTCATGATCTCATAACTGAGCGAATCAAAATGAATTGGAAGCTTGCCTTTGTTATTATTAATCAAATCCTTTATTTAATATCCCTTCACAATCATCACATGATTGGCACTCATGGCATACTTACCAACACATGATTCATTATTGCACTATTTGGATTCATTTATATTTTAATTTCCTAGAAAACTTCCAAAATGTAAATGAACTTATAACTCATATTAACAACCTCCATGCACATAAAAGGCCATGAACAACGGATTGTTGTTCTTTTAGTGTCATTTTTGTAATAAGTGTGATTCAAAATAAAGCATCTTTGAAGGAAAGTCATTTGAACTTGGAACTAATAAAAATTAAGATATTCATGACCCTTCAAAATATATAATGGATAATCATCTCTTAAAACTGGGTTCATCACAGAATGCAACATTGGGCCCTAGTAATGAAAGTACATTGGTGAAATGAATGGCAATGTAGAAGATAATTATTAATCGTGTTAGATAGAATATCATGTATTGTATTCAAAAGTCAAATAGGTTGGAGGACACCCATTGCATTTTGTATCCACCATCACCTTTACTTGATCCAAGTTAAGGATGAAAATACTAATTTTTTACCTAACTTAGTGTAATTTATCTATTTTTTAGAATAACCATATTTCTTAATATGATAAAATGTAGGTTGTTCACCTTTTTTATTGAATAGCATGAAGCCATTGTACTATTTGCCTCCAATTTGGAAATATATTCTATATGTAGTAACTTTATGTGATTATAAAAGAAATTTGGATTATCATTTGTGAACTTCTATTAATGTATGAACGATTTACATGTACCTTTGACAACAAATCTAACAGTGTTTACTCTAAATTATCACACATTCATTGTTTATGGTATTACCATTTTTCCATAGGTTGATTAGAGTTTTCTAGGAATATGTTAGATTTTATGGTCTTTCAATCCTACCTTTTTGTTGCACCCTTCCCAAAAGAGGGGAAATAGATATACGGGCAAAACTGTACCTTTTTGGTAGTGAAACATCACAAGACAAAATATTGGTTTTTAGAGTGACCACCACATGCTCTACTGAAAATGAGAAAGATAAGGTATATTAGTTTAGTGGCATTTTTGTAATAAGTGTGATTCAAAAGAAAACATCTTTGAAGGTAAGTCATCTCAACTTGGAACTAATAAAAATTAAGACATTCATGACCCTTCAAATATATAGTGGATAATCATCTCTTAAAACTGGGTTCATCACAGGATGCAAGATTGGGCCCTAGTAATGAAAGTATATTGGTGAAATGAATGACAATGTAGAAGATAATTATTAATTGTGTTAGATAGAATATCATGTATTGTATTCAAAAGTCAAATAGGTTGGAGGACACCCATTGCATTTTGTATCCACCATCACCTTTACTTGATCCAAGTTAAGGATGAAAATACTAATTTTTTACCTAACTTAGTCTAATTTGATCTATTTTTTAGAATAATCTAATTTGTCTTAATATGATAAAATGTAGGTTGTTTACCTTTTTTATTGAATAGCACAAAGCCATTGTACTATTTGCCTCTAATTTGGAAATATATTCTATATGTAGTAATTTTATGTGATTACAAAAGAAATATGAATTATCATCTATGAACTTCAATTAATGCCTGAATGATTTACATGTACCTTTAACAACTAATCTAACAGTGTTTACTCTAAATTATCACACATTCATTGTTTATGGTATTACCATTTTTTCAAAGGTTGATTAGAGTTTTCTAGGAATATGTTAGATTTTATGGTCTTTCAATCCTACCTTTTAGTTGCACCCTTCCCAAAAGAGGGGAAATAGATATACGGGCAAAACTGTACCTTTTTGGTAGTGAAACATCACAAGACAAAATATTGGTTTTCAGAGTGACCACCACATGCTCTACTAAAAATGAGAAAGATAAGGTATATTAGTTTAGTGGTATTTTTGTAATAAGTGTGATTCAAAAGAAAACATCTTTGAAGGTAAGTCGTCTCAACTTGGAACTAATAAAAATTAAGACATTCATGACCCTTCAAAATATATAGTGGATAATCATCTCTTAAAACTGGGTTCATCGCAGGATGCAAGATTGGGCCCTAGTAATGAAAGTATATTGGTGAAATGAATGACAATGTAGAAGATAATTATTAATCGTGTTAGATAGAATATCATGTATTGTATTCAAAAGTCAAATAGGTTGGAGGACACCCATTGCATTTTGTATCCACCATCACCTTTACTTGATCCAAGTTAAGGATGAAAATACTAATTTTTTACCTAACTTCGTCTAATTTGATCTATTTTTTAGAATATTCTAATTTGTCTTAATATGATAAAATGTAGGTTGTTTACCTTTTTATTGAATAGCACAAAGCCATTGTACTATTTGCCTCTAATTTGGAAATATATTCTATATGCAGTAATTTTATGTGATTACAAAAGAAATTTGAATTATCATCTATGAACTTCAATTAATGCCTGAATGATTTACATGTACCTTTAACAACTAATCTAACAGTGTTTACTCTAAATTATCACACATTCATTGTTTGGGGTATTACCCGTTTTCCAAAGGTTGATTAGAGTTTTCTAGGCATATGTTAGATTTTACGGTCTGTCAATCCTACCTTTTTGTTGCACCCTTCCCAAAAGAGGGGAAATAGATATATGGGCAAAATTGTACCTTTTTGGTAGTGAAATGTCACAAGACAAAATATTGGTTTTTAGAGTCACCGCTACATGATCTACTAAAAATGAGAAAGATAAGGTAAATTCTTGAAGCCATTGCACTATCTGCCTCTAATTTGGAAATATATTTTGCATGTAGTAATTTTATGTGATTATAAAAGAGATTTGGATTATGCATTTGTGGAATTCAACTAACGCCTAAATGATTTACACATACCTTTGACGACTAATGTAACAATATTTACTCTAAATCCTCACACATCCATTGTTTAGGGTATTACCATTTTTTGAAAGGTTGATTAGAGTTTTCTAGGCATATATTAGACTTTATGGTTTTTCAATTCTACCTTGTTGTTGCACCCTGCCCAAAAGAGGGAGAATACATATATGGGGAAAATTGTACATTTTTAGTAGTGAAACATCACAAAATAAAATAAGGGTGTTCAGAGTCACCACCACATGCTATACAAAAAATGAGGAAAAATAAGGTAAATTTTTGAAGCCATGGTGTAAACCTGAGTTGTCATCTGAGTTGGATTGATAAAATAGGAAATAAAGAACAAATTTTGAGATCAGATTCATCAATCTTATTATGAGGAGGGGAGGTTAGCACCCCATCCCTCTAGTAAATCAGTATCAAGACGCTTTCGATTGTGAAAAAGAGAGTGATTCAAGATGGTTAATGAAATCAGATAAAATCATAAAAAGATGACTTTTATTGGTGGGCGAGATTTTAGATTTGGAAATAGTCGAGTGCTTCCAATAATTGTCCCATAAGTCCTAATTTTTAGGTAAATTGAGGTCCTAATCACCTTAGGACCTCCCACAATAGAGATCCCTCACGGGTGATTAGGACTAATGCACAAGATTTAAAAGTGACTAGCAGATGCAGGCTAATGGAAGGGTCTAACTTTTACTAAGACATAAGCAATAGAAGCAATTATAACATCAGTAGAGCAGTTATACGTGATTGAGAGGATCAGATGTAGTATTTGAACATATGAAATGCAGTAGTTATAGATCAGATATAGTAGTTATAGCATGTTAGGTGTAGCAACTAAAGCAAGTTTAACATTCTATAGGTTCTAACATTGAAGGAAGTGTTAGAGGAAGGATCCTCTAATCATGAGTAATGCAAAAATAAAAGGAGAGGTAGTTTGATCCAATGGCTTCAATTGCAAAATAGATTTAGCAGCTATTAGTTTGGAACCCTTCCAACTAACAACATTTCTCCTTTAAATCAAACATATTTTATTGCGATCATTTTTGTCATTTCAGAAGCTTGCATCGGTGTAACCCTTTACACCCAACCCTTCCTTTACTGCTATTTGTATTTACTAATATCCTATCCTTAAGTACTTCTCAAGTACTAATGACATTCCAATAACCCTTATTGGAGACTGATACCATCTTATCATGTCCAATACATACAAGAATATGTGATAAGTACATTTATAGCATTCATGATAGATCCATTGCTTCATACTATGGCATCATAATCATGTCATTTCCATTCTTCACAAGAATTGGAACATATGGTTCATAAAAGACTAATTTGGTTTCTCTCTCATTGAATTCTTCCATATTTAACTCTTTCAATACCTTGATATTGTACATGCTTAAACTCACTTTGTGAAACATTCAAAAAATGTCTCTATAGATCTTGACATTATCTCATAGGATACTTCACCTAATCCTTCATTACTGAAGGTGTTTTCCATGCCAGTTCTCAATATTGAGATGAAATTCCTTTTTATATGTGGAATATTCATATATGATCCCACAAAATCCTTTGTAATTACATATTTCGTATTTTATTTTTATTCAAGTCAAATTGTTTACCTATCTTGTCAAGTTTAAAGATCCCATCTCTAAGATGCTTATTTCGATCCCATATTGAACTTTGTAGTTTAGAGACTTTATTTGCATTCTTGAAGTTATAAAACCATTAGGTTGTGTCACATACACATCCTTTGATATGTATAGACTTTTAAGGAATCCAGTTTCAATTTGTATATGTTAAATCTCATATTCTATTTTAATTAAAACAACAAGCATGACAAATGGTAAAGGAATTTATATCATGTTCAACAACTTTAACAAATTTGAAACCTTTTCAACCAATTTTTCCTTTTATGTTGTCCATGCAAGTCTTTTGAAATAATACCCCAACTTCACCTTTTTAGTTTTACCTCTTCAGGTAGTACAATCAAGGTCATACCTTGTTACTTTACACGGACTCCATAATGGTATTGAGCCATTTCCCAGATTTGATTCTCAATAGTTTCTAGTTGACATGTTGGCTTGTCATATTATGACCAATCTATCTAAGTTGTTGGATTTACAATCTTACAATCTAATATTTGTTCTAATAGAACTATGAGGTTTTGTGTTACATGATGAACGTGAGATTACATGACAATTTGTGATTCTCACTAGTTATCATTGTACCTCTTTGTTGATCTTGAACCATTCGAGTTCTCATTTTACTCCCATTAAATCTTTTGGAACTCAGCTATCATGTTTAACAAAACACATTTGTTATTGGATTGGGATCAAAAGAAGTAATCAATAATTATGGTTTGTGGATTAACCTTTTAAGAAACCATTTTCTTTATATAGGTTTCAATCCATAAGACATATCGAGATATTCCCATATCATATCTCATATGGTGTCTTACAAACCATTTTAGACGGTAATTCATTTAGTGTCAAGCATTTATCCTTACAAAATTTGAAGAATGGATTAAATGATGAATATGTCATGACTCTTCATGATTTAACTCCTTCTTTCTGACACACCATTAGGTTCAAAATTATTGCGATATGCTATCACGATCTTCCACAATGACCTCAAACTTCTGATGTAAAGTATTTCAACATTTGATCATATCAAAGTTTCTTATACTTCCATCAATTTTATGCATCATTTATAATCTCCTTGAACACTTCAAGAGACTTGTATTTGTATTTTGTTAGTGCATATCATTATTTCATCAACAAATACTTTGAAGTTTAAGTAAATGTTCATAGAATTTATTCTATATTCTCTCCAGACATTAATATGTATAAGCTTTAATAGAATGTTTATCCCCCCATTTCATCTAGAGATAGACTCTTTATCATACGTGCACAAGTAAGACGTACATGTCTTATATTGGTTCAATAACCAAAAGAGTCTAGACAAACATTAGTAAGAATTCCATATATGCATTTCTCACTTTTATTCTCCATATGGTTGTGCTATAGATTGTTTGAGTAATCACATATAATCCTTTTGTATAAACATTCACCTTGAGATTCTTTCATATAAAGATCATCAGATGGTTGGGTATTACCATGCAATAAAAAAGAAACATCAACAACTCATTTTATTAATTTACTATAATTGCAATACAAGATGCTTTAAAGTAAATGTTTCTATTTATTGGCATAATGAAATAGTAGTTCAACTAACTCTATGACATGCCCATTGGGCTAAGATAAATTTAAATGTAGACCAAAGCTTGTCCATCTTTGTCCTTTTATAAAGGCATTTACTACTTGTCGAATCCTGCTCATTAAGTATGTCAGATCTTTATCTGGTATCACGTACCAAGATGAAGAAGTAATTAAATTTATCTTATAATATTTATACTTGAAGTGGAGACCTCAGTGATCTCCTTCTTATTCTTCAATTCATCTTTCCAAAGCGGACAATTTTTTTTCAATGTCCAGGTTGGTGACAATGGTGACAATCACCTCTTTTGTTCACTCCTCCCTTTGCCTTGAGATTTGAAGACTTGGGCTTCTGGACAACTTTAGAACTTTTTTTAGCTTTGCCTTTGCCTTTAGACTTTTCCTTTATCTTGCAAATCATCATCACAAACTTGGGTTTGTCTTTCTTCATCTGTGCCTCAGCTTTTCTCAACAGCCTAACAACTCTTTCAATTATTTGTCAAAGTCGTTCATGTTGTAGTTCATTACAAACTGACTACATGATTCTAGAAGAGACTATAGAATTACATCAGTGGTCCACTCTTGACCCAAGGGGAATCCCAGTATAGCAAGGTTCTCCACATATCCAATGAGCTTTAGCACTTGAGGACCTATTGGGTTTCCTTTTGTCATGTCACACTTGAACAGTGCCTTGGAGACATCATATCTCTCTTGTCTTATCTGGTCTTGGAACATGGTCTTGAGATGTGTGACCATCTCCATAACTTTTATGTTCTCATTCTATCTTTGCAACTCATAGTTCATTGAGAACAGCATTAGGAATTTGACATCCACAACATCATAAGTATGCTTCTTGTAAGCATCCATGTCAGCTCTGGGAGGATTAGGAAGAGGTTCTTCTAGCATTGGCATCTCTAGGACATAGAGCTTGTGAACCTATGTGAGAACAATGCTCAGCATCTTGTACAAATCGTGGAAGTTGTTCCCATTTAAATTGTCCTTCTCAAGGACTGATCGCAGAGAAAAGTGATTGTTGTTTGTTGCCATTTTATCTACAAAAGAATTTCCAATTTTGTCAAAAATCATTTATATTTGATTTGATTTGATTAAGATTTGGCAATAATAATTAGGTCTTTAAATAACTATCATTCTCACTATTTTATTCAAATTGATAGCTCTCACATATCAATTTAGAATATTGCAGTGTATAATATTCTAGTGAGCTAAGATCCATATTCCATCAAATCATGACTCGTATTTGGCAGATCAACCACAACTTGATTACTTAGGTAGGCAACATTTTCCAATTGCGTCATATACAATTTTTGGATAGATGATATGTGCAACCCTTTTCCATAAGAATTTGCATGCCTTTGGGCTTGGACGCTCTAAGAATTATCAGTTAAACCCGACCCAATAGCCAACATGATAGATATGCACCATGCTTTGTACAAACCTACATATCTACCATCACAGTTCTACAAGATAGATTGGTGCACCATGCTTTATGCAAATCTACACTTGGTTGATCAAGATTTTCATGTGGGTTGCTAATGGAAGGCATCATAGACTTACTATTTTATTTTAGGGGTTTTGTATTTATAAATACATATACTTTATCCAATCACCACATCTATAGTATGTATCATATACATGCTATATCCCACAACGTAAACATGCAATATAAAACAAAATTGATGGTTACAGCTATGTGTACTGTAATTCCTTGGAGCCACAAGGAAATAATACAACCTAGGTTATCATCACATCATATGCATGAACCTATTGTTGGTGTAGATCTATGCTTTCCAATCCGAGTTGATCAGTTCAACCCTTGAATTGGTCGTCTCACCACTTGGTCGGTCATCTAGTCTTCAGAAATAATTGGTTGGCCTCCTATCCAATGAATGTTTTCACTCCTTCCAAATAATTGGTTGGACCCACCAGCCAGTCGATTTGTGCCTCCTATAGTCTGTCCTTGTCGGTCCTATACTTGGTCGTCTCATTTGATGAAGCAGTCAGCGCACCTGACATTGATCGTCATCTTCGTTGTAACATAAAAGTAAACTATCCTACTTTTAAATGATTATAGAAAAACCTCGAGTTACATTAGAGGGGAGCAAGTGTAGGAAAGAATTAACTTTACATTGGGAATAAGAAGGTAGGAGATTGGTACACAGACTGAGATAAAATAGGAATAAAACCAAAACATCGAACCACACATAGATCTTGGTTTATTGGCCATAACCACGTTGTACATCCACCATCAAAAACCATTTTAAGGGTGAAGTGTGCGTGCACGCACACACACACACACATACATACACACATACATACACACACAGATATATATATATATATATATATAGAGAGAGAGAGAGAGAGAGAGAGCAAGGCTAGAATACACTCAAGTGTACAGATCACACAAATACACTCAAGTTTGTTTGCATATCAAGACTATTTTTGCAAAATGTAAACCATTGATCTTCTATGTCATATTATAACAAGGCTATATACAAATTTTGAGCCCATTTGGAAGAGTGTAAGTCACTCATCTAAGGGCAACACAATCGACGCGTGAAACTAATTTGAAATGCATAATTTTTGTGGTCTTTAAAACATGACCTATAAATGTCCAACTGGGCTCAAATTCTTTATATGAGCTATTAACAAGATGTTTAAGAAGATCAATGGATTAGATTTTTGAAAAAAATATTGCAGAATGAAAAAGTACTTGAGTGTATTCTACTCTGAATACACTCGAGTGTATTCTAGCCTGACTCTCTCCCTCTCTCTCTCTCTCTGTATATATATATATATATATATATATATATATATATATATATATATATAGTTTGGTATTATGTGGTGTTTGACCAGATACACATATGATACAATTTAAATATTCATATTGTATACAATAAATAAATGATAAAAGAACAAATTTAATCATATCAATTATCATAAAACATAATACATTGATGTGGATAAGATACCACTATTGGGAAATAAGGGCACAGAGTAGATAGCGCAAACAAAATTTTATCTATCTATATTCCCATAATAGCTAGATCGTGTCAATTATTATGAAATAGGAAGGATGGTTTAATGAGTTTAAACCTGGTCCTAGAGCAAGTCTAGCGACTACAACTCGTTACAGTGCAACTATCTTCTAGTTTCTCTTAGACTACATTTGTGCAGCTCTTGGTCTTCACCATAGAAGGTGTATAAAGCGGCTCATGCGGTCTCACCATAGACTGTAAACTGATGTTGTCTCCTAAAACCAGCCAAAGAACTCCTACCTCTAGAGTAGTCCACACAGACCAGCTAGAACACTTATCATCCTACTAGAATGGATAGGAAGAAATTGTCCCTCCCATTATTGTACTAGTCACCAACCTTCTCTCCCACAATGATCCTTAGTTGTTCTCTCCCTCATTATCCATCCCTAGTTGAGTAGGACTTGTTTGGGCTCTCTTAGTTACCAGTACCACAACCAGATAGTACAATAATTTTTAGTATAGCTGATTCTCTATTGTGTATGTTGGGAATCCCCCAATACCCCTCTATTTATAGGTGAGGTTAGGGTCAAGGTTTCCAGTTTGTGTGGGATTTGTGTGGGAGTGGAAGGGATCGGAAGATCATGAATTTTCTCAACCTATAAAATCGGAAACGATTGGTTGGAAATTCAACTGATTGGTTCAAGCGTGAGACGGTCAGTTCATGAAGCGAGATAGTCATTTCAACTATTTCCTAATCGCATCTGAATTTGGTAAAATCATTTCCAATTAATGCAAACATTAAATCCATGGGTTAATCAAATTGAACAAGTGAAATGAGTAATCTTTCTCATGAATTTGGGAAAGCTACTAGAACCTTCGTTCGGCCCAACTGAGTTGATTTGTTCATCAGGTGAACTTATTGTCTCGCTCATATGAGTCGATTGATTCACTCAGTGAGCCAAATGATTGGTGCCACATTCATGTAGAAATCCAACTGACTCAGTTCCGATTAGCCTGACACTCGAAATGACCGTCTCACTGGGTGATCCGGTCAGTTGGCAGTCCAGTTAGCTAATTTGTTGCTTGAATTGAGTACCTAAATGATTTAGTAAGCAGTCCTATCATTAATCATGATTAAACTCCTCTTCTAGATGAGTTCCTATGTGTGTGACCCTATAGGTCCCATATCATGTTTCCAGTGAATGTCCATAACTAGCTTATGCATCACAAGCAAGGAGTGGTGCCTAGTAGGACACCAGTGTTACCCAAGTGAATGGAAAGTTGGAGAACAACTGCATCCTACAATTTGTGTAAGGTGTTGTAGTGATTGTATAATTCCTTTGTCTCTGATATATGGAATAAACTCGAGGCATGGAATCATCATCCTCTCAACATTCAGTCTATGTTCCTTGAACTAAGAGCAGATTGTCTGAGATAATATGACCTTAAAATACTATATTTATTCACATGTGTATGTGCATGTGTTTATCTGTCTCTCTTATCTAGTAGCTAGGATACCAAACTCTAGAAGGAGGGACAAATACCATCTCTATCACTCACAGACAGTACCCATGTGTCAAAGTTATCCAAATTCATCACCTTTATAGCAACCAGTACTTTAGGAAGTTTGATGATGTCAAAGTATACCCAATGACATGTGATGAGTGTAGTGATTTCAGGTCTATGATTCACAATCAGGACCTTCATTGGGAAAGATTATTATAACCACCAGTGATGGTTTCCATGTGTCACTCTCAAGGTGGGTCTATCTGATACACCATTCTCTAACATGTATCTGTGTGCTTGGTTTGATATTGTCATATCATGACTAATGAGATTTTGTCATCAACCAACTCACACTCTAGTCTTGTGTGTCACTAGTGTCTATCTACCTTCCATGGTAACATCCGACTAGGCATAATAAGAATGTACATACTCTTAACATCCATATGATCTCATTCTTCCAAGTCACGTACTTGAAGACATATGGCATTTAGTATTTGTAATTCTATATACATGCATTATGTTTCCTCATTATCTCATAACTAAGTGAATAAAAAAGTATCATAAGCTTGCCTTTGTTATTATTAATCAAATCCTTTATGTAATATGCATTCGCAATCATCATATGATTGGCTCTCAAGGCATACTTACCAACACATGATCCATTATTGTACTGTTTATATTTAATTATATTTTAATTTCCAAGATAACTTCCAAAATGCAAATGGACTAGAACTCATATTAACATCCTCCATGCACATAAAAGGCCATGAAAAAAGTACTATTATTCTTTTAGTGGAATTTTTTTAATAAGTGTTATTTGAAAGAAAATATATTTGAAGGAAAGTCATCTCAACTTGGAACTAATAAAAATTAAGACATTCATGACCCATCAAATTATAAAGTGGATAATCATCTCTTAAAACTGGGTTCGTTACTAATCAGCCTCAGACGTGGGTCCAGATAGTAGAGACGTGTCTAAGTCATCAGACTTTTATAATTTGTAATAACTGAATGTTTGAGACACCTGCAACTAGCACAGGGTCGAACGCGGGGATAGGAAGAATGGCACTTCAGAACTTGAGTTTCACTTGTCTAAGCACATCAAACGGGTAAAAGGAAAGGGTTGGTTGCAACAAGAAAGCACCATAAAGAAATCAAACTAAAAGGCTATCTCCAACTGGAGTTACTAGAAAGATTATGATTTTAGGTTTTAGCAACTTTAATAGGGGTTTTATATATCAGATACTAGTAGAATAAGACTGTCATCAAGGTAAGGCACAAAGGAAGAAAACTTAGGCATAACAAGCGACATCAAAAAACGTCCCAAATTCTCTTCTCTCAAAGAGGGTGCCTCTAACCATGTATCAACTCCCTCTCTCAAGGGTAGTGGTCATAGATTAGAGTGGTAAGGTAAACTGAAGCAGCCCTGATCCTGGGTACTCTCATACACCCAGATCAGACCAAACTCTAGAGTTGCGACAACCCCCTCTCAAGGGTGTCGAAATGGGAAACACAATTCAATAGCTAGTCAAAAGCATGATCCAAAAGAAAAGACTAGAGTTTAGATGCTATTAAGAAATCATCCAAAAAAAGGAGCCATACACAGAACAATATGAGATAAACTCCATAGATTCCAATAAGCTCAAAGAGAGTAAAAGGTTTAGTTACAATGCATAGGGAAATGAAAGTAAAATGCAGCAAAAAGGGAAGGATGAGTATCGGTCTCCTTGATTTAAGAGGTTGATATACAGCAGCAGACCCCTAAGGTTCCTCTAACCCAATACCAGGCGGGAGATCTGCCTGATACACCTGTGTTGGGCTCTTGACAGTGTCGAATTCTGAGCTACGATGGATAGGGTGTATCAGGAGGGACTCCCTACCCGATACGGTCGTGTCGGGATGCCAGCCCTATCAGGCGACACGCCTTGGTGGTTGGTCTATATCAGGTTTAGTATCGTGTCGGGTTAGGGAACACTTAGGCTCTCGGGTTCCTTGTATCGGGTGTAGAGGAGTGAGCCGTCTCGGGTTGGGGCCCATCCAGGGACCCGACACACTGAAGTTGCCTTCTTGGTCGTATCGTGTTGTTGTGGCTACCGGGATGGGTTCTAAGTGAACTCCTCCCGCCCCTCTTGGGTTGGGGGTGTGCTCACCTAGTGCCACCTGGTACGCCTGGGAACTCGACGCACTAGCTCTTCTTCCAAAGTTAGCTCTCGTTGGGTTCTAACCCATCCCATCAAAGTCATGTAGTTGCTATTTATGGGCAGCAGTTGGTAGGGGTTGCGGTCCTAGTTGGGCCACGTGTCCTCTATCTGCTTTGCCCACCTGGCTTTGGGGAGAGGGTCGATATGTCCATCACTCGGCATGGGTTGGCGGGAACCATCATGTGCCGGGTTGCAAGCAAGTCACGCTAGGTCATGTCGGGTAAAGGCTTTGTCAGTTTGCCACACCGACGGGTGGCCTTGTCGCTCGATAGACTCCGTCAGGCCAACGGATCGTGGTGGGCAAGACTCCCTATTGGGTAAGTAGCATGTTGCTTGTTAAAACTCCTCTCTGTGTGACACACCCGTGTCGGGTAACCGCCGTATCGGCCAGTGACCATGATGGGTAAGGGGTGTGTCGTGCACCATAAGAAGGGTCGAGGCAGCTTGCTTGTTGTAGATGGGCCGGACAGGCCCATTTAGCATTCTTTGAGTGGAAAAATGAAGAAAACTCTACAAAAGATAGGAAATATTGTTAGGAGCATAGTGTGGGTTATTTCTATACAAATAATAAGATAAAACGGAGAGGAATGCAGTTTAGGAGGCAGGTTTGATAGCAAAATATAGGCTTTAACAGCCATAAAATGGGTGTTATCAACTCTCCCAAACTTAGCATTTTGATTGTCCTCAATCAATCTGTATTTATTTTAAAACTTTGTTTGTGATACTTCTTCAAAGCCAGGCGTAGTCTTCAGATAAGGGGTTTAAAGGAATTTTTGAGATGCCCCTGGGGGAAATTACGTCTGACTATGAAAAATAGACTTTATTTTTCCTACCTTATTTAAGTAAAAAAAAATTCTTCAGCCTCAGCGAGACTTTTGGTGCATGGTTTTGAAGTTATCTTTCACACCAAACAGCTTTGGGAATAGGAAGTTGGGTTTTTGGGTAGGCTTAAGGCTTTTTGGGTTTTTCTTGCTTCCCATCATTCCATCCAGGTACGGGTCCATTAATGGGAAAGTGGTCCCTACAGTCCAAGCCAGTTGGCTTTAGAGCAGTGATTTCATATCCTACGTACCACTACCCTGGATCTACCATGCCTAAATATGGGTACTTTTGGAGAGACAAGTGTTTTTTTTGACACAACTCTCATGCTTTTATTCACTCTCATAAGGCTTTTCTCTCTTTTGGGGATTTTGGTGGGTAGGGGAAAAGATGAGTTTGGTATTTGGGAAGCTTTTTCCTTCACATGCATATCTCTTAGTTGTTGCGAGATTATTTTTCCAAATTAGCGTAGAAAAGTTGTATTCCTTGTCGTTTGAGACTGTGTTTCCGAAAGGAACATAACAAAAGTGTGCACCGCCTTAGACACAGAGAAGACAAATTGGAAGAAGTTGTATCAGATTTTTACTATAAAGTGTATTTGTACAATTGTTGAGAGGCAAGCAGTTGTATATGTGCTATTTTGTATCAGACATGTATCTATATGTACACATGGTGAGATAAGGAAAAGAAGTAAAGCAAAAAGGGGGGAAATTTTAGTACCTCCCTCACTGATATACAGTATCCCCCCAAAACTTACCCCACACTATGTCCCAAAGTTGTGAGATAGGTAAGGTAGGGTAGTAATAAGTCAGTGAGGGTTTAGCTACTATGTGTGCCTTCGTATGATAGAAGCTCCATCACATACTCTCCTCATTTGTTGTGATAGTCGATGTGGTGGAGCTTGTCTGGTGTTTGTTTTAGTGCCACCAATCTATAAATCCATTCTAGCATGTAGATGTCGCAGTCATTTGATTGTGGAGATTGTTGAGGACTGTAGTGGCAGAATTGAAGCTCGTGCCACTTGGCCACTGGGTCTTCAAAGTGTGGCTGGAGCAACGTCACCACCTCAATGAAGTATTTCCTTGCTAAGTGCTCGAGGGACATCAACGGGGTTTATGTACACTGCACTGTGTGGTCTTTGTTGGCATCAGAGTTGTTGTAGAAGTGGCTGCTCGCGGGCGACGGTACACCATCACCAGCGTACAATGGTTGTCATGCAGCATTGGAAGGTACATGATGTGTGGCATGCTTTTCTGTATCTAGTGAAAAAATAGTGCTTTCTCTCCTGACTCGTCAGCTAGGAAGAGGTCGTTGAACAGCATCAGATGGGCAATGTAGGCGTGTTCAAATTTCTTCTGTATAAGCGGGACATAGGCTGACACTACTGACAGCGCTAGGCATCCCCCTGCCTTGACTAAGTCCCAAAGATCATTGAGGGGGACTATTACACTCCTTGTCTAATAGATGACGTCTACGAGAATAGAATCAGTGAGTCTGAGAAGAACTTCATTGACCTATTCCTGGGACAGAGTAGCACACACGAAATGGTCAAAGTTGCTGATCAGCTCTTCAGATCAGTAGGTGAAGCAAAGCTTTCATTGTTCAACATATGTTGAAGGATTTCAATCTGCTTGCCTGCCCGTAGACGTCTGTGGTTATATGTACTTCTTCTCTTGAAGGGATACCGGGCTGGAAAGATTCGACATCTGAGTCTAACAGCTCCTCTGGTAGATCTACGTCTCAGAAATAGCACTTATCCTTGATCTGCAACAGTGTGTATGTGCTTCTGAGCTGATAGAAATTTTTCCTTTGGAGATGCCAAAATTTTTTTGAAGATGTTGAGAAGCTCCATGGCACGCAGGACGATAAACGTGCTATTCCCGCTTCCCGGCTCTTCTTGGATGGGGAAGTCTCTGAGCGAGAAGAAGTTCCAAACACTGATGTGGCATTGGACTTTTTCTTTGATAACGCGGTGAAGACGTAGTGGAAGAAGTCATAGGTACTTATCTTTGGGGTGTACGAAGCTTTGTCTTGTGTGTGGTACCTCCGCATTGCATCATCAGAGGAGGGTGACGTCATGGTTGTGGATGTCCTCTACATAGAGGAACCGGTTCTTTCTATGCTTGTAAGGGGCCAGCACTAGGCTTGGACTATGCTCTACAATGTGCTGGAGCATATCTATCACCTGCTTTGCGTCGTATGCCCCTGCCATTAATCTTCTTGCCAAGTCTGGGGTGGCATTGTAGACAAACTGTCGGCCAGTCCTGATGGCGATATTCTCGATCATTGTGCCCTCTAGGACCCTGAAGAGCACCTTTGCCACGACGGCTGGCGAGCGGAACATGTTTAGCAGCACTCTCTGTTGTACATAGAAGTAACTGTCACTCTAGATGACGGCTTCTTCATCTACCTGCGGCCTTAGGACCATGTTTAGTAGCTTCTGGTCCCAGATTGTCAGGTAGTTGATGGCTCTCCTATCAAAATCAGCCATCTCAAAAGAGGGAATCTCAGGACGGCACATAGAACACGTCTAGCGTTGAAGTCTTTGCTCTAGGGGGTTGTTGTTGATGGAGAAGTATATATCCCCCCTTCTCCCTCTGATTCTTTATATTAACCCTCCTCTAGCCCGATAGATATGTATTTGTCTTCTGGCTAGTCTAGGGAGGGTATGGGAGCAGTAGTGTCGATGTCGCAGGCACTCTCTTGTCCTACTGGAGCCCCGTTGGTGGTTTTATCCGTCGCTTCTTCCTCAGGCATTGTGGAGGGCCCGCTGGAGGAGGAAGATGGCAACGACCCAGAGGATGATGCCAAAGACGAAGGTTGGGAGCCAGATCCTAGAGGCAATGGGGATCTCCTGGGATGCCTTGATCGGGGGTGGTCGTCCCTCCGGTTTAGTCATTCTTCAATGGCGTCGAGGCATTGAAGTGTCATCTACATCATATTGTTCAGTGCCTCTAGTTGGCTAGGCAAGCCAACTTGGGTTAGCAGTTGGTGCTCCTGCTCATTTAGCCTCCTCTGGAAAACATTGAACTTGCGAGTTAAGGAAGTAAATGTAGCTATGCGATTTCTCATTACCTCCCGCAAGTTGTCGAACTCGAAGCTGAAGATCTACCCTAATGATGAGGGAGCTACATTTGATCAGCTTCGGCTTGGAGCAGCACTCCTTGTGTGCGAAGCTCGGCACATCATCAATAGGGGTTGAGTCCATCTGAACCGTCTGTGAGGGTGTGGATTTAGGGTGAGGCATTGGTACTTTTACGATTACCTCCTCCTCATCGGTCTGGGGTGGTGGAGAGGGGCGCGGAGTGGATGGATGTTGATTTACCATCTGACTCTCAGTGTCCTCCTCTGTAGCAATCGTCGGCGTCACTAGTGGCAGTGTCAGTGTTGGTTGCATAGCTCTGAGCTCCGCCTCCAAGAGCTCAGTGAATGCATCGTCACTAGCGTTCGGGTGCACCACTACTTATGCCATCATAGGAGTGGCTGAAGCTTCAGGAGATGCCGCTGTCTCTTCCGCGGCAACGTCCTCGGGGGATATCATCATTGTTTCTGCCCCGATGGTTTCGATGACTCCAACTATCATCGTTGTTTCCTTAGTAGCCATCATGGCTGGTTCGTGAGCAGTAACAGCAGCTTTAGGGGCGGCTAATATTAGTTGGGTGGTGGCGGTGGATGGCTTAGCGGGGGTGATGATCGTCGACGATTTGTCCTGCCGAGCGTCGAGAGGGATTGTCCTTCTTGCAGCGGCCACCCTTTCTTGTACCCTTGTGGTGGCGACGTAAGCGGCTTCGACTACCACAGCTTCAATTTCTATTGTGGTGAAGACCAACTTCTCTGCATCATAGTTGGCATAGAGCGGGAGGGACAGGTGGGTGCCTGTCCTTACAAACCTTTAGAAATAGTGGCCCTCCTTTTTTATGATGTTCATCCTTGTTAGGAACTTGATGTTGATCCTTTCGTCACCCCTCATCCTCGACAGGCTATGACGCTCCTTTGGGCATCCTAACCCTACCGCGATCAGATTGACAAGCCCTCCCATATTGTAGTCTTTGGTGGCGTCCTTCACTGGATGTAGCCTATTGAGCAGGAATTACCCCAAGTTGATCGTGCGCCCTCCATCATATACCACATTAGGTGGAGCTCTTCACTGTACAAGTTGCTTGTTTTGTACTTACTGAAGAGCAGGAACGCCATGATCTTGTGCACTATTCTCCAGAAGTAGGAGTGTACCACCACCACCTTGCTTCTTGGCTTGAATGAAGACTCGCTAGTTAGCTTCCTCCAGAGTGTGACTGGGTTGAACCTGTCGCCCTCAGTGATTCTAACCCCGTTGTTTAGAAGCTCCCTTTTGACTTCACTAGAGGAGAAGATCTCATTGAGAAATCTCTTGAAGATATCATGATCTTCATTATACAGGCGTCCCTTCAATCTGTCTGGTCTGCCTAATCTTTTAGCTTCTTCTGGTGTATACTTGAACAAGCGGAGGGACGACATGAACTCCCTCGTGAGTTCGGTGTATGAGGTGGTATAGTTGAAGCATAGCTTCCTCATCCCAATGGCTCTTAGGACGTTCTCGAGCCTATCAAAGACGCCAATTTGATGGAAGGGCGACTGGTGGTAGAAGCGGGTTGGCCAGTAAACTTTGGCTCCCAGCTCTATGTGTCACCGCCTATGCTCTTCGTCTCTTGGTGTGAACCGGCCTGATGAATGATCCAAAGGCTCTGGTCCAGCCACCGCGGTTGAGTTTTTTGTTGGGGTGGTGTTTCTTCTACTCTGGGCCACTTTTTGACCTCAGACAGCCCCGTTGTATCGGGGTTTGGGCGCTTCTTCCCGGTTGTGGTTGCTTCGGTTGTGGCCTCGGGATTGATCCTCCGGCCATGTTCATCGACTTGGATGACGGTTTTCTTGGTGTGGGCCACTTCTGTAATGTTCAAACAAGAATAGGGTAAGAAATAAATTTACCACATCGGTCACCTTGCCCGATATCAGGCGGCAGACAAAGATGTGTCTCTCGATGCAAGATAGGCGACACTCAAAAGACTGATATCGGGTGTGGGTTTATATGCACGATATGAGAATACCCGATACAAACAAGTTGGTATTGTGTGGATGTATACACATCTTGTCACCTGACATGAGGCATGGATGATAGGGCAGGTCGATATTGGGTTGCTTTAATAAAATAAGCCCTTCCTGATATGGGTGCCCGATAGGAAATCGTGTCAGACAATAACTTGTATCACCTAATACAAGTCAAGCCTTTCGTAAAACAAACTGGGCGATAAGGGTTTCCTATCGTGAACATGTGAATCTTGCCTGACACGGGTGCTCAAGGTCGTGTCGCTTGGGCATCAATATCGCGCGACACGCATGTCATGCAATAGAAGCAAAAGAGTGATACATTAATCAAAGCGGTGAAAGAAACCTATCACGCGATAGACAAAGCATGACACAAGGCGAAGGTCCTACCCGACATGGGTTTTGTGTGAAATGTGTATCGCGTGATACGACCTGGCCGATATGGTTGGCACGACACGAACATTTGAACCACATGATAGGGTGTATCGGGTTTATACTTATATCGGGCAGGAGATGGTCGACACGTGACACGGGTATCGAGAAGAGGATGGTTGACATGAGAGCTGGAGTAAGCACAAGGATGCACGATACGAGAGTAGGTGAAAAATAAATTTTGTGCCCGACACAGTTAATCAGAAGTTACTATATATAGCCATGGCAAGCGGGGTAAAACGGGTAAAACTGGGACACACGTCATGCAATAAGGTGCATTCTTTTCCGTAACACGGTAAAATCAGTCTAATTCGCCACATTGGGAAGTGATTCGCCTTCCCAGGCACGCTTAGTGCATGTTGCAAGGCATCCTTGGGTCGACCGATACATTTACCTGGTATGGTCTTCGTCCTTTGTCGTGTTATATGGCTGATACGTAGGAATGCACGGTAGGTAGTTATTATATTGTGCCTGACAAACTACTCAAAGAGATGAGGCTGTCACCTGATAGAGAAAACTGGGCGATAAGAAAGATTGTCGCGTAGAGGGAAAAAGGCACTAGCAAGTGTGCCTGATATGTCAAAAAGAAGGGTAAAACTTAAAGCAAAACAAGAATGAAGAAGTTTGAAATTAGAAAGCATTGATGGGTAAAACATCATTGGCCTAAAAGAAGACTTTCAGCCTCAGATGGTATTACTCACCAAGGCTAAATAAAACTAAGTCGATGGCCCGCAAAACAAGTGAGTCTGTGTATGTGGTGCATACACTGACTCGGGCCTTATTACAATGATAATGTTAGTAATGTTTTTCTACAGGAAAGGAAATAACAACCTATTCTAGAAAAGTAAAGATTCGGGCTGCCTCCCGAAGAGCATTGTGGTTTATGTTGTTAGCTTGACAGCTTCAAATCCTTCTACGCTGCCTCGGCGGTTGTAGCTTCAACATCCTGTAGGGGCACCTATGATCTTTGGACAAATGTTTTGTCTTCATAAAACTTTTTTACTCTATGCCCGTTCACTGAAAAAATGTTCACTGGATCTTCTTTGTCATAAAGCTCCATCATTCCAGACGGATAGATCTTTGCGACGATGAAACGCCTGGACCATCGAGTTTGCAACTTTCCTAGAAAGAGGTGGATAGAAGATTTAAATAATAAAACCTTGTCAGCTTCGTTGACGTCCTTCTTCTTCAGGTGGGCGTCATGCCATATCTTGGTTCTTATCTTGTAAATCCTTGCATTTTCATAGACATGGAGCCTTAATTCTTCAAGCTCTTAGAGTTGAAGAAATCTTTTCTTTCCAACTAGCGTCGAGTTCATGTTGAGGCATTTGATCGCCCAGAACGCTTTGTGCTCCAACTCCAAAGGAAGGTGGCATGCTTTCCCATAAATCAAGCGATAGGGTGTGGTACCCAACGGTGTCTTAAAAGTTGTTCTATATGCCCAAAGAGTGTCATCTAGTTTAGTCGACCAGTCCTTACAGGACTTACCAATTGTCTTTTCTAACATCTGCTTGATTTGCCGATTAGAGACCTCGACCTATCCGGATGTCTGTGGGTGGTATGGTGTTGCGACCTTGTGACATACGATGTGTTTCTCAGCAAAGTGAGAACTGCCATCACGAATGACAGTTTTTAGCACTCCGAATCTCGAAAAGATAATCTTAGTAAAGAGCTTTATTACTGCTTTAGCATCACACGTAATGGCAGGCACTGCTTCAACCCACTTAGAGACATAATCAACCGCAACCAGGATATATTTAAAACCATAGGAAGAAGGGAAGGGCCCCATATAATCTATACCCCAAACATCAAAGATCTCCACCTCGATCCAATCTGAAAGTGGCATCTGATTTTGGCGAGAGATGTTTCTAGTTTGTTGACATTCATTGCAGGACTTCACATAAGTGTGCACATCCTTGAACAGAGTTGGCCAGTAAAAACCTAACTGGAGGATCTTAGCACCAGTCCTCTCGCCTACCAGGTGTCCTCCATATGGAGAGGAGTGACGCTCAAATAGAATTTTGGGGGCTTCCTCCTCGAGTATACATCTTCTATATAACCCATCAGTGCAACGTCTAAACAACAAAGGATCGTCCCAGTAGTAATTCTTTAAATCAGAGAAGAATTTCTTCTTCTGATTATAAGACATGTTTGGGGGAAGTTGTTTACAACCTAGGTAGTTGCAGAATCTGCATACCACGGCCCCTCTAGGTTAGCTGTCTGGGCAGCATATATGGATTCATCGGGATAACTCTCATTGATATGTAGTGGGTGGTGATCTTCCACTTGAATCCTCAAGAGGTGGTCAGTGACCACATTTTCTAAACCCTTCTTATCTTTTATCTCATGATCAAATTCTTGTAACAACAACACCCAACGTAGTAGCCTGGGCTTAGTGTCTTTTTTCTGCATTAAGAACTTGATAGCCTAGTGGTCGGTATGCACTATTACCTTGGAACCCATGAGGTAGGACCTGAACTTGTCGAAAGCATACACAATGGCTAGCATCTCCTTTTCAGTAGTCGTGTAATTCAACTAATCTTCGTCCAAGGTCTTACTTGCATAGAAAATGACGTGGTGTTTCTTTTCCTTCTTTTGGCCTAGAACAGCACCAATGGCAAAGTCACTGGCATCGCACATAAGCTCAAACGGGAGATTCCAATCAGGAGACTGCAGAATAGGTGCAGATACTAAGGCGTCCTTCAGCCTGGAGAATGCCTCCATGCATTCATCTGTGAAGTCAAACTTCACATCTTTCACCAAGAGGTTGGATAGAGGTTTTGCTATTCTCGAGAAATCTTTAATAAATTGACGGCAATAGCTGGCGTGACCCAAGAAACTATGGATACATGTAACAGTTGTGGGCGGAGGTAGCTTAGTAATCGCCTTGACTTTGGATGGATCGACCTCAATACCTCTGTTGGACACCTTGTGCCTCAAAACTATGCCCTCTCAAACCATGAAATAACATTTCTCCCAATTCAGAGTTCGGCTTTGCTCTATACACCTTCTCATCACAAGAGATAGGTTGTTTAGAGAGTCATCAAAGGAGCTGACATACACGTTGAAATAATTCATAAACACTTCCATTTTGTCTTCGAGGAGATCAGCAAAAATTGCATTCATACACCTCTAGAAGGTAGCATGTGCATTACAAAGCCCGAAGGGCATCCTCCTGAGTATCCATCCAACCAACAGAAGTAGGAATGATGGGATAGGCTCTCCAACATATGATCAATGAATGGAAGGGGGAAATGGTCCTTGCGGGTGGCGGCATTGAGCTTACGGTAATCGATACACATCCTCCAGCTGGTAACCATCTTGGTGGCGATCTCAACTACATCATCTCCCTTGACGAATGGCATACCTCCCTTCTTTGGAACCACTTGGATTGGGCTTACCCACATACTATCGCTAATAGCATAGATAATACCAGCATCTCGAAGCTTTACCACTTCCCTACTAACAACTTCCCGAAGCTTTTCATTTAACTTTCTCTGTGGCTGGGCATACGACCTGGAGTCTTCCTTCATATGGATCCTATGCATGTACACGGAGGGACTTATATCCCTCAGGTCTTTGATTGAGTACCCCAAGGCTTTCCTCCTCAGCCTTAACTCTTCGAGCAACTGATCTTTTTGACTGTTGGTCAACTCTGAGTTGATTATTACCAGATTCATCCTCCCTTCATCTAAAAAATGGTATTCCAGGCCTCTCGGCAAAACCTTTAGTTCTGAAGGGACTTCTTTTTCTTGTTCACTAGCTAGGTCTTTTTGGAGAGCAGCATACATGACTGTCTCTACAGGGTCATCATCTTCAGAAGAAACTTCAACATCTAGAAGAGCTAGTAAATCTTTGACCTTTGGGTCTTTGATCTCTTGTTCTTCTCCAGATAAGGCGTGCATAAGCGAATCTACCATGGCCCTCTCCTTCTGTACTTCATCACATAGATGCTGGTAGCTTTCGACGAAATAAGATGATTCAAAGAACGCGGGGGACTTCATACAATCTCAGATGTTGAAGTCGATGTGGTCTCTTCCAACCTGAATTGTAATCATACCTGCCTCCATGTCGATGAGGGCCTGGTTGGTAGCTAAGAAAGGTTGCCCAAAGATGATGGCGCAGCTGGGGTCTTCTATGGTGTCGATCAGAATTATATCACAAGGAATAAAAAAATTTCCCACTCGAGCAGGCACGTCCTCGATGACTCCTGTAAAGAGGCGAGATCACCCCTTTACTAAAATTTAAAGGAAATACAAACATCCACAATTTTTAACAAAAAATTTTAGACTTTGAGGATGATTGCATAATATTCCAAGTAAATAAGCATGATTCCAGATACATAATAAAATGTCAATAGCAGCGGAAAGAAAGAAATAATAAGCCTTCATATGGCTTCATTGTTTATTACATGAGTGATTTCTAAAAGAAAAGATAAGATAAGATAAGAGGGTCTAGCTATAGCAACCTAGCCATCCCTTTGACAAGCTAACGATCAACTGCAGAGGAATCTTCTTCAAGCCCTTCCTTCACCTTGCTCAGCACCAACACCTGGGTGGTTGGGAAGTCACCCAGCAAGAGGGAAACAAAGAAAAGTATGTGTTACAAGAATATTCTAACAATGGCAAAGAAAGTTGTAACAAGTAAATTTGGCTAGATATATGGTGTAAAAAGAGATATCAAAGAGTATGAGAATTTTTATAATGAAACTTGCCAATAACAAAATAAATAAGGAATTTTGCATGTAAATTAATATGTCTACCTAACTAAGTAGGGTTGAGGGAAGAATAAAAAACATTTCCAATCACCTACAATTTATATTGGGGAGAATTATAAACATTCCCCTAGGGCGATTTTATACATGCCCTCTATGGGTGGTTGTACATAAGTACCACTACTTAAAAATTAAATAGATCATTTAATTACATGCTAACAAAACGATTTATGGCAAGGTGAAGCAAAAGAATATGTAACATGGCAGTGGGGTATGAATACCCAATCAAGATAATACTACATCTACTTTTGAGGCAATAAGAAAATTAGGTTTCAGGGTTCAAGGGTTTAGATCAAGTTCAACCTCATAAGACAGTATGGGTAATGGATTAATGTTTTCCCAATTGAAAGGTAGATGCACAAACAAAACACATACCTTAGCCTCAGGTGTTCTAGAAGTTCTCCTTTCAACCCTTCACACGAATCTAGAACCCACTTTCCCTAATACATCATTAGATTTATAAATTAGAATTACATGCATTCATTTTAAAGATTGAAAACCCTAAATTTACTAATTTTTGTGCAAACCATCGATTTAGACTCCAAAAACCTCATCATCATCTTAGTTAGGTTTTCCTGATCAAAATAACATATAATATTGTATATTTTGGAAATATAGATTCTTAGGGTTAATTTTAGTGATTTTTAAATTAATTAATCCATTCTAAAATTAAATTTTCGCAAACATCAAAAGCAAGACTCAAAATTATTTTTATTGAATAGGTCTCGTCTTCCTGATTTCAAAACACTGTCTACTTTTAATTTTTGACCACCGGATTAATTTCTAGAAAATATTTTGTCTCGACCAATCACAGCCTGCCACGTAGGCAAGGCCAGCTGGGCCGAGAGGTAGCGGGCACTTGGCAGCGGTGACTCGCGCCTCGCGGACGCTCGCCACCGGTCGTGCGATCGGTTCAGGCGGTTAAAACGGAGGAAAAAGGCATAATTGCCCCGGGCGAAGGAGAAGAGAAGAGAAGATAGGCAGGGGCAAAATGGTCAAATGAGGCGTCTTCTTCAACCTCACGCCCGATCCACCTCACGTAAGAGTAGCGGCAGCTGCTTGCGGTGGATTTGGGGGAAAACACCACAGGCGACGAGAACACACGCACAAGTAGTCGAATCGAAGCACACGCAAAGCCGAATTAGATGGTACCTCTTGATTGAGCGGAGGAGGAGCAACCGGAGAGGGAGAGGCGCCGCAAGCCAGGCGTCGTCGGCAGCTAGTTGGAGGTCAGTTCGTCCATGAAACGTCAAATTGGGGGCACGAGCAGGTTGGTAAGGTGATGGCGGTCATTGGGGTTGCAATATATATAGGCGAAGTACCCTATGTTAGGGTTTATGTAGGAGCAAAGAGAGATGGTCGGCGACCGGTTTAGGCGTTTCTCGAAAACACGTCTAATCCCAAACTTTTTGGGATAATCCGGAGCAGAATCGCGCAAGGAAACCAACAAAACAAATTTGAGCAAAAATCGTCGAGTAAAACTCGAGATATATCGATTTGAAAAATCGAAAACAAAGGACCTGTTGCCTTATTCGGCTAGAGGTGAAGACGATCGCGAGTCGTCTGATCGATGGACCTGAGTCCATCCAGGACTCTGAGCCGTCCGATCTCGCATTAGATTAGGAAAACAACCCTTAGCAAAAATCGATTAAATCCATTAAATTCTTAAATGTTTTTCTCTCTCTTCGTTTGGAGGCACAAACGTCGTCCAAAAATTATCAAATTTTATATCCTGACTTATTTCGACGCGTAGAGTCTAATTATGGAGTTAGTTTTGCCTTTTGAGAAAGTTTGATAGGTGAAATAATTAATATATCATTTTCTCTTTCCTCCTTCAAAAGAGGTGATAACATTATCTAAAATTAGTATAACTTCACCCATAAGTCTCCTTAAAGGTTTGGAACACGATTTTACAATTATCTTTACAAGTTGAGTTTATTTATTTATTTATTAAATAAATAGAATATCCAACACACTTTCTCTCTCCTATTTTACTCATTATACACACATTATCCAAATTAGTTGCAAATTTGCACAGAGGCTTATTTTTATGTTTAGAATACGAATTTGGAGTTATTTTCTTGATTTGAGAACTTTAAGTATTTTATTTTACTTTATTGGCCTATTTCCTATTTTTTTTTGATAATGATATTAATATTTACATTTATGTTCCACTTTAAATGATACTTGGCCCTTAAGTTACTTTTTGGTTAGGAAAATTAATTTAATTATCAAATTATCCTAATGGGTTTCCAAGTATGTTTTTGGTGCAATATCTTTCTCATTATCCTCTACTATTCATTAAATTCCCTATTACCTTTTATTATTGCCTTTATCTTCTCCTTTATACAAAATTCAGATTTTCTTTTATTTCTCTTATCCTAGAAAATGCTAGAAGGTTCCAGGACAAAAACATTTTATTCTTTTTATTACTTAATGTGAAATTTGCATTTTAGACCCATTATCTAAATCTATCTGAGGTAATTGTGCATGCAACCCTGTATTAAGAATATATGGAAAACATTTATCCAATCACCATCATAATTCCTTTAAATCAAATCCAAAGACATATGAAACGAAAATGAAGGACAAAACTTATAGAAAAGAGTACAAAGAGGTACATAGAGGATTTCAGTATGTTACAGCACTCCACCCCTTAAAAAAAGGATTTCGTCCCCGAAATCTCATACAAAGAGGGAAGGGTGTGTACGTAACATCTCGTCTCTCAACTCCCAAGTGGTTTCTTCTAAACCATGGTATCTCCACAAAACCTTCACTAGCTCTATCTCCTTACTCTTCAGTTGCTTTACTCGGGAGTCAAGGATCTTTACAGGTAGCTCTTCATAAGTCAGATTATCATTAATCTCCACAGGTTCAATGGTGAGTACATGTGGCGGATCCTTAACGTACTTCCTCAACACAGAAACATGGAACACATTGTGAATCTTACCATAAGCAGGAGGCAAAGCTAGACGATATGCACAATCCCCCACTTTATCTAAGATCTCAAATGGTCCAACATATCGAGGACTCAACTTGCCTTTTACTTTAGATCTTGCAATAGAACATATAGGTTTGATCTTTAGAAAATCATAGTCTCCCACTAAGAAGCTTACATCATACCTCTTTTTATCAGCATACATCTTCTGTCTGTCTTGAGCAGCTTTCATTCATTTCTTTATCAAATGTACCTTCTCAAGCATCATCTGCATGTCATCAGTCTTTACTAGGGAACGTTCACCAACATCATCCCAGTGCAAGGGTGAACGACAAGGTATACCATAGAGAGCTTCAAAAGGTGGCATACCAATACTGGCTTGGTAGCTATTGTTGTAAGCAAACTCTGCTAACGGTAGATACCGATCCCAGGCACCACCCTAATCCATCACACAAGCACATAGCAAGTCCTCCAGAATCTGAACTGTTCTCTCAGACTGACCATCGGTTTGCGGGTGGTAAGCAGTGCTGAAACGCAGATCAGTACCCATCTCTTCCTGAATCTGACCCCATAAGTGAGAAGTGAATTTTGGGTCTCGATCAGAAACTATCACAGCAGGGACACCATGCAGACGAACTATCCACTCCACATACAACTGATCCATCTCAGCAACTTTATACGTGGTTTTGAAAGGCAAGAAATGAGCAGATTTTGTAAGTTGATCAATCGCCACCCAAACAGCATCATAACCTTTCTTGGACTTAGGGAAACCGGTAACAAAGTCCATTGTGATCTTCTCCCACTTCCATTCTGGAATCTCAAGAGGATGAAGAAGACCACCGGGTCGTTGATGTTCGATCTTGACTTGTTGACATGTCAAACACTTCGCCACGAACAAAGCTATATCATTCTTCATGTTCTTCCACCAGAAGCTTCGCTGTAAGTCCTTGTACATCTTGGTTGTGCCAGGGTGAATAGTGTACTTGGACCCATGAGCTTCACTCAGAACCTTCTATCTCAGATCACCAGCATTGGGAATCCACAATCTTTGTCTGAAGCGAATAGCACCATCCACTCCGACAGAGAAATCATATTGTGGTTTCTCAGCTAAAGCTTTCAACTCTTGAAGCTCGAAACTCCCCAATTGTGCAGTCACGACTTCTGAGATCCAGGTTGGTGTAACGGTCAGACTGGCCATATGAACACACAACTTGTCTTCATCCATGGAATCAGCAGGCTGAGGTCTCCAACCGGTCACATGTTCAAGGTTTTCCCACACAGAACATCTCAGAGCAGCACAAACAACATCCTTCTTGCGACTTAAAGCATCAGCTACGACATTTGCTTTACCAGGATGATAGGTGATGGTGAAGTTGTAATCCTTAAGATATTCCATCCACCTACGTTGTTGCAAGTTCAAATCCTTCTGAGTCAGCAGATATCTCAGACTCTTATGATCAGAAAAGACTTCAAACTTTTCGCCATAGAGGTAGTGTCGCCAGATCTTCAATGCATGAACTATGGCAGCAAGCTCCAAATCATGCGTAGGCCAGTTAGCTTCATTAGGTTTCAACTGTCGAGAAGCATAGGCGATCACCTTTCCGTCTTGCATCAAAACACACCCTAAGCCTTGACGGGATGTGTCGGTGTAGATGACATAGGGTATGCCCTCAACAGGCAAGGCAAGCACGGGAGCAGAAGTCAGACTCATCTTCAACTTCTGAAAACTGTCCTCACATTGAGGAGTCCACAAGAACTTGATTTCCTTCTGAGTCAGTTTGTTTAAAGGTAAAGCCAACTCAGAGAACCCTTTGATAAACTTCCGATAGTAACCAGCTAGACCAAGGAAACTACGGATTTCAGACGAGTTTTTCGGAGCAGTCCACTTCGTCACAGCTTCTACCTTCACAGGATCAACAGCTATATGGCCGGTAGATATTACGTGACCAAGAAACATAACTTCCTTTATCCAGAACTCACATTTTGAGAATTTTGCATACAACTGATTTTCTCGCAATGTGCTGAGTACGATCCGCAGGTGCTCGCGATGTTGTTCCAACATCTCAGAATAAACCAAAACATCATCAATAAACACCACTACAAACTTGTCGAGGTATGGGCGGAATACTCGGTTCATCATGTCCATGAACGCAGCAGGGGCATTTTTCAAAACGAAAGGCATGACCAAGAATTCATAATGCCCATAACGGGTTCTGAACGTTGTCTTCGGGACATCATCATCCTTTACACGCATCTGGTAGTAACCACTTCGCAGATCCATTTTGGAGAACACGGTGGCTGACTTCAGCTGATCGAATAGGTCGTCGATGCGCGGCAACGGATAACGATTCTTCACTGTCACCTGGTTGAGCATGCGGTAGTCCATACACATCTGCAAAGAGCCATCCTTCTTCTTCACAAACAGGACAGGGGCTCCCCAAGGGGAAACACTAGGGTGAATGAAGCCCATGTCGAGAAGCTCTTCAAGCTACTTCTTCAACTCCTCCAGCTCGGCAAGGGCCAAGCGGTAGGGTGGCTTCGATATCGGTGAAGTTCCAGGTATGAGCTCGATGGAGAATTCCACCTCGCGAGTTGGTGGCAACCCAGGTAACTCCTCAGGAAAGACATCTGGGAAGTCCTTCACCACATCAACATGTTCTAGAGCAGGAGGTGTAGCATCGAGAACTATGGAGGCTAGAAAGGCTCTACATCCTTGCGAGACGAGTTTTTCAGCTTTGATGGCAGAGATGACTAACTGTCGCTCTCCTCGCTTCTTGCCCTTGACACACACTTTTCCTTCATCAGGATGAAACAGACTAACCTTGGATTCCTCACAGTACAAAACTGCTTTATACTTCTTTAACCAATCCATACCCAGGATGATGTCAAAGACGGTCATATCAAGCAAGACAAGAATTGTGGGAAACATTATTCCGGATATACAGAGGTTCAAGGTAGGAGTTTGGAGGTACGAGGAGAAGATTTTACCACTAGGAGTTTTTACATCTAACACATGATCCATAACCTCAGATTCGATTTCAAGCATAGAGGCAAACTAACTAGATATGAAGGTATTGGAGGAACCAAAATCAAACAGGGCTTTTAAAGGATGCATAAAGAGGTGCAGTGTACCTTCAATCACTTCATTGCCTTCACCCTCTTCTTCAGCATTGAGAGAAAACACTCTCCCATTTCGCCTCTCAGCTGGCGGACGCCTCGGGTTCTGGTTGTTGTTGTTATTCCGCGGCGGCGGGTTCTGCCTCGGCTGTTGCGGCTGCGGGGCATTATTCTGCCCTTGCTGGAAACGGGGGCAGTTGGGTCGGATATGCCCAACCTGGCCGCACTCATGGCAGGTTGGTGGACGGTTGCCATTACGAGCAGGTGCATTGTTGGCGGGGCATCTGCCAGGAGGATGGTAGCGATTGCATCTGTTGCAACGATCACGTCCACGGTTCTCATGCTGGTTCGGATTCTTCCTTTTGTTGTTGAAGCCATTGGAAGCTTGAAACCCCGGATAAGACTCAATGGCGAGAGCCTTGTCCACCATTTGTTGAAACGTGAGTGGCAGTTGTGGAACGAGGCTTCGACCAACATGATAGTTCAGGCCCTCCAAGAACAAGGTCGCTCTTCTGTCAGCTCCAAGGTCGGTGGCGTAACGCTCTAACAGCAGAAATTTCTGAACGTAGTCGGCCACGCTCATGCTTCCTTGCTTGAGACTGTAAAACTCAGCCTCCTTCTTCCTCAGGAAAGTAGGGCAGATGTACTTCTCTCTGAACAACTTCAGGAACTGGGTCCACTCCATGGAAGAGGTGTCCCGAGTGCGGGCAACACCGTTCCACCAAACGCGTGCCGGTCCATCTAGCACGTACGTCGCGAACCGAACCTTCTGGTGAGGAGGGCATGCCATACCCTCGAAGGTCCGATCCAAGGCCAACACCCAGTCGTCGGCTTTGTCCACCATGTTAGGCTCACTCTCACCCTTGAAGTAGGGTGGCTGCATCTTGATGAAATCGGCGAGGGTGAACTCCCTTGGCTTGGTAGCAACGGCAGCAATGGTGTTGAGTTGTCCCATCATGGTGGAGGACAGCAACTGTCGCAACATCGCCAGTTCTTGCTCAGGTGTGAAGGCAGGAACACCAGAAGCTGGTTGGTTAACAGCAGGAGTCGCAGGAGTGTCTGGGTTGTCAGTGGTTGACTCCTGGTTTATGTTGTCAAACAAGTCACCTCTCCTGAAATTAGGGTTAACATATTAAATTCTCAGGAGTAAAGAATCATAGATGAGAGGGAATAGAAATAGAGATGAGAAAAAGGATAACTAGAATGCTATTTCCTAAAAGCATACTATTTCAGGCAATTCGTATCGGCGCAGGCCAGGCCGGATCATATGGGCACGGGAGTCCTCGTATACCAAGCTAGTGGTGCGGAGGAAAATCTTGTCAGCCCCCGATACCCTGATCCTTTCTAGACACCCTTGCCTCAACTACATGCCCTAACAGTCGCCTAAAGGCTCTGATACCATGCTGTAAAGAGGCGAGATCACCCCTTTACTAAAATTTAAAGGAAATACAAACATCCACAATTTTTAACAAAAAATTTTAGACTTTGAGGATGATTGCATAATATTCCAAGTAAATAAGCATGATTTCAGATACATAATAAAATGTCAATAGCAGCGTAAAGAAAGAAATAATAAGCCTTCATATGGCTTCATTGTTTATTACATGAATGATTTCTAAAAGAAAAGATAAGATAAGATAAGAGGATCTAGCTATAGCAACCTAGCCATCCCTTTGACAAGCTAACGATCAACTGTAGAGGAATCTTCTTCAAGCCCTTCCTTCACCTTGCTCAGCACCAACACCTGGGTGGTTGGGAAGTCACCCAGTAAGAGGGAAACAAAGAAAAGTATGTGTTACAAGAATATTCTAACAATGGCAAAGAAAGTTGTAACAAGTAAATTTGGCTAGATATATGGTGTAAAAAGAGATATCAAAGAGTATGAGGATTTTTATAATGAAACTTGCCCATAACAAAATAAATAAGGAATTTTGCATGTAAATTAATATGTCTACCTAACTAAGTAGGGTTGAGGCACCTACCGGACCTCTAACCTTAGGTGAGGGAAGAATAAAAAAACATTTCCAATCACCTACAATTTATATTGGGGAGAATTATAAGCATTCCCCTAGGGCGATTTTATACATGCCCTCTATGGGTGGTTGTACATAAGTACCAATACTTAAAAATTAAATAGATCATTTAATTACATGCTAACAAAAAGAGTTATGGCAAGGTGAAGCAAAAGAATATGTAACATGGCAGTGGGGTATGAATACCCAATCAAGATAATACTACATCTACTTTTGAGGCAATAAGAAAATTAGGTTTCAGGGTTCAAGGGTTTAGATCAAGTTAAACCTCATAAGACAGTATGGGTAATGGATTAATGTTTTCCCAACTGAAAGGTAGATGCACAAACAAAACACATACCTTAGCCTCAGGTGTTCTAGAATTTCTCCTTTCAACCCTTCACACGAATCTAGAACCCACTTTCCCTAATACATCATTAGATTTATAAATTAGAATTACATGCATTCATTTTAAAGATTGAAAACCCTAAATTTACTAATTTTTGCGCAAACCATAGATTTAGACTCCAAAAACCTCATCATCATCTTAGTTAGGTTTTCCTGATCAAAATAACATATAATATTGTATATTTTGGAAATATAGATTCTTAGGGTTAATTTTAGTGATTTTTAAATTAATTAATACATTCTAAAATTACATTTTCGCAAACATCAAAATCAAGACTCAAAATTATTTTTATTGAATAGGTCTCGTCTTCTTGATTTCAAAACACTATCTACTTTTAATTTTTGACCACCGAATTAATTTCTAGAAAATATTTTGTCTCGACCAATCACAGCCTGCCACGTAGGCAAGGCCAGCTGGGCCGAGCAGTAGCGGGCGCTTGGCAGCGGTGACCCGCGCCTCGCGGACGCTCGCCACCGGTCGTGCGATCGGTTCAGGCGGTTAAAATGGAGGAAAAGGCAGAATTTCCCCGGGCGAAGGAGAAGAGAAGAGAAGATAGGCAGGGGCAAAACGGTCAAATGAGGCATCTTCTTCAACCTCACGCCCGATCCACCTCACGCAAGAGCAGCGGCAGCTGCTTGCGGTGGATTTGGGGAAAAACACCACAGGCGACGAGAACACACGCACAAGTAGTCGAATCGAAGCACACGCAAAGCCGAATTAGATGGTACCTCTTGATTGAGCGGAGGAGGAGCAACCGAAGAGGGAGAGGCGCCGCAAGCCAGGCGTCATCGGTGGCTAGTTGGAGGTCAGTTCGTCCACGAAACGTCAAATTGGGGGCACGAGCAGGTTGGTAAGGTGATGGCGGTCATTGGGGTTGCAATATATATAGGCGAAGTACCCTATGTTAGGGTTTAGGTAGGAGCAAAGAGAGATGGCCGGCGGCCAGTTTAGGCGTTTCTCGAAAACACGTCTAATCCCAAACTTTTTGGGATAATCCGGAGCGGAATCGCATAAGGAAACCAACAAAACAAATTTTAGCAAAAATCGTCGAGTAAAACTCGAGATATATCGATTTGAAAAATCGAAAACAAAGAACATGTTGCCTTATTCGGCTAGAGGTGAAGACGACCGCGAGTCATCCGATCGATGGACCCGAGTGCATCCAGGACTCTGAGCCGTCCGATCTCGCATTAGATTAGGAAAACAACCCTTAGCAAAAATCGATTAAATCCATTAAATTCTTAAATGTTTTTCTCTCTCTTCGTTTGGAGGCTCAAACATCGTCCAAAAATAATCAAATTTTATATCCTGACTTATTTCGACGCATAGAATCCAATTATGGAGTTAGTTTTGCCTTTTGAGAAAGTTTGATAGGTGAAATAATTAATATATCATTTTCTCTTTCCTCCTTCAAAAGAGGTGATAACATTATCTAAAATTAGTATAACTTCACCCATAAGTCTCCTTAAAGGTTTGGAACACGATTTTACAATTATCTTTACAAGTTGAGTTTATTTATTTATTTATTAAATAAATAGAATATCCAACACACTTTCTCTCTCCTATTTTACTCATTATACACACATTATCCAAATTAGTTGCAAATTTGCACAGAGGCTTATTTTTATGTTTAGAATACGAATTTGGAGTTATTTTCTTGATTTGAGAACTTTAAGTATTTTATTTTACTTTATTGGCCTATTTCCTATTTTCTTTTGGTAATGATATTAATATTTACATTTATGTTCCACTTTAAATGATACTTGGCCCTTAAGTTACTTTTTGGTCAGGAAAATTAATTTAATTATCAAATTATCCTAATGGGTTTCCAAGTATGTTTTTGGTGCAATATCTTTCTCATTATCCTCTACTATTCATTAAATTCCCTATTACCTTTTATTATTGCCTTTATCTTCTCCTTTATACAAAATTCAGATTTTCTTTTATTTCTCTTATCCTAGAAAATGCTAGAAGGTTCCAGGACAAAAACATTTTATTCTTTTTATTACTTAATGTGAAATTTGCATTTTAGACCCATTATCTAAATCTATCTGAGGTAATTGTGCATGCAACCCTGTATTAAGAATATATGGAAAACATTTATCCAATCACCATCATAATTCCTTTAAATCAAATCCAAAGACATATGGAACGAAAATGAAGGACAAAACTTATAGAAAAGAGTACAAAGAGGTACATAGAGGATTTCAGTATGTTACAACTCTGACCGGCTTGGTAAAGGTATGATCGGCTAACTGGATTCTCATATTGGTGCTCACCATGTCGGTGAGCCCATTTCTTTTAACAAGGGACAGAGGCATTAGACTGATGCTCGCCCCCAGGTCGGCCAGACCTTTGCGGGTTACATCATCTCCCACTTGAAAGGGAATCACAAAGGCCCCAGGATCTCTCTTCTTGGATGGCATAGTTGTAGTGATGAAGGAACTGGACATCTGTGCTAGTTTCACTATCTCTACATCCTCACCTTTCTTCTTCCTAGATATTAGATCCTTCAAAAACTTGGCGTAGGTTGGCATCTCTTTGATGGCATCCAGGAAAGGGATGTTAAGGTGCAGTTTCTATATTGCGGCCAAAATTTTCTTATATCTCTTCTTCAGCTGGGATTTAACCAGTTTATGGGGGAAAGGTACGCGGGGTGCATACTTGTATGGATGCTCTTCAAAGGATACAGCATTGACCTTATCTTTAGTTACTTTCTCTGACTTTAGCGGAACTTCTTCCTCTTTCTCTAGGTTGACTTCTTGGCAGGCTCTGTTTGTGACGCTACCAACTTCTCAACGGTTGGTGAAATTATCGTTCCTGACCTCAAAATAGTCATTTTTGCAGTCTCATATCCTCTTGGATTGGTTTCAATGTTATAGGGGAAATGCCCTACCTGATGGTTGATAGTTTGGGCGAGACTCGCCAGGTGCTAATTGATCTATTTATTATGTTGTTGGAGCTCTCCAATCTGGGATGAAAATCCCCCCATCTGTTGTTGCATCAGCTTCAACATCGTCGTATTGTCCACTGAACTTGTGTGCATCTTCTCATTCAGTTCACTTTGCCTTTTGTAAAAGACATCAACTTCGTCATCATAGACGGTCTTTGCTGCTGATTTGGCTGGAAAGTCCATTGTTGTGGGATCCCCATCTAGCGTTGCTAATTTGACGGTCCTCCAGAGGGTTTTTCACCTGCAAGCTGGTGGGAGTTCTCAGTAGCACTGGTGTTCCCATAAGAGAAACTAGGATGGTCAGGTCTTCAGTACTAGACATAACTCACATTCTCTGTACTGATTTCATCAAAATCTTCTTGGGGTATCGTTTGCGGGCAGAAGTCATATAGGTGGTTTGTCTCTCTGTAGGTGACACAGCTTTTTACGACTTCCTATCGAACTTTCCCTTTGTATCCTTGCTCTTTGAGGGTCTGGACATATGTCACTATCTTATCAAGCTTGGCTGTGTGGGCCTCCATAGCCTTAGATTCACCTGGAGTGGTGTTGTTAGTCAACTCCCGATCGTAATCGCCATCTTGTTGATTCGTGGCTATGTTTTCAATGATTTCCCTGGACCTTTGAGCACTGAGTCCCAAGAAGTCGCTTCCAGCTACAGTTTTCAAGGACTTCCTCTCTGCGGGACACACCCCATTGTAAAATGTGGTGATCAGCTTGGGTTTAGAAAAACCATGATGAGGGCATTCACACTGATAGCTCGTAAATCTCTCCCAAGTTTCATGAAGATTTTCCGATGGCTTCTGAGAATACCTCATAATCTTGTTCTGGCATTTAATTGTCCTCTCAATAGGAAATAACTTGGAAATAAAAGCATTAGCAAGATGCTCCCAGTCGGGGAGGCTTCCATCTTGAAGACTGGTGTACCATTCCAGTGCCTTATCTCTCAGAGAGAATGGGAAGCACTGGATGTAGATATGCGTCAAGGGGACATTGTTGATCTTGAAGGTGTTGCACGTCCTCTTGAATGTCGTTAGATGGTTGTACGGGTTCTCGTCGGGGGTGTTCCTGCCAAACCTATTATGATGGAGAAGTTGAAGGAAAGAAGGCTTTAACTCAAAGTTGGTGACGTTGAGGGGCTGTGTAACCATGGGATTCATTTCCTCATTTGCCCGTACTTGGACAAATGAGCGCAGGGAGTGGGCTTCGGGAGGTTGGTCAGCCATTACTTGCCTAAAGGCAAGGATGACCTAGTGAAAGGAAGAAAAGTACCTAGAAAGGAAGAAATATGTAAAAGGTATCAGTGTGTTGGGAACTCGACGCACTAGCTCTGCTTCTAAAGTCAGCTCTCATTGGGTTCTGACCCGTCCCATCGAAGTCTTGTAGCTGCTATTTATAGGCAGAAGATGGTAGGGGTTGCGATCCTGGTTAGGCCACGTGTCCTTTGTCTACTTCGCCCACCTGTCTTTGGGGAGAGGGCTAATACATCCACTACCCAGCACGGGTTGGCGGAGACTATCATGTGCCGGGTTGCGAGCGAGTTGTGCTAGGTCGTGTCGGGTAAAGGCTCTGTCCGGTTGTTGCACCGACAGGTGGCCTTGTCGCTCGATAGACTCCGTCAGGCTGACGGATCGTGGTGGGCAAGACTCCCTATCGGGTAAGTAGTGTGTCGCTCGTCAGAACTCCTCTCTGCACGACACACCTGTGTTGGGTAGCCACCATATCGAGCAATGACAACAACGGGTAAGGGGGGTGTCGTGCACCATAAGAAGGGACAGGGAAGCTTGCTTATAGATGGGCCGGGACAGGCCCATTTAGCATTCTTTGAGTGGAAAAACAAAGGAAACTCTGCAAAAGATAGGAAATGTTGTTAGGAGCGTAGTGTGTGTTATTTCTATACAAATAATAAGATAAACAAAGAGGAAGGCAGTTTAGGAGGCAGGTTTGATAGCAAAATATAGGCTTTAACAGCCATAAAATGGGTGTTATCAGTCACAGGATGCAAGATTGGGCCCTAGTAATGAAAGTACATTGGTGAAATGAATGACAATGTAGAAGATAATTATTAATCATGTTGGATAGAATATCATGTATTTTATTCAAAAGTCAAATTGGTTGGAGGACATCCATTGCATTTTGTATCCACCATCACCTTTACTTGATCCAAGTTAAGGATGAAAAGACTAATTTTTTACCTAACTTAGTGTAATTTGATCTATTTTCTAGAATAATCTAATTTGTCTTAATAGGAAGGATGGTTTAATGAGTTCATACCTGGTCCTGGAGAAAGTCCAGTGACTACAACTATTGCAGTGCAACTATCTTCTAGTTTCTCTTGGATGATGTTTGTGCAACTCATGGTCTTCACCATAAAAGGTGTCTAGAGCGGCTCTTGTGGTCTCACCACAGACTGCAAACTGACATTGCCCTCCTAGCAGCATCCAAAGGATTCATGCCTCTGGAGTAGTCCACACAGACCAACTAGAACTCATGTCATCCTTCTAGAACGGACAGGAAGGAAGTCTCTCCCATTGTTGTACTAGTCACCAACCTATTCTCCCACAAAGATCCTCAGTTATTCTCTCCCTTGTTATCCCTCCCTAGTCAAGTAGGACTTTCTTGGGCTCTCTAGGTTACCACAACTAGAGAGGACAACAATTGTCAGAGCAGTTGATTATTAATTGTGTGTATTGGGAAGCCCCCAATACCCCTCTATTTATAGGTGAGGTTAGGGTCAGGGTTCCCAGTTGTGTGGGATCTGTATGGGAGTGGAAGGAACCAGAAGATCATGAATTTTCTCAACCTACAAAATCCAAAATTGTCAGTTGAAAATCAAACTAATCAGTTCAGGCGTGAGATGGTCGGTTCATGAAGCGAGACGGTCATTTAACCTGTTTCCTAATCACATTTGAATTTAGCAAAATCATTTCCCATTAATGCAAACATCAATTCCTTGTATCAATTGAATTGAACAAGTGTAAAGAGTAATCTTTCTCATGAATTCAGGAAAGATACTAGAACCTTCATTCTGCCCAACCAAGTTGATCGATTCACTAGGTGAATTGGTCGTCTCACTCATCTGAGTCGATCGGTTGGTGCCTCATTAATGCAGAACTCCAGCCAACTCAGTTCCAATCATCCTGACACTCCAAACAGTCATCTCACTGGGTGAGTCGATCGATTGGCAGTCCTGTCAGCTGTTTGTTACTTTAATTGAGTACCTAAATGATTTTGTAATCAATCCAATCATCAATCATGATTAAACTCCTCTTCTATATGAGTTCCTATGTGTGTGATCCCATAGGTCCCATATCACATTGGAAGTGAATGTTCATAACTAGCTTATGACATCACAAGCAAGGATGACGCCTAGTCGTACATCAGTGCTTCCCAAGTGAATGGAAAGTTGGAGAACAACTTCAACCTACAATCTGTGTAAGGTGTATTAGTGATTGTATAATTCCTTTGTCTCTGATATCGGGAATGAACTCAAGTCATGGAATCTTCATCCTCTCAATGTTCAATCCATGTTCCTTGAACTAGAGTAGATTGTCTAAGATAATATGATCTCAATATCATACATTGATTCACATGTGCATATGCTTGTTATCTCACTTATTTAGTGGCTAGGATACCAAACTCCAGTAGGAGGGACAAATCCCATCTCTATCACTCACAGTCAGTCCCCATGTGTCAAAGTTACCCAAATTCATCACCTTTATAGCAACCAGTATTTCAAGATTATGTTTGATAATGTAAAATTATACCTGACAACATGAGATGAGTGTAGTGATTTTAGGTCTAAGATTCACAATCACCACCTTCACTATGAGAGATGATTATGACCACCAATGATGGTTTCCATGTGTCACTCTCAAGGTGGGTTTGTCCGACATTGTTCTCTAACATGTATCTGTGTGCTTGGTTTGATATTGCCACATCATGACTAATGAGATTTTGACATCAACCAACTCACAGTCTAATCTTGTGTGTTACTAGTGTCTATCTACCTTCCATAGTAATAACCAACTAGGGACATAATAAGAATGTACATACTCTTAACATCTATATGATCTCATTCTTCCAAGCCACATACTTGAAGACATACATCATTTAGTAATTGTAGTTCTTTATACATTCATTATGTTTCCTCATGATCTCATAACTGAATGAATCAAAATGAATTAGAAGCTTGCCTTTGTTATTATTAATCAAATCCTTTATATAATATGCTTTCAAAATCATCACATGATTGGCTCTCAGGGCATACTTACCAACACATGATTCATTATTGCACTATTTGGATTCATTTATATTTTAATTTCCTAGAAAACTTCCAAAATGTAAATGAACTTATAACTCATATTAACAACCTCCATGCACATAAAAGGCCATGAACAAAGGAGTATTGTTCTTTTAGTAGCATTTTTGTAATAAGTGTGATTCAAAAGAAAACATCTTTGAAGGAAAGTCATCTCAACTTGGAACTAATAAACATTAAGACATTCATGACCCTTCAAAATATATAGTGGATAATCATGTCTTAAAATTGGGTTCATCGCATGATGCAAGATTGGACCCTAGTAATGAAAGTACATTGGTGAAATGAATGACAATGTAGAAGATAATTATTAATCGTGTTACATAGAATATCATGTATTTTATTCAAAAGTCAAATAGGTTGGAGGACAGCCATTGCATTTTGTATCCACCATCACCTTTACTTGATCCAAATTAAGCATGAAATTACAAATTTTCACCTAACTTAGTGTAATTTGATCTATTTTTTAGAATAATCTAATTTGTCTTAATATGATAAAATGTAGGTTGTTTACCTTTTTATTGAATAGCAAGAAGCTATTGTACTATTTGCCTCTAATTTGGAAATATATTCTATATGTATTAATTTTATGTGATTATAAAAAAAATTGGATTATCATCTATGAACTTCAATTAATGCCTGAATTTTTACATGTACCTTTGACAACTAATCTAACAGTGTTTACTCTAAATTATCACACATTCATTGTTTAGGGTATTACCATTTTTCCAAAGGTTGATTAGACTTTTCTAGGCATATGTTAGATTTTATGGTCTTTCAATCCTACCTTTTTGTTGCACCCTTCCTAAAAGAGGGGAAATAGATATACGGGCAAAACTGCACCTTTTTGGTAGTGAAACATCACAAGAAAAAATATTGGTTTTCAGAGTCACCACCACATGCTCTACTGAAAATGAGAAAGATACGGTAAATTCTTGAAGCCATGGTGCAAACCTAAGTTGTCATCCGAGTTGGCTTGATAAAAAATAGGAAATAAAGAACAAATTCTAAGATTAGATTTGACAGTCTTGTTACGAGGAGGGGAGGTTAGCACCCCATCCCTCTAGTAAATTGGTATCAAGATGCTTTCTATTGTGAAAAAGAGAGTGATTCAAGATGGTTAGCAAAATCAGATAAGAAACATAAAAAGATGCTTTTTATTGGTGGGTAGAATTTTAGGGATGGAAATAGTTAGGTCCTTCCTATTATTGTCCAAGAAGTCCTAATTTTTAGGTAAATTGAGGTCCTAATCACCTTAGGACCTCCCATGACAGAGATCCCTCATGGGTGATTAGGACTAATGCATAGGATTTATAGGTGACTAGTAGATGCAGGCTAATGGAAGGGTTTAACTTTTCACAAGACGTAAACAATAGAAGCAATTATAACATCAGTAAAGAAGTTATATGTGATTGAGCATATCAGATGTAGTAGTTGAACATATGAAATGCAGTAGTTATAGATCATATATAGTAGTTACAACATTTTAGGTGTAGCAGCTAAAGCAAGTTTAACATTTTATAGATTCTAACACGGAAGAAAGTGATAGACGAAGGATCCTCTAATCATGAGTAATGTAAAAATAAAAGGAGAGGTAGTTTGATCCTCTAGCTTTGAGTGGTTAGAGAGGAATCCAGAATACGAATGATATGGGGTATTTATAGATGGATATTACGGTTAGGTTTCTAAATAGAACCTTCTAGTATAGATGGTGGACCACGCTAATGGTCCACACTAGAGGGGTGTGTGAATCAAGGCAAATTACCACGTGCCATGTGGAGGAAGGTTCAAATTCGTCATGTATCCCAATTGGTTGAAAACAATAATATCTTGATTTAGCATCAACTTCTAAAATGTTCTAGAGAAAATCAAAGAAAATCATAGAGAAATATAATTCGAGATTATCTTTAAGTTTTATTTATAAAAATATATAAAGGAATATTTTTTAGATAATTCTACTGGACAGTTTATGAAAAAGAGATTGTAAAAAGTAGAATTGAAGAAAAATTGTACTTTTGGTTTGAAAATAAGTTTCTTTATAGAAAGCCTCAAAATCAGTGTAATTGGATGACATGGGTGAATTAAATGTGTAGGGAAAATGGAAAATTGTGACCAAAATGATAAATGTGGAAATGGGTGGAATGTGGAATGCACTCCATCATTAGCCAGAGAAACTACTTTAATTCTAAATTTGTGTTGAGTGAGCAAAAATTAGGGGGTCAACAATTTTCCCTTCTTAAGGAAAAGTTTGAGATCAGAGTCAGAACTTCATGCTTGAGCCAAGTTTGACCCCCTATTTTTTGTCACAAAAGGCTAAAAAGATTGGACTTGCAAAGGATATTTCAAGAAACCTTGTGGAGGGTGGAAGGCAAAGGTAATGCATTTTCCTTCTAAGGATGAGTGATGGAATTGTCATTCGTAGAAGAAAAAAAAAATAGGGTTGAGAGTGAACAATTTCTCTAGAGTAAGGATCTAAGGCACTTATCTATAGCTGACCAATTATTCATTCCCCTAACCCATAAGAGGTTTTTCGGTCACAAAGGTGACTCTCATCATTGCTTTAGCTCTTAAATCAGCATGCTTGCTTCTCCCACTAACTCATCTTAGTGAGAAAAAGGTGGATGTGAAAAGCAAAATGGGTTTGTGGTTTGTCAAAATAAATTAAGATTGTGAGTTTGCAATCATTGAAAATAGTGGCAATTGCTCTGTTCGTAAGAAGGTTTTTGAGAATAGTGTAATCACCCTTCTTCCTACTCTTTTTAGTTATTATTTTATTTTTCTAGCATCCCAATATAGAGTAAGGATAAGAACTCTTAAATGGTTTAATATAAATAGTTTCCCTATCCATGACGGGCTAGAATTGTTGATATTAGCAATTAAGCCTTCAAATTTTAGGTGGTCTTCTAGTCAGTGACTATGTCAGATGGTTATACATCTGATTGAGACATCTAAGATTGGGTGTTTAGGAAAGTGTTTATAAAAAAGTGTGTAAACACCCTCCCTAAGCACACACATGTACATAGCGGAAGCAACACCGAGTTATCCATAACTCGTGTACTCAAGCGGGTATTACGTAAAACTGGCATTCATAACAACAATATAATCAGTCACGCGGGATGAAGTATTAAAATATTTTCATGATTGTTTTTACAACAGAAACATAGATGTTATTACATGGTAAACTTATATAACATCATGAGTCTTTACTATAAAGTTCTAAACATTGAAACATATAGCTGAGTCTATAAACTTAAAGATTATCTTATAGTTGGCACCCCACCAGATCTTATCTTGCTCTGTTCTTGTGCTCTAAATCTCTGAGATCTACTCTGCTTCTGCTCTAACCTGCGGACATCTCGTCCCCAACCATGCATTAGAAAAACGATTGTTAGCATAAGTGGCATGAGTATTCTAATATACATCTTACTAAGAAATAAAATGCTGCAAATATCTTTGAACACTATAAATATGATACTAACATTAAAACTTTACAAAATATGAAACATAAATATCTCTTCTTACTTTAGCTTAGTTCTTATCTTTTTACTTATCTTTCTCTGGAGACTTGTACTCTGGTACTTGGGTCTCAAGACATGCATCACAGTGCATGGGTCATACTGATCTTATCTAATTCCCTCTCATCATACTTATGGATGAGATTATGGGCATCTCTAATCTAAGATATATTTTACTTACAAGTTTTATCTGACTGTGGCCACCATTATACAATAAGTCCTCCTCTGTTGACACTGAAGTGTCCTCTGTTGACATTGAAGTGTCCTCTATGGTGCAACACACCCTCTGTTGGCACAACGTGCCCTCTGTTGACACCGAAGTGTCCTCTATGGTGCAACGCACCCTCTGTTGGCACAACGTGCCCTCTGTTAGCATAAATTCCCTCTGTGACACCCGCAGTGTCTGGCGCAGCGTGCCCTCTGAATCGTCACGTGACTCTCTGGTGAGGACTTATTATATAATGCATTATGTGAATGTTTCAAATTAATTATCTTAAGTCTATCTTTATCTGAAACTGAGTACTAAACGTGTACTGAATTCTGAATCTAGAATCTGAATCTGAATCTGAATCTATATCTGAATGTAAACATGTATCTCAATTACTACATAATTGGGATTGGGTCTATAACCCATATCATGTACCTTTATTCAAAATCTGGCTACTCACACAGTGAGTAGTCTAAGTCTGAATCTAAATCTAATGTGCTTATTATCTGGATAAGCCTAAATCTGGAACTCTAATTTAATAGAGATGACTTTTTTGGTATTGAATATGACCAATTGGTAAAAAAAGCTTAGGAAAAGGATCTATATTGAATATAGAAACACTAAGTATACAAAGTATCTTAAGTCAATCTTATGAAAGTATCATAAGTACAACATATCTAAAAATATCAATTCTGAAAAGATGGTTCAATCCTTCTTATAAAATATGATGTTACCCTAAAACTTTGCACATGAACTTACATGTTAAACCTTAAATATCAAAATAGAAATCTGATAAAATATCATATTGTAACCTAATCATAACTTAATGTCTCATAATCATAAACTCGTGTTATAATATATTCTAATCCCAATAGTACGTTTACCTTGGAAATTGGGCCATGGTCTACCATGTGCAACATCCACATTACCACATAACTTAACTTTTAAGCACTAATCTTTTTAAGAAATCTATTTCACTTCTAAACTCTTAGATCTCTACATATATATAAGAAACCTTGATGACATGTTCCTACTTGCATTCTTAGCACACAATTACATCTATAAATGAGGGGAATCTTAACAACATGTTCTACTTGAAATCTCAATACATTCTTATCCCACATTATCATGTATGACTATCTTGGTTGCATATCTTATCTTGTAGTCATATTCATCAATATGAATCATTACTAATAGTTCTTATAGAAACATAATTCTCTAGTCTTCTCATGAACCTGGTTCATGAGTCTTTATCGTTCTTATAAATCTTAGTAACATATCTCTTCTTGAGATATTAGGCACATGTAAGGAAATAGCCATAAATGTATGAAAATCTTACTTGCATACCTTAACATAAAATCTTAGAACAGTGGATCACATAAAGTATGAAGTCTTATGAAATATGTTGAGTTTGATAAGTATGAATACTCATGGGCATGAACCACTTACCTGTATTAGAAAAATAAAATCTTCATCTTAGATTCCTCTAGTCGGGTCTAAATCCTATAAAACTTGTGGTGTAACACTTCCTTGAAGTTCAATGATGAGTTTCACACCTATCACATTGATTTAACAAATATCAACATATATGAACATAATGTACTTATCTAACCTTTCCTCAAATTAAATTACCTTATCTATGTAATTTAAGAGTCTGAAACCTCCTTAAATATGTTCTTCATATCTCTAGCTTTCCAACAAGCCCTTATATGCTTCATTCTGACAATCAGATCAATATCTATGAATTCCTAAAGTTTCTTAACAAATAAAGAGTTTGTCATTTATATTACCTTTTATTTCCTCCACCTTTCAGGCTAAATGGGCCTTGAGATTAGCGGCCCAGCAAGGAGGGACCCGGTCCCCTCCCTCTCCATCGCCCAGGCGGCGTGATCCAGGGATCGCAACCCCTGTTTTGCCGCAGAGACAGAGCGCCGGCTCCTGGTCTCTTCTCCAGTGAACTTCGGCCAACCAGGACTGTTCCGGCCACCGTCTTTGGGCCATGCCATTGCCGCAACAACCCTTCACGGTGAGGTGTGCACAAACACAAAACTCAGGTGGTTGGGTTCTCACCCGCACAACGTGACTAGAGGCGTCGTTTCTCCTTCTTCCTCCTTTTCTTCTTGACTGATTCTCTGTCTAACCCTTTCTTCCACTTGAGAACAGGGCATCGGCAGGCAGTGCCTCTATAGACACAGCAGACACCTATGGCTGACGATAGAACCGACGATGGTCGTCTTGGCCCCCAATACCTTTTCCTCTTCGTTCTGGTCGTACAGAAGACTGATCTGTGCAAGGCTCCTGTCCATTGCCCAAGCTAAATTTGTGTGTGCCAATGAGCCTCTTGCTTCTCTTCTCTGCCTGATACTGCCTCCAGCCATCTTAAAGCGGTGCCGAGTATTACTGGTGTGAACGTCGTAGTTGTTCATGACCAAGTACTCTCGACTCCGACGAGTTATGCTATACATTGTGTGCCCCCTCCTTCACAGAACCAAGCATCTAGATCTGTTGTTCAGTCTACAACGTCTGGTCCGGCGCAATATTATCCTATTCTATTATTTTGACTAGAATCGATAGGAACTCTGGGGCTCTTCTCGTGGGTATTGACGAGAAAGGAAAGGTAAACAACCCAACGACAATATTTAATCTGTGTGGAAATGAAGATGCCAAGGGTAAAGGGTGTGGGAGAAAGACGAGTCATTAGATTCTATTATATAGGGATATCATTTCATCCGTTGTAACGGATTGGAATAGAAGACGAAAAGATTGAGACGAAGATTGCTCGGTATCATAGATTTCTTTTAATATTATATTTATTATCTAATCGACTAAACAACGCACTCAGAGAAGATTTCGCACATAAATCTTTTCTAATTAACTAATCTTGCTTATCTTTTGGTCCACGTGCATTGGGAATATAAAAGTCACGTTCTATTAAATCTCCAACAACATATTTTTCGCTCCTGTTCTCTTATTTCCTATCACTTTCCATTACCTTCCAACGGCCGACATCTCCTATAGTCAAAATTCCAAAATCAGTCAAGATCTCAAGCACCGGTTACCAATGAATATTCTAACTCTTTGTCATGTTGGGAACCGGAAAGATAATTACTTATTAATCCCTTAACTCATTTTCCTTGAGAATGCTTATTCTGAAGGACACATAAAACATTAGTACGTAGAATGCCTCAAAGTCTTATAATTATTGTGTTAAGATCTAAAACAATACATTCACATAGATACTTAGACAAAATTCGGGGTGTGACAATTCTACCCACCTTATTGGGAATTTCGTCCTCGAAATTCAATTAGTCTACCCACCTTAGGGTTTGACATATTATATGTATAATAACCTCTAATATTTTCTAACTGCCTCATTAGCATGTGCATAGTGAAAATTTCTCATGGTTATCATCATCAAGCGTATATGTACATGTACTACTAATAAATTTTGAGATCTAAACTATACATTCACCATCTATCATAGCAAGGACTCTAGATTGCCTCTTCTCTATGGTTGTGATAGGGTTCTGGTTCACTTAAAATTAACTCACTTATCGATGCCAAAATATCTACCCTTCATATACATGCTTGGTCTTACTATGTGTATGATTAGGTTTATGTGACTATATGTCTCAAACTTTTAATGCCAACACTTGTGTTCTTTGTCGCCTTTGGATACATGCCGGCCGGTCATATATTCAGAGGTGACATGTCATATCACACTTATCTTAGCACTTTCTCGTACACATGTCCCATACCACATGCACTTGAAAGGACAAGACAAGCATGATTATGCACATAACATTCTCTCTACAAAACCCCATAAGCATGTGTCCCATACCACAAACATGTGGGAAAAAGAGAGAGAATGATATATACAACTATAGTGTTATCATAAAAAGTGTAAAACATCTAGGCACATAACCCTAATCCTTATCTAAACATATGTCTCATATTTAAAGCTCTACTTAGATTTCTAATATCTTTCACTTACCTCTTTTACACATAGGGCTACTAGTTATCTTTCTAAATTGGTACTCCACTCTAACTTAAGTTCGTAGGGGGTGATCTTGTGTAAGAACATGAGAACTCATCTGGTGGCCAACTATAATGTGGCTCTGATACCATATTGTAAACACCCTCCCTAAGCACACACATGTACACAGCGGAAGCAACACCGAGTTATCCATAACTCGTGTACTCAAGGGGGTATTACGTAAAACTGGCATTCATAACAACAATATAATCAGTCACGCGGGATGAAGTATTAAAATATTTTCATGATTGTTCTTACAACAGAAACATAGATGTTATTACATGGTAAACTTATATAACATCATGAGTCTTTACTATAAAGTTCTAAACATTGAAACATATAGCTGAGTCTATAAACTTAAAGATTATCTTATAGTTGGCACCCCACCAGATCTTATCTTGCTCTGTTCTTGTGCTCTAAATCTCTGAGATCTACTCTGCTTCTGCTCTCACCTGCGGACATCTCGTCCCCAGCCATGCATTAGAAAAATGATTGTTAGCGTAAGTGGCATGAGTATTCTAATATACATCTTACTAAGAAATAAAATATTGCAAATATCTTTGAACACTATAAATATGATACTAACATTAAAACTTTACAAAATATGAAACATAAATATCTCTTCTTACTTTAGCTTAGTTCTTATCTTTTTACTTATCTTTCTCTGGAGACTTGTACTCTGGTACTTGGGTCTCAAGACATGCATCACAGTGCATGGGTCATACTGATCTTATCTAATTCCCTCTCATCATACTTATGGATGAGATTATGGGCATCTCTAATCTAAGATATCTTTTACTTACAATTTTTATCTGACTGTGGCCACCATTATACAATAAGTCCTCCTCTGTTGACACTGAAGTGTCCTCTGTTGACACTGAAGTATCCTCTATGGTGCAACGCACCCTCTGTTGGCACAACGTGCCCTCTGTTGACACCGAAGTGTCCTCTATGGTGTAACGCACCCTCTGTTGGCACAACGTGCCCTCTGTTGGCATAAATGCCCTCTGTGACACCCGCAGTGTCTGGCGCAGCGCGCCCTCTGAATCGTCACGTCACTCTCTGGTGAGGACTTATTATATAATGCATTATGTGAATGTTTCAAATTAATTATCTTAAGTCTATCTTTATCTGAAACTGAGTATTAAACGTGTACTGAATTCTGAATCTAGAATCTGAATCTGAATCTGAATCTATATCTGAATGTAAACATGTATCTCAATTACTACATAATTGGGATTGGGTCTATAACCCATATCATGTACCTTTATTCAAAATATGGCTACTCACATAGTGAGTAGTCTAAGTCTGAATCTAAATCTAATGTGCTTATTATCTGGATAAGCCTAAATCTGGAACTCTAATTTAATAGAGATGACTTTTTTGGTATTGAATATGACCAATTGGTAAAAAAAAGCTTAGGAAAAGGATCTATATTGAATATAGAAACACTAAGTATACAAAGTATCTTAAGTCAATCTTATGAAAGTATCATAAGTACAACATATCTAAAAATATCAATTCTGAAAAGATGGTTCAATCCTTCTTATAAAATATGATGTTACCCTAAAACTTTGCACATGAACTTACATGTTAAACCTTAAATATCAAAATAGAAATCTGATAAAATATCGTATTGTAACCTAATCATAACTTAATGTCTCATAATCATAAACTCGTGTTATAATATATTCTAATCCCAATAGTACGTTTACCTTGGAAATTGGGCCATGGTCTACCATGTGCAACATCCACATTACCACATAACTTAACTTTTAAGTACTAATCTTTTTAAGAAATCTATTTCACTTCTAAACTCTTAGATCTCTACATATATATAAGAAACCTTGATGACATGTTCCTACTTGCATTCTTAGCACACAATTACATCTATAAATGAGGGGAATCTTAACAACATGTTCTACTTGAAATCTCAATACATTCTTATCCCACATTATCATGTATGACTATCTTGGTTGCATATCTTATCTTGTAGTCATATTCATCAATATGAATCATTACTAATAGTTCTTATAGAAACATAATTCTCTAGTCTTCTCATGAACCTGGTTCATGAGTCTTTATCGTTCTTATAAATCTTAGTAACATATCTCTTCTCGAGATATTAGGCACATGTAAGGAAATAGCCATAAATGTATGAAAATCTTACTTGCATACCTTAACATAAAATCTTAGAACAGTGGATCACATAAAGTATGAAGTCTTATGAAATATGTTGAGTTTGATAAGTATGAATACTCATGGGCATGAACCACTTACCTGTATTAGAAAAATAAAATCTTCATCTTAGATTCCTCTAGTCGGGTCTAAATCCTATAAAACTTGTGGTGTAACACTTCCTTGAAGTTCAATGATGAGTTTCACACCTATCACATTGATTTAACAAATATCAACATATATGAACATAATGTACTTATCTAACCTTTCCTCAAATTAAATTACCTTATCTATGTAATTTAAGAGTCTGAAACCTCCTTAAATATGTTCTTCATATCTCTAGCTTTCCAACAAGCCCTTATATGCTTCATTCTGACAATTAGATCAATATCTATGAATTCCTAAAGTTTCTTAACAAATAAAGAGTTTGTCATTTATATTACCTTTTATTTCCTCCACCTTTCAGGCTAAATGGGCCTTGAGATTAGCGGCCCAGCAAGGAGGGACCCGGTCCCCTCCCTCTCCATCGCCCAGGCGGCGTGATCCAGGGATCGCAACCCCTGTTTTGCCGCAGAGACAGAGCGCCGGCTCCTGGTCTCTTCTCCAGTGAACTTCGGCCAACCAGGACTGTTCCGGCCACCGTCTTTGGGCCATGCCATTGCCGCAACAACCCTTCACGGTGAGGTGTGCACAAACACAAAACTCAGGTGGTTGGGTTCTCACCCGCACAACGTGACTAGAGGCGTCGTTTCTCCTTCTTCCTCCTTTTCTTCTTGACTGATTCTCTGTCTAACCCTTTCTTCCACTTGAGAACAGGGCATCGGCAGGCAGTGCCTCTATAGACACAGCAGACACCTATGGCTGACGATAGAACCGACGATGGTCGTCTTGGCCCCCAATACCTTTTCCTCTTCGTTCTGGTCGTACAGAAGACTGATCTGTGCAAGGCTCCTGTCCATTGCCCAAGCTAAATTTGTGTGTGCCAATGAGCCTCTTGCTTCTCTTCTCTGCCTGATACTGCCTCCAGCCATCTTAAAGCGGTGCCGAGTATTACTGGTGTGAACGTCGTAGTTGTTCATGACCAAGTACTCTCGACTCCGACGAGTTATGCTATACATTGTGTGCCCCCTCCTTCACAGAACCAAGCATCTAGATCTGTTGTTCAGTCTACAACGTTTGGTCCGGCGCAATATTATCCTATTCTATTATTTTGACTAGAATCGATAGGAACTCTGGGGCTCTTCTCGTGGGTATTGACGAGAAAGGAAAGGTAAACAACCCAACGACAATATTTAATCTGTGTGGAAATGAAGATGCCAAGGGTAAAGGGTGTGGGAGAAAGACGAGTCATTAGATTCTATTATATAGGGATATCATTTCATCCGTTGTAACGGATTGGAATAGAAGACGAAAAGATTGAGACGAAGATTGCTCGGTATCATAGATTTCTTTTGATATTATATTTATTATCTAATCGACTAAACAACGCACTCAGAGAAGATTTCGCACATAAATCTTTTCTAATTAACTAATCTTGCTTATCTTTTGGTCCACGTGCATTGGGAATATAAAAGTCACGTTCTATTAAATCTCCAACAACATATTTTTCGCTCCTGTTCTCTTATTTCCTATCACTTTCCATTACCTTCCAACGGCCGACATCTCCTATAGTCAAAATTCCAAAATCAGTCAAGATCTCAAGCACCGGTTACCAATGAATATTCTAACTCTTTGTCATGTTGGGAACCGGAAAGATAATTACTTATTAATCCCTTAACTCATTTTCCTTGAGAATGCTTATTCTGAAGGACACATAAAACATTAGTACGTAGAATGCCTCAAAGTCTTATAATTATTGTGTTAAGATCTAAAACAATACATTCACATAGATACTTAGACAAAATTCGGGGTGTGACAATTCTACCCACCTTATTGGGAATTTCGTCCTCGAAATTCAATTAGTCTACCCACCTTAGGGTTTGACATATTATATGTATAATAACCTCTAATATTTTCTAACTGCCTCATTAGCATGTGCATAGTGAAAATTTCTCATGGTTATCATCATCAAGCGTATATGTACATGTACTACTAATAAATTTTGAGATCTAAACTATACATTCACCATCTATCATGGCAAGGACTCTAGATTGCCTCTTCTCTATGGTTGTGATAGGGTTCTGGTTCACTTAAAATTAACTCACTTATCGATGCCAAAATATCCACCCTTCATATACATGCTTGGTCTTACTATGTGTATGATTAGGTTTATGTGACTATATGTCTCAAACTTTTAATGCCAACACTTGTGTTCTTTGTCGCCTTTGGATACATGCCGGCCGGTCATATATTCAGAGGTGACATGTCATATCACACTTATCTTAGCACTTTCTCGTACACATGTCCCATACCACATGCACTTGAAAGGACAAGACAAGCATGATTATGCACATAACATTCTCTCTACAAAACCCCATAAGCATGTGTCCCATACCACAAACATGTGGGAAAAAGAGAGAGAATGATATATACAACTATAGTGTTAGGATCTATATTGAATATAGAAACACTAAGTATACAAAGTATCTTAAGTCAATCTTATGAAAGTATCATAAGTACAACATATCTAAAAATATCAATTCTGAAAAGATGGTTCAATCCTTCTTATAAAATATGATGTTACCCTAAAACTTTGCACATGAACTTACATGTTAAACCTTAAATATCAAAATAGAAATCTGATAAAATATCGTATTGTAACCTAATCATAACTTAATGTCTCATAATCATAAACTCGTGTTATAATATATTCTAATCCCAATAGTACGTTTACCTTGGAAATTGGGCCATGGTCTACCATGTGCAACATCCACATTACCACATAACTTAACTTTTAAGCACTAATCTTTTTAAGAAATCTATTTCACTTCTAAACTCTTAGATCTCTACATATATATAAGAAACCTTGATGACATGTTCCTACTTGCATTCTTAGCACACAATTACATCTATAAATGAGGGGAATCTTAACAACATGTTCTACTTGAAATCTCAATACATTCTTATCCCACATTATCATGTATGACTATCTTGGTTGCATATCTTATCTTGTAGTCATATTCATCAATATGAATCATTACTAATAGTTCTTATAGAAACATAATTCTCTAGTCTTCTCATGAACCTGGTTCATGAGTCTTTATCGTTCTTATAAATCTTAGTAACATATCTCTTCTCGAGATATTAGGCACATGTAAGGAAATAGCCATAAATGTATGAAAATCTTACTTGCATACCTTAACATAAAATCTTAGAACAGTGGATCACATAAAGTATGAAGTCTTATGAAATATGTTGAGTTTGATAAGTATGAATACTCATGGGCATGAACCACTTACTTGTATTAGAAAAATAAAATCTTCATCTTAGATTCCTCTAGTCGGGTCTAAATCCTATAAAACTTGTGGTGTAACACTTCCTTGAAGTTCAATGATGAGTTTCACACCTATCACATTGATTTAACAAATATCAACATATATGAACATAATGTACTTATCTAACCTTTCCTCAAATTAAATTACCTTATCTATGTAATTTAAGAGTCTGAAACCTCCTTAAATATGTTCTTCATATCTCTAGCTTTCCAACAAGCCCTTATATGCTTCATTCTGACAATTAGATCAATATCTATGAATTCCTAAAGTTTCTTAACAAATAAAGAGTTTGTCATTTATATTACCTTTTATTTCCTCCACCTTTCAGGCTAAATGGGCCTTGAGATTAGCGGCCCAGCAAGGAGGGACCCGGTCCCCTCCCTCTCCATCGCCCAGGCGGCGTGATCCAGGGATCGCAACCCCTGTTTTGCCGCAGAGACAGAGCGCCGGCTCCTGGTCTCTTCTCCAGTGAACTTCGGCCAACCAGGACTGTTCCGGCCACCGTCTTTGGGCCATGCCATTGCCGCAACAACCCTTCACGGTGAGGTGTGCACAAACACAAAACTCAGGTGGTTGGGTTCTCACCCGCACAACGTGACTAGAGGCGTCGTTTCTCCTTCTTCCTCCTTTTCTTCTTGACTGATTCTCTGTCTAACCCTTTCTTCCACTTGAGAACAGGGCATCGGCAGGCAGTGCCTCTATAGACACAGCAGACACCTATGGCTGACGATAGAACCGACGATGGTCGTCTTGGCCCCCAATACCTTTTCCTCTTCGTTCTGGTCGTACAGAAGACTGATCTGTGCAAGGCTCCTGTCCATTGCCCAAGCTAAATTTGTGTGTGCCAATGAGCCTCTTGCTTCTCTTCTCTGCCTGATACTGCCTCCAGCCATCTTAAAGCGGTGCCGAGTATTACTGGTGTGAACGTCGTAGTTGTTCATGACCAAGTACTCTCGACTCCGACGAGTTATGCTATACATTGTGTGCCCCCTCCTTCACAGAACCAAGCATCTAGATCTGTTGTTCAGTCTACAACGTCTGGTCCGGCGCAATATTATCCTATTCTATTATTTTGACTAGAATCGATAGGAACTCTGGGGCTCTTCTCGTGGGTATTGACGAGAAAGGAAAGGTAAACAACCCAACGACAATATTTAATCTGTGTGGAAATGAAGATGCCAAGGGTAAAGGGTGTGGGAGAAAGACGAGTCATTAGATTCTATTATATAGGGATATCATTTCATCCGTTGTAACGGATTGGAATAGAAGACGAAAAGATTGAGACGAAGATGCTCGGTATCATAGATTTCTTTTAATATTATATTTATTATCTAATCGACTAAACAACGCACTCAGAGAAGATTTCGCACATAAATCTTTTCTAATTAACTAATCTTGCTTATCTTTTGGTCCACGTGCATTGGGAATATAAAAGTCACGTTCTATTAAATCTCCAACAACATATTTTTCGCTCCGGTTCTCTTATTTCCTATCACTTTCCATTACCTTCCAACGGCCGACATCTCCTATAGTCAAAATTCCAAAATCAGTCAAGATCTCAAGCACCGGTTACCAATGAATATTCTAACTCTTTGTCATGTTGGGAACCGGAAAGATAATTACTTATTAATCCCTTAACTCATTTTCCTTGAGAATGCTTATTCTGAAGGACACATAAAACATTAGTACGTAGAATGCCTCAAAGTCTTATAATTATTGTGTTAAGATCTAAAACAATACATTCACATAGATACTTAGACAAAATTCGGGGTGTGACAATTCTACCCACCTTATTGGGAATTTCGTCCTCGAAATTCAATTAGTCTACCCACCTTAGGGTTTGACATATTATATGTATAATAACCTCTAATATTTTCTAACTGCCTCATTAGCATGTGCATAGTGAAAATTTCTCATGGTTATCATCATCAAGCGTATATGTACATGTACTACTAATAAATTTTGAGATCTAAACTATACATTCACCATCTATCATAGCAAGGACTCTAGATTGCCTCTTCTCTATGGTTGTGATAGGGTTCTGGTTCACTTAAAATTAACTCACTTATCGATGCCAAAATATCTACCCTTCATATACATGCTTGGTCTTACTATGTGTATGATTAGGTTTATGTGACTATATGTCTCAAACTTTTAATGCCAACACTTGTGTTCTTTGTCGCCTTTGGATACATGCCGGCCGGTCATATATTCAGAGGTGACATGTCATATCACACTTATCTTAGCACTTTCTCGTACACATGTCCCATACCACATGCACTTGAAAGGACAAGACAAGCATGATTATGCACATAACATTCTCTCTACAAAACCCCATAAGCATGTGTCTCATACCACAAACATGTGGGAAAAAGAGAGAGAATGATATATACAACTATAGTGTTAGGATCTATATTGAATATAGAAACACTAAGTATACAAAGTATCTTAAGTCAATCTTATGAAAGTATCATAAGTACAACATATCTAAAAATATCAATTCTGAAAAGATGGTTCAATCCTTCTTATAAAATATGATGTTACCCTAAAACTTTGCACATGAACTTACATGTTAAACCTTAAATATCAAAATAGAAATCTGATAAAATATCGTATTGTAACCTAATCATAACTTAATGTCTCATAATCATAAACTCGTGTTATAATATATTCTAATCCCAATAGTACGTTTACCTTGGAAATTGGGCCATGGTCTACCATGTGCAACATCCACATTACCACATAACTTAACTTTTAAGCACTAATCTTTTTAAGAAATCTATTTCACTTCTAAACTCTTAGATCTCTACATATATATAAGAAACCTTGATGACATGTTCCTACTTGCATTCTTAGCACACAATTACATCTATAAATGAGGGGAATCTTAACAACATGTTCTACTTGAAATCTCAATACATTCTTATCCCACATTATCATGTATGACTATCTTGGTTGCATATCTTATCTTGTAGTCATATTCATCAATATGAATCATTACTAATAGTTCTTATAGAAACATAATTCTCTAGTCTTCTCATGAACCTGGTTCATGAGTCTTTATCGTTCTTATAAATCTTAGTAACATATCTCTTCTTGAGATATTAGGCACATGTAAGGAAATAGCCATAAATGTATGAAAATCTTACTTGCATACCTTAACATAAAATCTTAGAACAGTGGATCACATAAAGTATGAAGTCTTATGAAATATGTTGAGTTTGATAAGTATGAATACTCATGGGCATGAACCACTTACTTGTATTAGAAAAATAAAATCTTCATCTTAGATTCCTCTAGTCGGGTCTAAATCCTATAAAACTTGTGGTGTAACACTTCCTTGAAGTTCAATGATGAGTTTCACACCTATCACATTGATTTAACAAATATCAACATATATGAACATAATGTACTTATCTAACCTTTCCTCAAATTAAATTACCTTATCTATGTAATTTAAGAGTCTGAAACCTCCTTAAATATGTTCTTCATATCTCTATCTTTCCAACAAGCCCTTATATGCTTCATTCTGACAATCAGATCAATATCTATGAATTCCTAAAGTTTCTTAACAAATAAAGAGTTTGTCATTTATATTACCTTTTATTTCCTCCACCTTTCAGGCTAAATGGGCCTTGAGATTAGCGGCCCAGCAAGGAGGGACCCGGTCCCCTCCCTCTCCATCGCCCAGGCGGCGTGATCCAGGGATCGCAACCCCTGTTTTGCCGCAGAGACAGAGCGCCGGCTCCTGGTCTCTTCTCCAGTGAACTTCGGCCAACCAGGACTGTTCCGGCCACCGTCTTTGGGCCATGCCATTGCCGCAACAACCCTTCACGGTGAGGTGTGCACAAACACAAAACTCAGGTGGTTGGGTTCTCACCCGCACAACGTGACTAGAGGCGTCGTTTCTCCTTCTTCCTCCTTTTCTTCTTGACTGATTCTCTGTCTAACCCTTTCTTCCACTTGAGAACAGGGCATCGGCAGGCAGTGCCTCTATAGACACAGCAGACACCTATGGCTGACGATAGAACCGACGATGGTCGTCTTGGCCCCCAATACCTTTTCCTCTTCGTTCTGGTCGTACAGAAGACTGATCTGTGCAAGGCTCCTGTCCATTGCCCAAGCTAAATTTGTGTGTGCCAATGAGCCTCTTGCTTCTCTTCTCTGCCTGATACTGCCTCCAGCCATCTTAAAGCGGTGCCGAGTATTACTGGTGTGAACGTCGTAGTTGTTCATGACCAAGTACTCTCGACTCCGACGAGTTATGCTATACATTGTGTGCCCCCTCCTTCACAGAACCAAGCATCTAGATCTGTTGTTCAGTCTACAACGTCTGGTCCGGCGCAATATTATCCTATTCTATTATTTTGACTAGAATCGATAGGAACTCTGGGGCTCTTCTCGTGGGTATTGACGAGAAAGGAAAGGTAAACAACCCAACGACAATATTTAATCTGTGTGGAAATAAAGATGCCAAGGGTAAAGGGTGTGGGAGAAAGACGAGTCATTAGATTCTATTATATAGGGATATCATTTCATCCGTTGTAACGGATTGGAATAGAAGACGAAAAGATTGAGACGAAGATTGCTCGGTATCATAGATTTCTTTTAATATTATATTTATTATCTAATCGACTAAACAACGCACTCAGAGAAGATTTCGCACATAAATCTTTTCTAATTAACTAATCTTGCTTATCTTTTGGTCCACGTGCATTGGGAATATAAAAGTCACGTTCTATTAAATCTCCAACAACATATTTTTCGCTCCTGTTCTCTTATTTCCTATCACTTTCCATTACCTTCCAACGGCCGACATCTCCTATAGTCAAAATTCCAAAATCAGTCAAGATCTCAAGCACTGGTTACCAATGAATATTCTAACTCTTTGTCATGTTGGGAACCGGAAAGATAATTACTTATTAATCCCTTAACTCATTTTCTTTGAGCATGCTTATTCTGAAGGACACATAAAACATTCGTACGTAGAATGCCTCAAAGTCTTATAATTATTGTGTTAAGATCTAAAACAATACATTTACATAGATACTTAGACAAAATTCGGGGTGTGACAAGGTGGTTCCCATGACATGTTCTCCTACTGGTCTTTCCTTCATCCTCTAATGTGTCAATAAACAACTATCTTTGACCCTCTAATTCTCAGTCTAGGAAATTTTAAAATAGTGTTGGAAATTTATTTCATTTTTTATTCATGATTTGGGGTTGTCAAAGAATATGTGTTTGAAAGCAAACATGGTGCCTTGTTCATGATCCTAGTTCTATTTCAAGGTCATAAGTTGGGACCCTGTGCATATATAAAGATATAAATCTTTGGTTTGGCTCAATTTTACGTCATAATCTGGGACCCAAAAAAGATTATAAAGTAACACATATGGTTGGTCCAGCTTTAGGTCATATTTCGGTACCCTAAAAGATTGGAAGATAAAAGACTAGTTTCAACTCATAGTCTGGGACCCTAAAAGATTGAAAGATATGCATTGGTTTTTGTTTAGTTTAAGGTCATGACTCAGGATCCTAGAATATTTGGAAATGACAAATGGGATAGGTCCAGTTTTAGGTCATGGCCTGAGACCCTAAAACATTGGAGTTAGATCTGATAATTACTTTTGTTTGCAAAATGTGGTGTTTCAACTTTTAAGTCAAGATTTAACACTTTCCATTTTTACAAGGTCTGTTTATGTTTTATTTTTATGTTATTTTCCATGATTTTATTTTTATTTTTATTTTTATATCATTTTGAAAATTTTGCTAAAAATATAGAGACTTGTTTGCAATTTTTGCAAAAGTTCTAATTTTAAAATAGGGGAAATAGGGTGAGGGTCAGGTACCCTTTCCATTTCATCTTCACTTGTAAGGCAGTAGCAGTAGCGATAGTGATCTTCTCGGGGACTTAGAGGAAACAGCAGTGATAGTAAGAGAAAGAAAGAGAGCTAGTGATGGCTTTGATCTGCCAGCCTCAGACTGGTGGATCCATGTGTTCTACTAGTTCACCCCAAAGTGATGCAGGTTGCGTTCTTGTGGCAATGAAGGAGCTTCACTTTTCCTTCTACAGTGGTGTTTTAGTGTGGATTTTAGCTACATCCATCTCAGGGAAGGGTGAATGGCCCACAAAGTATTTGGGGTTTCCTATGGCTAGAAGAAATCTGAGAGAGGAAAAATTTCCATGATTGCCTTGATCATCTAAAGGATATGATTAATAGACATCTAGGAAACAAAACACTTATGGGGGGAGGATCATACCAAGTGTGCCATGGTATTGATTGGATATTGGTTAGAGTAAGAAGAAATTTCTAAACCTATACTTACCAGAATGGAAATACTTATGTCCAACTTCATATGGGTGAATCATATACACCTTGTGAGATGGAGAAGAAGGGCATTCCTTGTATAAGAAGGAGGTCTGAATCTAAAATGCTTATTAGATCTAAATAACTATCACACACTAAGGAGAATATAGAAGCTTATTGATGGGAATTTAACGTGGAGTTTATGGATGTGGATAAGATATTGTGAGGATCTATCTTGACAACCAAATCGTAGTTGGGGTTTCTCTACCATTTGGAAAATAATGGTGTAATTGTGTCCAAAGTTTTATAGTATTGATGAGGATGTGTGGGATGGATGTAGAGAGGTTTGACAGAAAATGAAATCCTTTGAACATCTATGGTTAAACATGTACTATACAAGATGGAGTCTCACCACCTTCAGGGCTCTCAGTTGTTGTCTCCTATAAAGGACAAGTTTTTAGATGGAAATTGGATGAAGATGCTACTTGTTACTTGTTCTAGTCAAAAAATGAATCTGTTGAACATCAATTTGGTGAATGCAAGATATGGAAATACGTGTGGGGTCAAGAACAACTAAAAATGAACTAGAGGAGAACATATTCTCTTTGTACTTTCTTAGAAGAGGTGGGAAGTGAAGGACTACAAAATGGTGTACTAGAACTGTGGGCTATCATAGGAATAGTTCATATAATCTAGAGTGAATGGAACAAAAGGATACATGGAGGGAAAGAAAGGGTCATCCTCACCATGTTTAGCAAACTCAATAATTACATTAGATTGAGATACAACACTATAAGCACAAAGTTGGGGGATTTCTAACATTTTGTGTAGGAATCGGGAGCTCTTGTAAAAGGTCCATTACGTGACCTACTTGGATGCAATTTGTTTTTGTTCTTGGAATGAGAATTCCTTGAATAACTCTTAGTATGCTACATGTATGTATGTATCTTGCCTTTTTGTCCCAGTTTTGGTGTTTAGAAATATATTTGCCTATACTTTCCAATAAAAATCTCATATTTTCACTTTACTTTGACCATTCAGGCCCTCTGGAAAAATCCAATTTTTGGCTTCCAGACATTCTTTGTAGCCTGGAGGTTGAAGATGACATGGATGCACAATTTTGATTTTCTATCTGGCTGAATTCATTTTTTAGTTATTTTCTCAGTTATTTGTTGTCTGGTTGAGCCAATTTTTAATTGATGCAGAAAGATTATGGAATTGACATCATGTTTAGGCAGATGGCACCTCATGATTGGTAGGAGGAGGACCCTGTCATGGATGGGCAGGATGTGGGGGATGATTCGTGGGGTGAGGCATATCAATGATATGTATGGAAGCTTCCTCTATAGGGTTCATATTTGTCTTAAGAGGTGTTTGATTGTCGATTGTTCTAAGAAGGCATCACAATTGTGTGAGTAGGATCATGGGGGTGATGCTCCTAAATGAGAGATTTGTCCATCATCCAAGCATTTTTTGGATGAATCTGCATCATCAATGTAGTCGAGCGGACGATGAGGTATAACCTAGAAACTTTGTTCCATGCTATCTCTTTTGGTTTTATCAAGCTTGAATCAGTCTTTTTCCATGTATCAACGACTTTGACTTTGTCTTTTGCCTTTCTTCTTTAGGGTCTCAGATCGTCAAATGTGTATTAGAGAACATGTTGGTATGAATAGGGATATTTTTATGATAGCTTATTGGCTGAGGAGATATACCTACTAGAGAGGACCAATTTTGGTAGCATTTGTTGGTATGGGATCATAGATAGACCCTATCTCCTTCCTCTGGTTGAGCATTTTCACTTGGAGACTAGTACATTCCACTTTGCATTTGGCAAATTAGCCATCACCTCTAGTGAGTTTGATGGGATTACTAATTAGGGTTTAGTGGGACACCCGTCTATTTTTTCTAGTCGGCGGGAGTGGAGACGTCATGGTTTGGCATGGATTCTAGGGGTGAACCCATAGGATATTGAGATGTCCTCTAGATATAAGGTCAAGTTTACTTGGTTGATAGCCACCTTCTCTAGTGAGGGTGAATGAAAGGATTGCCAGTGATCCTTTTTTCACAACCATGAGGGTCAAGGTGTTATTATTCATCTTGATCGTTGGATTCTTATTTAGCAATAGCACTCGGAATAGAGGAGATATTAGTTGGTTCTCCTTTCTTCTAGATTTGGATGCGATTCCCTCCTTTGATTGGGATAGTGTTGTGTATACCCATCTCCTAACACACTTGTGGTGGTGTCTTATGAGAGACTTCAAGGGGGGATGGTCTAAGCTATGAAGGGTTTTGGAGGATTTGTAGGCTTGATTGTGGTACCATTTTCCTACTTTTTTGCATATTTTGCTTTTGAAATATTCATGGTAGTTGATTTCGCTGATCTCTTCTTTAAAACTTTCAGGCTATGAGCACTTCCGACTTCACATGCATGTTAATTTGAGTGGTCCAGAGGGTTATCTACATGCATACCTCCCTACCTATTGTCATTGGGTTGGTTGTAGTATTAGGGTAGGGTATAAGTAGTAGAGGGGTGAAGTAGAGACGGTGAGTGTTAGTGAGGTATGTGTAGTACTTTATCATTGTAATATTTTATGCATCTATACTTTAGCTTACCCCCAATGCATTATTGTTCCCAGGTTGAACTTAAGATTTGCTCTAGGTTGTAGTGTGGTTAGGTGTCCACGTCTTGTGTAGCCTTCTTTGTGGTGTTGTCTCTAGATGCTTGTTAGATCCAATTCAAGTCTCCTTCTAGGAGTCTTATGTATATGGACGAGTGTGCTGCTCGTCAACGGGTTGGTGGCTGGCACATTCCCTTTAATGTTTTTTAGGGATGATCCCTCTTCATCTTAGAAAAAGTTAGGTTGTTTGAGAGTTGATGTATTGTCATGTGACACATGACAAGTTCCTCAAGTGGTACTATGTACACGTCTAGCTGATATTTATTTCCACAGAAGTGTATGATCAATTTTGGCATCCTCTAGTGGTAAGCATCTTGATTCTGATTGTGTCTATTTTTGGTTGCATTTTCTGGTATGTGTTTCCTATGCGTGATCGACTATGATTCTGTTGAGGGGAAAAATGATCAGGGGCATGAGTTTTATCGTCCACCTCCTCCTGAGGTGGTTTCCTCTCATGAGGTTCTACCTTCTCTGTCTGTTGATACTTGTGGCTTTGGCAACTTCCCCACACTGAGAACTTATTAGAAATTTGGCATGGGAGGCTTGTGTCACTTCCCCGGTGACTTTGGTTGGATACAGTCCTTATAGGGAGAGGAGGCAGAGCCAAACGCAGTAGGTGGTCTCTTCGGCTCGAGTATCCCACCTGGATATGGTCATAGTCATCACTTTGGGGGATGAATAGGTGTTGGTGACTTCTCCTTAGATGTCCCAATTTGGATTGTAGATCTATCAATGACTAGTGTTTGAGTAGCTTCCTCTCATAGTAGGGATGCTTGTTTGGTCGTGGAGGTTCCTTCTAGAAGCTCCTCTTTAGGTTATCTATGGTTGACTAGATTTTGGGCATTTGATCTTTGGAAGATCTCTGGAGGATTTGGCGTATTGTCTCGGCCCAAATGCTAATTAAGGGTGGTGAATTGTATCAATATGTAGACTTGTAGGATAAAAATTCCTTCTTCCTTAGGATGTGTGCCCGTGTTAGTCATTGATGCATATTTATATGACAAATTGCACCATTCTACTGGGGGAAAGGACAAGAATACTTTTATCTCTAGATTTCAAATCTATCATGTGCATGCCTATAAATAAGCCTATATCCCTCATCTTTTCTACACATCTTGACGTTTATGATGTGGAGTCCTGTGAGAGAGGGAAATACAAGAAATATCACTCTTGTAATGTCCTCCCATTAATTTGTCTTTAGTGCATCATTTCATTATGTTGCTTCTTGGATCCACACCCAAGAGCTTCAACATCATATTTTGTGAGAGGTCAGCTTCGTTCCTGTAGGAATCTCCTTTGTATCCATGCATATTATCATATGTAATACATTATCATCCTTTTGTTAGTCCAAGCTATCATGCATGTCCTCTGTCACTCCAAACACCAAGTCTATTTTGATATATTATTATTATAAGAAAATCATCCAACAATTTACTGTAAGCATATCCCCACACAACATGTTATTCTCTCTTTTCTACAAGCTAGCCATGCATAAGATTTCTTGCTTATTGTTCCTATTAAGTATTTGTCTTGTCTATGTCTCATGTTGAGTATAGATCTATCCTTTGGTACCAACTTATGACCCCTTGTATTTTGGTGATGAAAGTTGGTTGCTCTGCAACATTACAGATCTCAATGTCTTTGGAGATCTTGTTGTCCATTATCGCTCATGACTAGGATATAAGTTTTGTCCTGATGTTGTTCGTAATGTCATTTTTTACCTTGTTTCTCATATTTGGATAAATTACTAAAGGGATATCATGTGGCCTTTCTTGGGACATGTGTTGATGGTCTCCATGCTCAATTTCCTATTTCTATCTTATTATTTGATTGGATAGATGGCAAAAACACATATGTGGATCTCACTGGAGTTTCTCCTCTAGCTGGCTTCCTTTCAAACAGCTTTAAAGCAAATCGGGAAGCCTCTAACACTCTGATGAAAAAGGTTCACAAGCATGGAGTATCTTGTGAAGCAAATCATCATCATTTCCTACCTTTCACTTTTGATAGCTATCGGGTGCTTGGTGATGATGCAAATTTCCTTATTCAACATCTTCAAAATATCCTAAATAGGAATCTTATGTTTTCTCCATCTATTCCAATAATTTTGTTTTTAGATTCATAGGTTTCACCATTGAAAAAGGATTGGTAGACCAGTTTTTTGTTCGTGCTTTTGTTAAGAAATTTTGTAATTTATTCAAGAAACTTATGTAAAGGATTTTCATCCTTGATCTCTCTGAGACTAAATAAATCAAAATCGCAAGCTCTGGTGTGCCCCGTCACCTTTGTCATCTGACTTATGTCCCTATTGTGAGAGAGTTGATGTCAATAATGATCCTCTTATAGGATCCTCTAAGTCACTCCTTCCTCCTTAGGGATGTCATTTTGTCTCCCACCTTGGAAGACGTGACTAACATTACCTGGCTTCCTTTGCATGACTACTGGCATGTGGTACCAAAGAAGTCAAGTTGGGAAACTGAGTTGGGGAGTCTACTTGGCATGAAGAAGTCCCAATCTACTCGATGGTTGACTGGTTATGGATGCTTCATTTAGATCGCCTCCTTGTGGGAGTCATTTAAGAGAAAAGCATGGCATGGTGTCGACTCCCCAACATGTACTATTTGTGAACATATATGTGTATTGTCCTGGTGGAGTTGTTCTTTAAAGAGATAGTCAAGTGGATCAAGACTACTATTTTTAGAGTTACAATTGTCCTATGGAGAAAGGAAATTGTCATTCCTTTGGTACGGGTTTAGTTGTATGAGTAATTGGATGAGGTGAAAAATGAGCGGACCCTTCAAGTTAATGTAGATTTATCTGGGAATGCACACCAATCCTATGGACAGAATTCCCAAATCCTCACTATAGAATGAAGAAGTTTCTTCAAAGTATATCCAGGTTGGTAAGCCCCTTTAGCTACATTAAGATCTGGCTCGGTGGATTGTGAGTCTGACTTCTGGGAACATGCATTGCGGATGGATGGAATTTCATCTTGATAACTTCGCATGTAGAGTGGTCATGCTTGATTATCAATGGTTGATCATATTTCCATGCTTGGATGAATGAGTCACATACTACCCTATGTCAGTGCTAAGGCAGTTCAATCACTGGCAATGTGCATATCAAGTTGAATCGTTCCCTTCATTTTCTAAAGACGTTGCTAGTAGATTCCTACAAAGTTCATGAGAAGGTGGCACAGATATGGTTGAACTGGAAGAGGCTGACTTGGGATTCCTTCCCTATAGGTCAGGACTTCTCTCTTAAATAGTTGGAGTGGCTTGCATCGATGCCATCAGTATTAGTAACGTGTGATTCTTTTGAAGAACCACAATGAAACTTATTATTTCCTTTTCATATGTTTAATTGTCTATTTATTTAATTGCATGAGAAGCCAAGGTTCTGGAATGAGTTTATTTTTTAAATTAGAGTTTTTTTAATGACATGTGGCACCTGCTATGGGTACTCCCTCCATGAAATTTAAAAACATGTGTGTGACATCCAACTTACAAAACACAAGATTAACTAAGTGAAAGTGAATCATTTGCAGCGGATTGTTGAAAATCACTAAAAATTAAAACTTTTTGCAAAGAGATCCAAACATAGGAAACTCTTACAACAAGAACCATAGAATAACATTTACATCCTGGTTCAAAAATACATGAATTGTACTATCTCTTCTCAAGGATTACAACATCAGCTGCCCTAGAAAATTATATACAGACAGCACACGAATCTCGAGGCATCAAGCCAAAATCTCAAATGATTCCTTAAAACACTAACTATAAACTCTGAGGACCTGAGAGTACATAGACAACACATAAGACTTTCTAACTATATGACTTGGCAGTCAGGGTCTCCACCTGAGATCTCACTGTTGTCCAAGTTGTTGCTTTCCTTTTCCTGCAAAAGAGTATCAGCTTCTTTGTCCGCGTCCACCTAAAAATGTTGGATGCCACAGGGGTGAGACAATTGTAAATTGCCCCAGCGGGAGATATAACTCTCCGCCAAAACATCGTATTGCAGTTTAAAGATATGAAACTAAGTAGAGGATAAGTAGTTTAAAGCATTCTCAACTTGTAAGCATTGCAGCTATTTATGACATAGCAATATATCATCTATTCTTTTAATAAGGAATAGGAATGATATGTATATCATTTATCCATCATATTATACCATCATATCAAACCTTTCTTATGACACTCATTATCTTGTTATGTCACCCATGAAACACTCTTATTTCACTCTATTGGCCTTAGCCAACCTGTTAAATAGATAAGGAGATATATTTACCATATACTCATATATCATTAATACAAACATTGGATTAATACCAATCCTAAATCATCATTACATGCATTGGGTTATTACCAATCTTGTGTTATTATTACAGGCATTGAGCCGCTGCCAGGTATTGGACTCTTCCAAACCTGATTACACCGCCAGGCATTGGACTCTAACCAACCCTAATTACACAGCCAGGCAGTGGACTCTAACCACTCCTGATTACACAGCCAGGCATTGGACTCTAACCACTCCTGATTACACAGCCAGGCAGTGGACTCTAACCACTCCTCATTACAGTCTTTATGCCTCTGCCAGGTATTGGACTTTAACCAATCTTGATTACACCGCCAGGCAGTGGACTTTAACCACTCCTGATTTCACAGTCAGGCAGTGGACTCTAACCAACCCTGATTACAGGTATTACACCTCTGCCAGGTATTAGACTTCTCCAAACCTGATTATATGAATCATGGAATATAAATTCCTTCAACCCATCATTAATCATCTTGGTACCTCTTACTATGCTACAATTGTTCTCATGGCTCATAAAGGCCATAAAGCATCTTGTCACCTCTCATTACGCAACATCTAAACATATCGCTCATAGGGTCATTCAACATCTTGTCACCTATCACTAGGAAACGAAATCATTTTATCTCATGTAATATAATAGTAACACCACTATTCCCTTAATAGGGTTAGGGCTTACTATTCACATCATTTTGGGGTTTCTCATGTCCCATTACCCAATTTAGGGTTAGGGTTTTCCCATCTCTCATTGCTTAGAGTTCATGCTCACATTATTAGTTCAGCTCTAATATATTACTTCACACCTCTAGGAGCATTCAAAGATATCATAAGTATATGCTTATGATCACTATTCTCATTATATATCATTAATAATCAACAATTTAAGGCATGAGTTCATTTCTCATCCTTATCATGGTGTGATTACATCATACTCATTGATTTGGCTTAACTCCATTCTCAAAGTATATTAATCAACATTTATCACAGTACATTGAGTTCATTACATCTTTATTGTAACAATTGCATAACACACACTTCATGTGTTTCTTATCCAAGAATAGTGGATTAGAGGTTCATCAAGGAATGCCTACCCTGAAATGCTGAATGTGATATCTATCATGTCTTGATGTATCACTTTCTTTTCATTTCAATCTTACTTAAATTAATCAACTAACCTTGTATTAAGGTATTTCCCTCTTAATACTTCATCCTCTAACTTGTCACTTTCATCATATGGTGCATAGGTTACACATTAGAATTGTCCAACTATCTTTAATGATATGGACTTATCCAATGGTTAAGCATTATAGAATATATGATAAACCATTATCCACCACTTTAGATATTTCAACTCTTAGGATGTTATCCACATCATTATTTAGTATTGCATACATCATTCCTAAGAGTTTCATGTCCTAATCATTGTAAGGTATGTAGGGTTGTTACACATGTATAGAGTTGGGTTTATAAGGATCTAGGCATCAGCTTGTTTCTTAGACCCTTATTCATTAGAATAACCACATTACCATTCATATGGTTCATCTACCTTACCCTACATGGTTATCACATTCTCATCTTACTTGATTATATTAGCCACACCCCACTTTAGTATATTGGCTATTATACCATCACTAGGGTTTCACATATCATGGTATCATTACATGGCATCATTCTGGATTGAGTCTTACATCACATCATTCCATCAGGGATTCCATATGACATCATTCTAATTTAGGGATTCATATGGTATTACTCTAGATCAGGGTTTCTCATTCTGTAACCCACAATTAGGGTTTACTATTCACTCCAATTAGGGTCTCTCATAACATCACCCTTAATTAGAGTTTCTCATGGATTCACCCTCAATTAGAGTTTCTCATGTTATCATTCTGGTTTAGAGTCACAATATTACCCTTGAATTAGGTTACATCTGATATTGCCCTGGATTTGGGTTAGGGCTCAACAACCTCTTTGATTAGGGTTTCATGATCTCTTTATTAAGGATCATACCCTAATTACTTATTAATTAATATTGAAGGTGTTGAAGCTTATCCATTACATGATTATCATTCATGTAGGAAGTTCTCTCTTTCTCATCCTCTATAAGATGATACCTACTTCAAACTTGATTAGACTAAGTCAACTTAACTTGAATGAAGAATTGACACTTAAACCATTGTGTCATTACTTTCATGATCATTAGAGATTAATCATATAAAGGGTACTAATCACCCTATCTCATTAAAGGTACAATTATTATAATCACCCTTGCTTCACATCATGAAATGTTCAATTAAACAGTTGACCTTTACCCACTTTGAGTGTTCATACGGTTTGGTTAATTACCTTCCAAACGATCTTAGTGACCTAGACCTCAAACGGTCTTGACCATCCAGACCTCAAACGGTCTTGCTTACAATACCTTCAAATGGTCTAAGACCATTTAGACCTTCAAACGGTCTTGGTCATATGGTTTGAAACCGTTTGGTAAAGGTGGTGCTTGAAACTGTTTGCCAAAGCAAGTACTTGAAACCATTTGCTAAAGCAAGTACTTGAAACCGTTCGCTAAAGCACTCATGAGATCTATTGGGCCTCAAACAGTTTGGGATCATTTGGTCCCAAACGGTCTTGAGACCGTTTGGACTCAAATGGTCTTGAGACCGTTTGGTCCAAACCTCCTCAAAATCGAATGGACCAAATATGGTCTCTACCAATCATATTGATTTAGGGTTTCCAATATTGATTCCCTCATCGATTGAATTCATATAACCACTCATCAATTGAGCCTAACACCACACTTCATATGAGATTAATATATCATAATTCAACTGATTTAACCCTCATTTGATCATCAATTAGGGTTTAGAATCAATTGGATTAGGGTTTGAGATCAATGAACCTTCACTATTAATCAATGTGAAACTAGTTGCCTTGAAATCATTGGGTCACCATCCAAATTGGACATGACCTGACCTCAAAAGGTCTTGAGGTCGTTTGTATGACCTCCAAATGGTCTTGAGACCGTTTTCCCATCATATCATCAAAATCCATGACATTCAATTAGGGTTTGAGTCATTGGTTTTATCATTAAATCAGCATTTGATTGCAAATCAGTTTTGTATCTTTGGATCTTCAAATACCCAACCATACTCAACCCTAGATCTCCAAACGTTCTTGGGTGACCCTCAAACGGTCTTGAGACCGTTTGTGTGATCCCCAAATAGTTTTGAAACCATTTGGGTCAATCAACCCAAAGTTCTAACTCAATCAAAATAGAAATCAGCACTTAACCCAATTAGGGTTTGGTGATTTATTGTCCTTCAACTCATGAACCAATTGGAACTAATAAATTATAATTAGTGGGTCATTAACCAACATCATTATCAACAAATATCCGAATGGTCAACCATGATAAACTCCCCCAAATGGTTTGAAATCGTTTGCTTTCATTCAGTTTGGTGAAGTCGTTTGCCCTTAAACGGTTTGAAACCGTTTGCTCCCAAACGGTTTGGGAAACTGTTTGAACATTTTAAGTGAAATTGTTTGGCCTAGATATTTGGGGAGGTGTGTGCTTATGATGATTTCATCATCATAAAGCTCTAGACTCATGAAATCTGTTGTGATTTCCATGGAGATTGCATCAATCAACCAAATCAATTATTGTAAATGAAGAAATTATTATTATTTGATAAGGAATTGAATGCAATAACAAAATCAAGGGTTCAAGTTATAAAACTCGCCTCCAATTGAGCTCCAAAGTTCCAATATCACGTCAACAATGGTGGATGAAACTTTTGCAACTCCCCCTAGGCTCGTCCTCAAGCTTTTGGGTGAAATGATTGGCTAGGGTTGAAGATGGAGTGAAGAAAAGAAGAAATCAATTATTTATTTTCGATTTCCACCATGGAATCGATGAGAACGAAGGTTAAGAGCTTACTAAGATGTTGGGGGCGTCCTTCTCCTACTCCCCAGATATCTCGTGGTCGTCCAAGGCAAGAAGGGAAAAGAAATTCCAAGAAAAGGTCATTAAGTGGGTTGGAAATGGGATATGTATAAGGAATTTCCAAGGAAAGAGAAAATGGAATTAATTTCTTTATTTCCAAAATTATTTCCACCACTTCCCCCTCAATCCGTGGCCATGAATACATCTTCATTATCTTGCAAAACATCTTCATTATCAAAGCTTTAAAGGAAAAATAAATTAAGCACCTTAACCCTTATAATATCAATATCCATATTTGAGTGGAAATTCTTTTTCTTATAATAAGGTGAGTGGAGTTTTCACCTCCTTAGGATATACTTGTGCCTTTGCAAGGATTAATCTCTTCCAACCACTTTTCAAATTCATCCTCCAACTTTTGGTTGAAGGGCTCTTCAATTAATATATTTATTTTTGCACTAAAATTGAATTAGGATTTCAATTAGGCTTAAATCTTGATTATTTTAATATCAAGATTCTCTCTCCTCCAACTTAATTCAAATTAGGTTCCCTTCTCATTTTATTTTCTATACATGATGCCAAGAAACATTAGGTACCTTATTGAAGTGGTAATTTGCATATTGAACCCTAGGTTTTGGGTAAATTGCACATTACACCAAAACTGGGTTTTAATGCACAAACATTGTCCAACAAGCTCTATCTTGGTGCTCAAGCTTGTGGAAACCATACCACTACATCATATTCATTCTTATGATGTATCAACATCATAGGAACATATTATCATGTAACTTTTGCAAGTTAACCCCTTAACTTGGGTAATTTGCACATTAGTCCAAAATAAGCAAACATTGCTTCAACATTGTTCAAATAGGACCAAAATTGAAACATAGGTTCCTCATGAGCCCTAATTACTTTTCACTGGATAATATTAAGCATATAATCATCTTTCTTAATAAAAACACCTAGGGTTAAAGCATAACCTAGGTTAGGGATGTTACAATGTGTCTTGACTTACCTCCTTGGGGTGCATCCTACTATGAGTTCCCTAATGATGAACTAGTCGATTGGGGACAATGTAGAGCTCATGTATATTTGTATTTAGGATACCAAGTATGAGTTATATGTTTTCATATGTCAGGATCACCTCCTTCTCATCCACCTCCTTGCACGAAGTGAGAAGGTTGAAACCCCAATTAATTGTAAGTTACCTCATGCCTTGACTTGATGATATATGTTTCCTCACGCTGACTATTTGTGCCCTATTATGATAAGAGGAGGGCCCTCGTTATAGGGGAGAAGATGGATAAAAATATCTATTGGACATGGGTGTCACACAAAGTGCTACAGTCATGCCATATAGTGGGTATGTCATCAGTAATTCCATACCCAATTGAGACAAGGTGCCAGGTGTCGGAGACACCTGGTATGCTTTAATCCCAAGATGACATGCTTTAGTGTAAAAATCCACCACAAGCATGTGTCATCCTATTTAAAGGGATTTTAGATTATTTTGGTAAGGTGTCCACCCAATCATGTATCTTTATCATTCGAAGTTTTGGATTGGACCTTGATTCTTAGGGCCTTAGTATGACAACTTAAGCTTCCATGGGGACTGAATGAACTTTACTTGGTTAGGGTCTCCCACCTCATGAATCCATGGTTAGCTCATATGGAGTTTAACCCCACCTCCTTTTAAGAAATGAGGTGAGGATAGTTGTAAGGGATTCAACCTCTACCTCCCCTTTTAGGCTAACTGCAAAAAATGTAAGCATTTATGCCATACTCATGATTATAGGTATCTGGATGCTACTTGTGAAGATCAGATCTAGCTTGTCTCTAGGGAATCATAGCCTCATCCATCCTTTCTTGATCATGGGGCTTCACCTTACCTTTTTCACAATCATGAACATGTTTGGGTGTATTTGTTTAGGGTCGTCCAATTTTAAGGAGTTACTTTTAGGTTGACAGACCATTGGGCCTTCAAGATAATGATCGTGATCCTTCCATTGTAGGCCCTAGGTTCTACTTTGAAAATTCCTCTTCAGGGTGCACGGGGGGACACAGTCATGTTTCTACATAGATTTTAGGTATTTTTATGGGGGGTCTCTTGGCTCCCTTGCATAGCTTCATGCAAGATATATCATTGTTGTAGTCAGATCAGCAACAATATCATTTCCTAATGCTAGCATTCATGTAATGAAGATGAATATCACCATCCATGTCCTTTAAGCATAGGGCACCCCAATTGTAGATATCATGGACAATGTAGCTCCCTTCTCATTTAGGGTCAAACTTGCCCCTAGAATCAGCATTCTGGGTGACATGCAACACCTAGTATACCTTCTAGAAACTACAAGGTTGAACCTTCTTTTTGAATTCTCAAGTTGTTCTTGCTTGGTAACAATGTGCATGGTGTAGGAATTTTATCTACCGCTCTTCAAGGGTGTTGAGGGAGTATATTTGGTCTTGAAGTCACTATGCCTCTAGAATATTTGTTACTCATAATATGCAGAGTGAAGGGATCTCATCTCAACTTGAAAGATTGCTTCCATCTCATATAGTAGGTAGTGTAGAGTACCTCCTATGGAGGTCCCGATAGGAGTGTGGTAGGCCCATAGAGCCATTGGGATATGTTCTTTCCTATTGGCATGAGAGAGGATTTTCTACTTTAGGATCTTGATCAAATTCTTGTTGGCATCTTCTATGGCTCCATTCATTTTGGGGTCAGTATGGTGTTTTCCGGTGATTTTTGATGCCTAAAGAGATTAGATACTCCTTGATGGTCTTGGCATGAAGTGTATTGTTGTTAGAAACAATCTCATGCATTATCCTATACTGGCATACAATATTGATCCTTAGGAACTTAATGACCTACTTGGATGATGTGTTAGTGATGGACACTACTTCTGCTCATTTGGTTAAGTGATGAATTGCAAACATAGTGAAGCAATTTCCATTTTACACCTTAGGAATAATCTTTCCAATCATGTTGATTCCCCAAGCTAAAAATGACCAAGGCATGGCCATGTTGTACAATTGATTTGTAGGCAAATGAATGTAGCCCCCGTGGATTTGACAAGCTCAACATTTGTAGACATATTGGCAATAGTCAATTTCCATGGAATTCTAGTAGTACCCCAAGAGCTATGTTTTATTTGGATAGCATTACTTTGTTAATATGTGTGTCTCACAACCCTTCATGGACCTTTTCATGATATTTTTTCCTTATGTCCTTTCGACGCATAGGAGAAAGAGTTTGGTGTTAGGACATGTGATCCTAGCTATTCTGTCCCTAGGATGTATTGAGCATTGTGTCTTCTGAGTGCCTATTTCTCTCATTGGGAAAGGTTCTCAAGAATGACCAAATTTGATAGATGCATCTTGATGTCATGTAACCAAGACTTTTGTCATTGATTGCATTGTTGATGACTATTAAATAGGTGGGTTGAGATAGTTTCTAGGTCTCAAAAGAGAAGGTATGTTCCTAGAATTCATCCATGAAGTGAGGGTCACCATAGCATCAGAAAATACATTGTGCTATATTTAGATGAAGGGAAAAGAGATGTGCTCAAAATCTCGAGCCATAGAATAGATATGTTCTTGATATGGCACCAGGTTCCTATGATGTGTCTTCCAATTGTTTTAGACCTGAGATATTATAATAAGGGAGTCATCATAAACCTATAGGCATTGTGCCCCTTGTCGCTTGGAAAGCTAAGTCTTAAAATGTAGGCTTCATACTCTAACACATTTTTAGTGGCATCTAACCCCAATCATCTGGCCACTAGTAGCTGCTCCTCATGGGGATTCTTTACACCTATTCCTAATCTATTTCAATTTAAATCTCTCTTGAAGATTATTGTTTACCTATCTTTCTGTTTTTGTTGAAGTGATCATTTATGTGTCTTCGTATGGGAACTCGTATTCATGTTTTGCTTCCTCTAGAAGCCTAGTTGATCCACAAGGGCATGTGCTTTGACTGGTTTCAATGTAATATAAATGCAATATAGGTAACGTCAAACTCTAACAATATTACCTTCCATTTATCACATCAACCGGTCAGGGTTGGGCGATCACACATATAATGGAGTGGATCATGCTTGGAGATTATTTGTATAGGATAAGTCATCAGATGGTGGCTTGGATTTCTTGTTTTATGGATCAAAGCCATGCAATATTTTTAATTTGTAGTGTAGTGAGCCTCAATTTCATTGAACTTCATAGACAGATAGTAAAAAGTATGTTCACTATTAGTTGTTGCTTGACTCCAAATAGAACTCATCGATGTCTTGAAGACTAATAGGCATAAAATGAGATGATGTCCTGGCATGGTTGGCATCAGTATTGGGGAGTTGGCAAGGTAGTCTTCAAGCTTCTCGAGAGCTCCTTTGCATTGTTCATTCCATTTTGAGTCGGAGTTCTTCTTTAACAGCTTCACGATGGGTTCATAGATAGGTGTGAGCTTGGTGATGAAGCAGTTGATGTATTAGAGGCAATCAAGTAGGCCTTGAATATCCTTCTTTGTTTTGGGGGAGGGCATTTCTTGGATGGCTTCAGCTTTCCCAGGGTCTACCTTGATTCCTTTATGACTGATAATGTATCCCAGTAGTTTAACAGATGTATCCCCATAGGTACATTTGGTAGGATTTAGGTGCAGGGAGAATCCTTACAGTCATTGAAATAGCTTCTGGATATTGGTGATGTGGTATTCTGTACTTTTATATTTTGTCAATCATATCATCCACTTAGACCTCCACCTCTTGTTGCATCATGTCATGAAAGAGAGTGACTATTTCCCTTTGGTAAATGGCTTTGATGTTCTTAAGATACCAATAGAATAATACTCCCCATTTTGTGATGAGGTTGTCCTCATTATCTTCTTTGGTCATATTGATATGGTTGTAGTCATAAAATCTACCTATGAAACCAAGTAGTGTGTAGATGACTATGTTGTTTACGAGAACATCTATATGCAGAAGCAGGAAGTCATCTTTTAGAAATGCATTGTTAAGGTTGCAATAATCCATGCACATTCATACCTTGCCTCCTTCTTCAGTACTAGTATAATGTTTTTGAGCCATGTAGGATAGATTATTGTCTCTAAGAAACTAGTATAGTATCACTTTTGAACTTCTTCTGTGATCTTGAGACTCCATTCTGGCCGCAATTGTATAGCTTTCAGCTTGATAAGATGAATGTTGGATATGATGGGCAATCAATGAATAGCAATCTCCTTCTTCAACCTAGGCATGATGACATAGCTTCACATGGATATGTTGATGTAGTGGAGTAGAAACTTTATCACTCAGTCTTTGATATCTTGTATGAGACATGCCCTAACTTTGACTTTGTGTTGCTTGGAGTCGGAGCTGAGATTCATCGTCTTTGTATTGCCTTTGATATGAAAGGTCGATGCTCCTTTGTCATATACTATGGGATATGGATGTCTTCGATCTCAGCATCTTTGTTGATGTAGATATTGTGCTACTTCAATGAAATAGCTGGAAAACTCCTGGAGAGCCTTCTCGTCTTCAGCTTCTATTGGATTTTCTAGGTTTTGTAATTTTTAGGTTTTGTTAGGTTTTGCATATTTTTTAGATTTTGTGGGGATGAATGAGGATGTGGCAGAGTGTGTCTAAATCACACTTTGGAATCTTCACCACATCAAGTGTCATTCCTCTAACTGGATTTTTTTGGGTGTGTGAGGGGACCTAGTCCTCAAGGCATTATGGTCCTCTACATACCAGTTTGGGCTCCCTCATTATTCAGGATAGGACAGGATAGATGAGAGTTTGTGGGTCTTCCACAACCTTTGTATTGAATATGGCATTTACACCCCCATCCCTCGATCTTGACATAGGCTTCATAATAGTCATCTCATGTGACATTGTAGTCTTCCTCTGTGGCCTCAGGGTCTATAGTATCAGCTTTGTCCCTGCTAGTCCAACTAGGGAAAATCTAGAGAGGACAATAGTTGGATGGTTTGGGTGGCACCTCCACTGCTTTAGGTGTTGGGTCTATGATTTTTGTGTGGACAACATGATTGTGTTGGTTATTTTGGTGTTTTTCAATGTTAAGAGGCTCAGCGCATGGTTGTTTGATGGAATGAGTAGGCACCCACTTGATTGCTTCCTCATTTGGAGGGATAACCTTGTCGTCACATTAAAATTTGCTCTGGGAGGTCCAGACACCCTGGATTTTGTTGGCATTGAGGATGATCTCCCTCATATTGACTAAAAAATCAGGTTATTCATCATGGTCATCATTGTTGACCTCTTATACAAAGTAAGGTAGCATCACAGGGATGACATCCTTGGTGGTGTCTAGATTTTCCTTGGTGATAGCCACATTGCAGGGAAAGTAGGGATGGAGACCTTTGTGCTCAAGGATGAGGTGCTACCAATAAAAACCATGAGTCTGTTGCTCTTCATCTAGTTGAATGGGTCAAACCTCATGGATCAAGTTTCTATTTGGTGGTATAAAATTGAGGTAACCTCTTTGATTTCGGTCCCTCGTAGAAGGCCACAACAATGTGGGCTTCCAATATACTGTCTACCTAATGATCTGAGGCTAAGTGTAAGATGGGCCATAGAACCCTAGGCCCAACCCCTTTTGTCTAGGAGGGGTATGGATGAACTTTGTACATCTTTTTGTTTGGTTCTTAGTTCTCATTGTGGGTGGATGTGCATCCTCTATAGTTGTTGTGCAAACAATGTCAAATTGTATGAATGATGGCAATTTCTTCTACGTGGTTGCAACTAGTTGATGTTAGAAATATGAAGCATACCAAGGTGGAGTAGTACATTAGCTTGCTCAATGAAAGTTATAGTGTCGAGGTTGTCGGTCTGAACGGAAATGGTAGCATTTCCTATCTAGTAGTTCAGTTTATGATGCAGTGGTAAGGGAACCACCCTGTTATGATGAATCCATGGCCTTCCTAGGAGGAGGTTGAAGGAAGGACTCAAATCCATGACCACAAATAGGACTATGAATGTGTGTGGCCCAGTCTGTAGCTCTAGAGTATTTCTTCCAGAGTGTCTTTGATTACTCCACTGAAGGAGGTTGCTTTCTTTGTTGTTGTGTGCAGATGGAGGGATTGTTCTCTAATATTATGAGTGTCTTTAAGGGACACACATTGAGGCAGGCGCCATTGCCAAAAATATGGGAAGTTTTTTAGAGGCATTTCATATTGTTGTGATGAATAAGGGCATGTTGTGACTTTTCTCAGTTAGTATCTCATTTATAGAGAATGATATCCAATGAGGGATTGTGATTAACCTGATGGAGGCTACAAGAGTTTATGACCTTCTATCTTTGTCTTGATGACTACTTCTTAGTGTGATGGGTAATTTTGCATCGCTTCATCCAGTTACACCTCCCCCTCAGGTTTGTCCAAGAACTGGATTGTGTATGTACCTTCTAGACTAGTCTCCTTGCAAATCTCAGGAGTTGGTGGTGCCTTCTTAGTATCTGTATCTAGAATGAAGACTTTTTTTTGTTTCCTCTTCTATCGTGTTGGTAGGAATTCCTACATAAGTAGTTATTTTCTCCTATCCCTTGTGGATAGGAAACAACACTTGTGGTATAGCGGGACATCAGTCTATTTCAGTTGTGATAGGTGAGGGCTCTGTGGTTGGTATCAACCACATGACAAGGAATCATGGTCTTTTGGGCCTTTTCTAGGACTAGTGCCTTCAAGACCCATATATGTTGTATTTTTGACCCTGGATAGGTTCCTAGTATGTTGATTGGCTGCATTTTCCACCCCTAGAGAGATCCTACTATGTGAACTAGCCTTCTGGTGCTTACTAGGACTACTAGTTTCTTTTTCTAGACCGAAGTGACAATCTGGGTACTTTGAGACCAACTCTTGATTTCTTGTTCTAGAGGAAGTACAAGCCCATGTAATGAGTCTCCCAATGGAGAGATTTCAGCCATTGTATTGGAACATGAAGGCATCACTTCTAATGTGACTGTTCTGACCTCGCTAGATTCTATCAAGACATGTAGTTTCTGCTTGATCGTGATGCATGAATTGATCTTTTTCCCTTTTGCTTGGTGGAAGTCACAAAAGGTGTTGTTGTTGTATCTTTCTAATAGAGGATTTCATGGACCCATATGGATGGGAATTTCATTAGGTACTTGATGTATGGAAATATTGTGTTGAGGAAACTCACAATAGATTAAACTTCCTATTAGGCTTGAAAGGTTCTCATGATGATGGAATGACAGCTGTTGGATCGGCTTGAGGAGTTGGATTACTTATTGTTGGAGGAGTTCTTGATACCTCTTGTTGTAGAGGCAGTTGGAAAGGTAGTGGTGCATACCCATAGTAGTGGCCTGGAGACCACGAGTACTGTAGGGGTGTGTATTTATGTGTTGGGTTGCATTGCATGTGCCTGTTATTGTTGGTGTGACAATGCTTTGACTATCTGAGCTGTTAATGTCTACACCAGTGATGTTTTAACGGTCGACTATTGTCACTTTCCACCTCCAGTGGGGACGATCATTGCCCCTCCTCTTTCATCAATGGCCTTTGCCTTTTTCCAATTAGACTTGTGACTAGTTATTTAAAGGAAGATTGTGACTAAAAAGTGAGGCCTATGTTCTAATAGACCTCCCTCTTGATAGAATTATCAATACATTCTCAGACTTGTATGAGTTTTCTGAAGGTATTATACCTTTATAATGATAACAAAGTTGTTGGAGATGGTATGGTGGCTCTGATCACCATATCCAATGTCTCTTTATTTGTGGGATTGAACTCCAATTGGGAGGGAAACTCCCTACATCATATAACAAACTGAGAGAAGCCTTTGTTGGATCAAGGGCTCTAGAGGGGGGTGAATAGAGCTTCACAAAACTCACAAATAGATTCGGCCACCAAATTATATTAAGTGCAGAAACTTAAACAAGCAACAATTTGATGTCCTAACTAGCAAGCATAGCAAGGATGAGAGACAAGGAAGAGAAAGCACTTGTATAGGTGGTTTAGAGTGGTTCCACATCCTAAATAGGAGCAATGTCAGTCCACACCTAGAGGTGGTTAATCTCTAGGATTTGCAATATTGGTACTCTTATATTCCATCGTAAGATTACAAGACACAACAACCACACATCCAAGGGCTTAGTAGCTCAAGAAAAGATCTTCAACCTATAGAAGGAGCTTACACACTTGAACCATGGAGTCTTTAGCCATCAACATGGACTTACCCACTCCTTCTTCAAGTCTTCGTCCTTCAAGGGATTACCTATCTTTCTTGAGCACTTGTCTTGACTATCTCCTTCACTTGGAGATCTGGAACACCTTGCCTTCTTCAACCTTGAAGAACATCAACCTCTTCTCCTTCATTCAGAGAAGATCTTCAACCTTTTCTTTGATAGGAAAGAGGGTATGAAGATGGTAGAGGAGAGCTTTACATCAATACATGGAGCATCTCTCTTACAAAGGAACCTCTCTCACTCATACTCATAAATTTGACTTCAAGGTAGAGAGAGAAAGGGGCTCAAAGGGTTAGAACACTCTCAACTAGACTAGGACCAAGCATGTAGTGAATGAGCAACCTTGGAATGAACTCTAAGAGGTCCTATTTATAGTTGAGGATGCCCCTTTAAGTTGTGCGACACTTAGATATGAAATATAGCAATTTTTCTCAAAGCAAGTGCCACTTGTGCACTTTCTATCAACCAAACAACCCACGTAATCCGCATCACTATATGCCACAAGAGTAAAGTCCCTTGACTTAGGATATCATAGTCCAAAATTTTGAGTTTTGGCTAAGTACCTTAAAATCCTCTTAACGGAAATAAGATGTGATTTTCTAGAGCAAGATTGAATGTGAGCACACAAGCCAACACTGAACATAATATCAGGTCTAGAGGCAGTTAAATAAAGTAAACTTCCAATCATACCTCTATAGAGTTTCTCATCTACCTTCTCACCTTCTTCGTCTCTATCAAGTTTGGCGGTATTGGACATGTGTGTATCCATCGGCTTCATGTTCTCCATCCCAAAGCATTTGAGTAGTTCACTAGTATACTTGCCTTGGTTGATGAAGTTTCCTTCTTTTGTTTGCTTGATTTGAAAGTCAAGGAAGAAAGTCAACTCACCCATCATGCTCATCTTGAATGCACTCTACATAAGAGAACTAAACCCCTTGCAAAGATCAAGATCAGTCCCGCCAAAAATGATATCATCAATATAAATTTGAATTATAAGAAAATTGCTAGAAGTGTGTTTTAGAAATAAGGTAGAATCAACTTTTCCCATGACATACCCATTATCTAACAAAAAGTTCTTTAATCTCTCATACCAAGCTTGAGGTGCTTGTTTGAGTCCATAGAGAGCTTTTTACAACAAATAAACATGATTGGGTAACTTGTCATTTTCAAACCCGGGAGGTTGAGCAACAAATACTTCCTCCTCAATTGTACCATTCAAAAATGCACTTTTAACATCCATTTGATATAACAAGAAATTTTTGTAACTAGAAAAAGCAAGTAGCATTCTAATAGATTCAAGTCTAGCAACAGGAGCATAAGTTTCATCAAAGTCAATACCTTCCTGTTGATTGTAACCTTGTGCCACTAACCTTGCTTTGTTCCTTACCACTTTTCCTTTTTCATCAAGCTTGTTGCGGTAGACCCACTTGGTGTCAATGATTTTTCTATCACTTGGTCTTGGCACTAGTGTCCACACACGATTCTTTTATAATTGCTCTAATTCCTCTTGCATGGCTAGGATCCACTCGTCATCACCAAGAGCTTCCTTGATGTTCTTTGGATCCAGCTGTGAGATGAAGGCACTGCCTGCTTGTTCTTTGTTGTAGGCAGCTCGTGTCTTCACTCTCTCAAATGGGTTGCCAATTATCATCTCTTTAATATGATTCTTTACAAAGAGAGGAGTGGGATCCTTGTTTTCTTCATCTTCTGCTTCTATCACCTGCTTACCTTTGTTGTTGATGTTGAGGTCTTTCAAGATAAGAATCAAGTCATCTACAACATCATTATCAACAACATGCTTGCCAACAACAGGGTTAGTTTTAATAAACTTAACATTAATAGATTCTTCAATTTTAGACAATTCAATATTGAAAACTCTATAAGCCCTGTGTGTAGTGCTATAGCCTAGGAAGAAAGCCTTGTAAGATTTCGGATCAAACTTGTCGAGAGGATCCTTCATGATTAAAACAAAATAAGGACATCCGCAAACATGAAAGAAATCAATGGATGGTTTTCTACCATGCCATATCTCATAGGGGGTTTTCCTCAAAGAAGGATGTGTAAAACTCGATTCTGCACAAAACAGACGGTACTAACGACTTCGGCCAAAAACTTCTTAGGAATCTCATATTCAAAAAGCATTGTCCTCGCCATCTCTTGAAGCAACATGTTCTTCCTCTCTACTAACCCATTTTGTTGAGTCATACGAGAAGAAGAGAAATTGTGCGAGTAACCAGATTTTTCACAAAAACGCTCAAAACGATCATTTTCAAACTCTCCCCCATGATCACTACAGATAGAAACAATCTGACAAGAAGCTTCATTTTCAACCCTTTTACAAAATCTCGAGAAAATATCAAGAGTAACACTTTTCAAAATGAGAAAGAAGGTCCAAGTATATTGAGAGAAATCATCAACAATAACAAGACAATACATGGAACCACAAAGCGTTTGTGTTCTCATTGGTCTAAATAGATCAATATGAAGAAGCTCAAGAGCCCTTTTGGTACTCATGACTCCTTTGGATTTAAAGGAGGATTTGGTTTGTTTGCCTTGTGTACAAGGTTGGCATTCCTCATCCTTTTCAAAATCCAATTTGGGAAGTCCTCAAACCAAATCCTTTTGCTCAATTTCTTCATTTGATGCATATTCACATGACCCAAACGACGATGCCAAAGAGAAATATCATTTTTATCCACTACCAAGCATCTATCAAGTATGGGCTTAAGAGCATCAAGAACAATAACATAAAGATTACCATTTCTAGTTCTCTTATATATGACATTGTAAGTAAAGGAATCTAGAAGCAAACATTCTAAAGATGTAAACAACACAAGATATCCATTATCACATAGTTGGCTTACACTCATCAAATTGTGATGTAGGCCATCAACAAGCAAAACATTCTTGATACATAGTTCATTTCCTACATCACCCTCACCTATTACCTTGCCCTTTTTGTTGTCCCCGAATGTCACCAATCCTCCTTTCGTTTTCATGAATTTTTTGAAATGGCCGAATTCACCTATCATATGTTTTGAGCAACCACTATCAACAATCCATCTCTTTTCAACCTACAAGAAAGAAGGATGTATGTACCCAATTTAAACATTGGGATCCAAGGTTAGCTTAGGGACCCATTTCATCTTTGGGTTGGTCCCCTTGGGCTTGTAAGGACAATAAGTAGAGTAATGATCATCACATTTACAATGAATACATACAATAAGGTTTTTAGAGTCAGAAGTCTCTCCATGGAAGAAGGGAGGTTCCACACTCTTCTTCTCACCCTTGTTCTTGCTCTTTCTCTTACCTTTGGGAGTAGTCCCATCATATCCTAAACCACTAGTACCAATTTGTTTGGTAGAGTGTTTTAGGACAGCATTAAGTGATTTCTTTCCCATAAGAAACTTTTGCAAAGAAGATATTAACTTAGCATTATCATCACTAAGTTTAATAACAGTAGTAGATAGACTAACAATATTATCTCTAGCATGCAATAGATCGGCCTCTAAACAGAGGGCTTTAGTATGATAAGAATCATGTTCTAGAGTAGTGCTAGCTATTTCATTACTTGGCAAGATAGGTCTAGAAGATAAATCATTGACTTGAGCAAGCAACTTGGCATTCTCAGTTTTAAGCAAAATAATTTCTCTTTGATAAGCATAAACTTCATTTCTCCTAGCATCATCAATGAGTTTAAGTTCAACATTTTTAGTTTTAAGAACATCTAACTCATCTTGGCATCTTTGGTTGTCTTCCTTAAGATATGCAATAGTCTTAAGATAGACCTCATTCTCAATCTCTACTCCATTATATTGAAGCTCAAGGTCAAGAAATTTCCCTTACAAAGAATCTATGCTACCAAGGAGCAGTTTTTCATTTTTATCAAGAATCTCAATTTCAGCATGTAGATCATCTACTATCTTACCTAATCTTTTCCTTTTACATTTGCATTTAGTAAAGGATGATCGGCAATCATTTAGCATATCAATAAGAGTTTCTTTATATAGCTCATGCAAGTTGACATCACTTATCTCACTTACCTCACCTATATCATCACTTGTGGAGGCCATGAGAGCAAGGTGGCATTCTCCATCTTCAGAGCTTGAGGAAGACTCCTCCCATACTGCATGAGCTGCATCTTTGGATCTTCTTTCTTTTCATTCCTCTTGTACTTACCTTCTCTCTTGTACTCCTTATCTTTCTTGTGGATGCTCTTGTGGTGGCTCTTCTTGGCCTTTGGGAAGTCACTCTTATAATCGCCTTTTTGGCCACACTCATAGCATCTCAGAGTTGATGAAGAAGGCTTCCCCTTCAAGTGCTTGCCCTTGGAGTAGTTTGCTTCATGCTCATTAGGGCCTTCATCTTCACTTGAGGAAGGAGTAGGGGACTTGGGAGCAAGTTGTTGCTGCCGAACCATCTCTTCAATTTGAGCTTTGAAGGTTGTGTCCTTGGTCTTCTTGGACTCCTTCTCTTCTCTCTTGTCTTCTTCTTCTTGCTTATCAAGTCTTAGTTCATGGGCTTGAAGATTACCAACCAGCTCCTCAGTTGAAAACTCACTTAGCTTGTACACCTCTTCAATGGATGTAACCTTAGGCTCCCATCTCTTAGGAAGAGAACTCAAGATCTTGGAGTTGATAGTACCTTTATCCATCACACTCCCAAGGGTTGTTAATCCATTGATGATCACATTGAGTCTTGTGCACATATCAGCCACTCTTTCATTCTTACCCATCTTGAAGTTCTCAAGTAGCCCACCAAGCATGTAGATCTTGGCTTCCTTTACTTGCTCCGTACCTTTATAGGTGACACATAGCTTGTTCCAAATTTCATATGTGGTGTCCCAAGAAGATATCTCGTTAAACTCAGATAGAGTGAGGGTTGCATAGATGATGCTCACTGCCTTTGCATTGAGTTGAGCTTACTTCATTTGTTCTTCAGTTCATGTGGAGATTTCCCCCTTTGGGTCTTCATACTTGAATGGCACCACCTTCCACATCTCATAGCTCACACCTTGAAGGTAAAACTGCATTCTTCTCTTCTAATATAGGAAGTTGGTGCCATCGAAGATCAGAGGTCTCCTGGAGAAGCTCCCTTCTAGGTTGAGGGATCCAAGAGACAAATCGCTCATCTTCTCCTACTTGTAGAAGTATCTTGGGGAAGACCTGCTCTGATACCACTTGTTGGATCAAGGGCTCTAGAGGGGGGTGAATAGAGCTTCAAAAATCTCACAAAATGGATTAGACCACCAAGTTATATTAAGTGCAGAAACTTCAAAAAGCAGCAATTTGATGTCCAAACTAGCAAGCATAGCAAGGATGAGAGACAAGGAAGAGAAAGCACTTGGACAGGTGGTTTAGAGTGGTTCCACGTCCAAACTAGGAGCAATGTCAGTCCACTACCTAGAGGTGGTTAATCTCTAGAATTTACAATCTTACTTTTATATTCCATCATAAGATTACAAGACACAACAACCACACATCCAAGGACTTAGTACCTCAAGCAAAGATCTTCAACCTATAGAAGGACCTTACTCACTTGAACCATGGAGTCTACAGCCATCAACATGGACTTACCCACTCCTTCTTCAAGTCTTTGGCCTTCAAGGGATTACTTATCTTTCTTGAGCACTTGCCTTGACTATCTCCTTCACTTGGAGATCTAGAACACCTTGCCTTCTTCAACCTTGAAGAATAGCAACCTCTTCTCCTTCACTCGGAGAAGATCTTTAACCTTTTCTTTGATAGGAAAGAGGGTAGGAAGATGGTGGAGGAGAGCTTTACATCAATACATGGAGTAGCTCTCTTACAAAGGAACCTATCTCACTCATACTCATGAATTTGACTTGAAGGTAGAGAGAGAAAGGGGCTCAAAGGGTTAGAACACTCTCGACTAGGCTAGGACCAAGCATATAGTGAATGAGCAACCTTGGAATGAACTCTAAGAGGTCCTATTTATAGTTGAGGGTGCCCCTTTAAGTTGTGGGACACTTAGATACGAAATATAACCATTTTTTCTCAAAGCAACGACTCTATTTTTTCTCAAAACACACACCAACGGTCATAATCACTTTTTCTGCAAATTCTATATAGTGCAATCGGTCGAGTTTCAATAAAGGTAACTCGACCGATAGAGTAAAAGACAAAGTCGATATTCAAATCATCGGTCAAGTTTGCTCTGGCAAAACTCGACCGACCAATGAAAATCAAATTGGTCAGTTACTCGATCGGTCGAGTTCTATGTAACCACAACTCGATCGATGATATCTTCAGAAACTTGATCCAGGAGGATCGGTCGAGTTTGCAACTCGACTGATTGACTGCCTGTGGTTAATCTTCTAAAGTGCATCAAAAGTGATTAAAACTTGGTGTTTAGTGTCCCAATCAATTTTCTCATCTTAGTTACAATTCAATTCATCATTACAAGTGATTGCAAAAATTTTCTAAGGTGGTTTACATAGATTTTCAAAAATTGCACACTTGTAGCTCTTTTGACTAGAACTTGAGCCAATCTAGGGCTTTTGATTTTTTATCCTTTTCTTGTACCTAACATATGGAATCAATATTTAATACACATATTAGATACATATGAATGGAATGGTTAAGTCATTATCAAAATATGGACAATGTATAACCTCTAGGTCAACATTCTCCCCCTTTTTGACAATGACAAATCATTCCTCAAACCTATTGAAAAGGATATAGAAGTTATACCTTTGCCTTGAAAATTAAGGGGATTCATGATGTAAACAATGTGAATTGCTCCCCCTCAATCTATACTTCTTCTAACATGCATGGTTAGTCTATCTACACATAGCCGTCATAGCATATATGCACTATGTGGTCCTTTTGCAAGTCACATGATAAAACAGTAAATGAACAAGAAAAGGATTTCATAAGCAATAAGCAATAGTATAACAATGAATAACAATATGATTGAGTTTCAAACCAGTTAAATATCTCTCCCCCTTTTGACATTATCAAAACGTAGGGGGGTAGAAGAGCATGAAAATTCATGTCTTCCCCAAAACACAATCAACCAGACATACATACAAGCAATCTCATATCATATGGCAAACAGAGACGAAAGCAACATACAATCTCAGTCATAATCAAAATATGGTGAAAGATGGCACCAAAGCATAAGATATATCAGAGTAAATAGCAAGAGTGCACATCACATATATTACAACTTAGATGCATGTTCTCATAGAAATAACTACAAGCAAGAAGCGATGAAAATAGAAGATAAAATAGTACAACTCAGATAAATGTGCCCAGATGTTTCTTATACAAAATAGCCTAGAAAGATGTATATGATTAGCATATTCTAGACTAAAAACTAAGAAACAAGCTAGACATCTAAACTATCTATATCAATGGCATTATCATCATCGGCTCCTGTCTCGTAGTCCTCGTCTCCATCAGAAGGTGCAGAAGTAGTGCCTTCATCACCAGATCCAGCACCATCACCATCACCATCATCTGAAGCATCCTCACCATCACCATCAGCAGCAGCAGCAGCATCGACATCATCACTTTGGTCAGGCAACTCCTCATCGGTAAAAGGACCGAACATGCGACCGGGCCAACAGGCATTCTGCTCATCCCATGATATATCAAGAGCGTAGATCTCATTGGCCTGTGGATAGGACAGAGCAGAGTCACCAAGGTTAGCAAGCAAGGTAGCCAGGGGGCAGCAGGCAATGGGAGGTAGGAAGGGGCGGAGCTACCAGCAGTAAAGGGTGGAGGTGGAGGAGCAGCAGCGGAAGGCTTGGGAGTAGGGTAGTAATGATTGTATGCATATGAAGCATAATCACTACCTGGGTATGGTTGGTAGGTGGGGTAGGGGTGAGAACAGGATAGGTTCATGGTAGACATGATAGAACATAAATCCTGATGTAGGTGGTCCTGAACCTGTTGGTTGTATGCTTGTTGGTGCATCATGTAGCCTGTAAGGGTTTCATTTGATACACAGAATGAAGCACAGCTAGGTCTAGGAGGAGGTTGAGGAGGTGGAGCTCAGGATGAGGAGGTAGGGGCTGCAGAGGGTGAGTCAGAGGGAGAAGCACCAGGGGTAGAGGAGGCAAACACATGCACAAACTTTTGAATGGTAGTCTCACTGATACAAACACCCTTTCTGGCTACTTTGTAATGAAAGTTAGAAAAGAGGGATTTCTCAGTGGTGAACTAGAATAAACCACAAATCAAGGCCAGGTAGGGAGGGTGGGTGCCTTTGGTGTTCTTGCCAGTGTCAAAGTAGGTCATGTGGTGTAGAATGTATCTAGCCCACTTGACAGCGATGTTCTCTAAGATGCAATATCTACAATATCTATTTGATTTTTCTTTGGATGAATATTGCAGTTGATCACTAGTGTCAGAATGCGCTTCCTAAAGTCAAGGGAGGATAAAGGTAGGGTTGACTTCTTCTTAAATGGAACATCAGATTTCTTCAAATAACGATGAATATCAGGTAAAGTCAATTCATTTTGCTTGTAGAAACCTTCTGGGTCCATAAGATTGAAATACTCTCCATAATCCTTGCGCCAAGTATCGGTTTCTTCATCTCCGAAAAAGAAGACATTTAATATATCTTCGGAGATTTGGAATCACTTACCGACGATCATCGATGTGAGGATTACTTGATTATTCAGTGGGGGAATGAGGGAGTCGTAGTTCCAATGCAAATTAGCATAGAACTCATGAACTGCTTTAGTGCTTGACATGGAATTATTAAAGCAATCACGTTCGACAGCCAGGGCGGAAAGATGGTGGATGGCTAGCAACCTAGCAACCTGATCTAGGACTGCTTGACGCCTAGGACTAGGCTAAAACAAGGCATGAAAAGGAAAAGGACTCCTAGGAAGAAGATCCTTATACCTATTAACAGCCTCAACTGAGATAAATAAAGTATTGTTGAAGGGAATCAAGCGATTATACGAGGAAGACGAAGGTGCATTGCTTGGAGCATATCGTTTTATCCTTTGGGAGGCCATGGAGAGAAAATGAACAAACACACAAAGAAAACCTCAAAAATCATCTATAAACCACCAAGGAGCGCCCGGGAAGGTATAGGTCAAGCAATCTAGGTCGAGATAGGGCTAGGATAGGGAGGTTTAGGGTTGGGGTGAGAGCTTAGGGCTAGAAGAAGAGGAATCGGTCGTCTATTATCTAGTTGAGAAGGAGAATAGTCGGCCGATCCTAACTTAAAGTGACTTCAGCCTGCAGATCAGTCGAATTCTGAGAGTTAGAAACTCGACTGATCGGTCCTCTGAAGAACAGCTCTCAGCCACTGATCGGTCGAGTTTGTCCTGGGGGAAACTCGACCGATGGTCAACCTGACCTAAAACCATAAAACTTAATTTCTACCCATATACATGCTAATTAAATTCATTTTTTGAGTCTATTATGTACATTGAACATACTTAGGCACATATCACTCATTATTGGGTACTAATTTGCAAAAAACAAACCAATAAAGTAGAGAAAACCCAAAAACAAGAGAAACTAAGCATATCAACAAGCAAGTTAAGCATATATAGGCAAGCAAGGTGAGGAAAGCATGAGCATAACATATAGGATAGAAACAACTAGCTAGATCACATATCAATATCATCCAAAGCAATAATTAGTAGTTTAGATCGAATAAAATTAAATTGCTCTCTAGCTAGAGGTTTAGTGAAAATGTCCGCCAACCAATTTTCCGTGTCCACATGCGTGATATATATATCCTTCTTGGTAATGTGATCACGAAGAAAGTGATGGTGAACCTCTATATGTTTAGCTCGACTATGCAATATAGGATTATAAGAAAGATTGATTGCACTAGTATTATCACAAAAGATAGGAGAAGCATCAAAATGCATGTTAAAGTCTTGGAGTATTTGCTTCATCCATAGGACCTGGGCACAACAACTCCCGGTTGTAATGTATTCAGCCTCAGTAGTTGATAATGCCACGATGCTCTATTTCTTTGAAAACCAAGACACCAAGCATGGTCCTAGAAGGAAGCAAGTGCCACTTGTGAACTTTCTATCAACCAAACAACCCACATAATCTGCATTACTATATGCCACAAGAGTAAAGTCCCTTGACTTAGGATACCATAGTCCAAATTTTTTTAGTTTTGTCTAAGTACCTCAAAATCCTCTAAAAGGCAATAAGATGTGATTATCTAGGGCTAGATTGAAAACGAGCACACAAGCCAACACTAAACATAATATCAGGTCTAGAGGCAGTTAAATAAAGTAAACTTTCAATCATACCTCTATAGAGCTTCTCATCTACCTTCTCACCTTCTTCATCTCTATCAAGTTTGGCGGTATTGGACATGGGTGTATCCATCAGCTTCATGTTCTCCATCCCAAAGCATTTGAGTAGTTCACTAGTATAGTGGCCTTGGTTGATGAAGTTTCCTTCTTTTGTTTTCTTGATTTGAAATTCGAGGAAGAAAGTTGCCTCACCCATCATGCTCATCTCAAATGCACTCTTCATAAGAGAACTAAACTCCTTGCAAAGATCAAGATCGGTCCCGCCAAAAATGATATCATCAACATAAATTTGAATTATAAGAAAATTGCTAGAAGTGTGTTTTAGAAATAAGGTAGAATCAACTTTGCCCATGACATACCCATTATCTAACAAAAATTTCTTTAATTTCTCATACCAAGGTCGAGGTGCTTGTTTGAGTCCATAGAGAGCTTTTTGCAACAAAAAACATGATTGGGTAAGTTGTCATTTTCAAAGCCCGGAGGTTGAGCAACAAATACTTCCTCCTCAATTGTACCATTCAAAAACGCACTTTTAACATCCATTTGATATAACAAGAAATTTTTGTAACTAGCAAAAGCAAGTAGCATTCTAATAGATTCAAGTCTAGCAACAGGAGCATAAGTTTCATTAAAGTCAATGCCTTCCTGTTGATTGTAACCTTGTGCCACTAACCTTGCTTTGTTCCTTACCACTTTTCCTTTTTCATCAATCTTGTTGCGGTAGACCCACTTGGTGCCAATGATTTTTCTATCACTTGGCCTTGGCACTAGAGTCCACACATGATTCTTTTCTAATTGCTCTAATTCCTCTTGCATGGATATGATCCACTCGTCATCACAAAGAGCTTCCTTGATGTTCTTTGGCTTCAGCTGTGAGATGAAGGCACTATCTGCTTGTTCTTTGTTTTAGGCAGCTTGTGTCTTCACTCTCTCAAATGGGTTTCCAATTATCAGCTCTTTAGGATGATTCTTTGCAAAGCGAGTAGTGGGATCCTTCTTTTCTTCATCTTCTGCTTCTATCACCTGCTTACCTTTGTTGTCAATGTTGAGGTCTTTCAAGATAGGAACCAAGTCATTTGCAACATCATTATCAACAACATGCTTGTCAACAACAGGGTTAGTTTCAATAAACTTAACATTAATAGATTCTTCAATTTTAGACAATTCAATATTGAAAACTCTATAAGCCTTGCTTGTAGTGCTATAGCCTAGGAAAAAAGCCTTGTAAGATTTCAGATCAAACTTGTCGAGAGGATCCTTTGTGTTTAAAATAAAATAAGGACATCTGAAAACATGAAAGAAATCAATGGATGGCTTTCTACCATGCCATAGCTCATAGGGGGTTTTCCTCAAAGAAGGATGTGTAAAAACTCGATTCTGCACAAAACAGGCGGTACTAACGGCTTCGGCCAAAAACTTCTTAGGAATGTCATATTCAAAAAGCATTGTCCTCACCATCTCTTAAAGAGACATGTTCTTCCTCTATACTATCCCATTTTGTTGAGGTGTATGAGGAGAAGAGAAATTGTGCGAGTAACCAGATTCTTCACAAAAATGCTCAAAAATATCATTTTCAAACTCTCCCCCATGATCACTACGGATAGAAACAATCCGGCAAGAAGCTTCATTTTCAACCCGTTTGCAAAAGCTCGAGAAAACATCAAGAGTAACACTTTTCAAAATGAGAAAGAAGGTCCAAGTATATTGAGAGAAATCATCAACAATAACAAGACAATACTTGGAACCACAAAGTATTTGTGTTCTCATTGGTCTGAATAGATCAATATGAAGAAGCTCAAGAGCTCTTTTGCTACTCATGACTCCTTTGGATTTGAAGGAGGATTTGGTTTGTTTGCCTTGTGTACAAGGTCGGCATTCCTCATCCTTTTCAATATCCAATTTGGGAAGTCCTCGAACCAAATCCTTTTTGCTCAATTTATTCATTTGATGCATATTCACATGACCCAAATGACGATGCCAAAGAAAAATATCATTTTTATCCACTACCAAGCATATATCAAGTACGGGCTTAAGAGCATCAAGAACAATAACATAAATATTACCATTTCTAGTTCCCTTATATATGACATTGTAACTGAGGGAATCTAGAAGCAAACATTCTAAATATATAAACAACACAAGATATCCATTATCACATAGTTGGCTTACACTCATCAAATTGTGATGTAGGCCATCAACAAGAAAAATATTCTTGATACATAGCTCATTGCCTACATCACCCTCACCTATTACCTTACCCTTTTTATTGTCCCCAAAGGTCACCGGTCCTCCTTTCTTTTTCAAGAATTTGTTGAAATGGATGAATTCACCTGTCATATGTTTTGAGCAGCCACTATCAACAATCCATCTCTTTTTAACCTGCAAGAAAGAAGGATGTCGGTACCCAACTTAAACTTTGGGATCTGGGGTTATCTTAGGGACCCATTTCATCTTTGGGTTGGTCCCCTTGGGCTTGTAAGGACAATAAGTAGAGTAATGATTATCACATTTACAATGAATACATACCATAGGGTTCTTAGAGCCAGAAGTCTCTCCATGGAAGATGGGAGGTTCCACACTCTTATTCTTACCCTTGTTCTTGCCCTTGCTCTTACCTTTGGGAGCAGTCCCATCATATCCTAAACCACTAGTACTAATTTGTTTGATAGAGTGTTTTAGGACATAATTAAGGGATTTCTTTCCCATAAGAAACTTTTGCAAAGAAGATCTTAACTTAGCATTATCATCACTAAGATTAATAATAGTAGTAGATAAACTAACAATATCATCTCTAGCATGTAATATATCGGCCTCTAAATAGAGGGCTTTAGTATGATAAGAATCACGTTCTAGAGTAGTGCTAGCTATTTCATTACTTGGCAAGATAGGTTCAGAAGATAAATCATTGACTTGAGCAAGCAACTTGGCATTCTAAGTTTTTAAAAAAATAATTTCTCTTTGATAAGCATAAACTTCATTTCTCCTAGAATCATCAATGAGTTTAAGTTCAACATTTTCAATTTTAAGAACATCTAACTCATCTTGGCATCTTTGGTTGTCTTCCTTAAGATCTGCAATAGTCTTAAGATAGACCCCATTCTCAATCTCTACTATGTTGAAGCTTAAGGTCAAGAAATTTCCCTTGCAAAGAATCTATGCTATCAAGAAGCAGTTTTTTGTTTTTATCAAGAATATCAATTTTAGCATAAAGATCATCTACTATCTTGCCTAATCTTTTCCTTTTAGATTTATATTTAGTAAAGGATGACCGGAAATCATTTAGCATATCAATAAGAGTTTCCTTAGATAGCTCATGCAAATTTACATCACTTACCTCACTTACCTCACCTATATCATTACTTATGGAGGCCATGAGAGCAAGGTGACATTCTCCATCTTTGGAGCTTGAGGAAGACTCCTCCCATGCTGCATGAGCTGCATCTTTGGATCTTCTTTCTTTCTTTTCTTTCCTCTTATACTTGTGTTCTCTCTTATACTCCTTGTCTTTCTTGTGGATGCTCTTGTGGTGGCTCTTCTTGGCCTTTGGGCAGTCACTCTTATAATGGCCTTTTTGGCCACACTCATAGCATCTCAGAGTTGATGAAGAAGGCTTCCCCTTCAAGTGCTTGCCCTTGGAGTAGTTTGCTTCATGCTCATTAGGGCCTTCATCTTCACTTGAGGAAGGAGTAGGGGACTTGAGAGAAAGTTGTTGCTGCTGAACCATCTCTTCAATTTGAGCTTTGAAGGTTGTGTCCTTGAGCTTCTTGGACTCCTTCTCTTCCCTCTTTTCTTCTTCTTCTTGTTTATCAAGTCTTGGTTCATGGGCTTGAAGATTACCAACTAGCTCCTTGGTTGAAAACTCACTTAGCTTGTACAACTCTTCAATGGATGTAGCATTGGGCTCCCATCTCTTAGGAAGAGATCTCAAGATCTTGGAGTTGATATTGCCTTTATCCATCACACTCCCAAGGGTTGCTAATCCATTGATGATCACATTGAGTCTTGTGTACATATCAGCCACTCTTTCATTCTTACTCATCTTGAAGTTCTCAAGTAGCCCACCAAGCATGTAGATCTTGGCTTCCTTTACTTGCTTCGTACCTTCATAGGTGACACATAGCTTGTTCCAAATTTCATGTGTGGTGTCCCAAGAAGATATCTGGTTGAACTCGGATAGAGTGAGGGCTGCATAGATGATGCCCATTGCCTTTGCATTGAGTTGAGCTTGCTTCATTTGTTCTTCAGTACATGTGGAGATTTCCCCCTTTTGGTCTTCATACGTGAGGTGCACCACCTTCTACATCTCATAGATCACACCTTGAAGGTAGAAATACATTCTTCTCTTCCAATATAGGAAGTTGGTGTCTTCGAAGACCAGAGGTCTCCCAGAGAAGCACCCTTCTAGGTTGAGGGATCCAAGAGACAAATCATCCATCTTCTCCTACTTATAGAAGTAGCTTGGAGAAGACCTGCTCTGATACCAGTTGTTGGATCAAGGGATCTAGAGGGGGTGAATAGAGCTTCAAAAATCTCACAAAATAGATTATACCACCAAATTATATTAAGTGTAGAAACTTAAACAAGCAGTAATTTGATGTCCTAACTAGCAAGCATAGAAAGGATGAAAGAAAAGGAAGAGCAAGCACTTGGATAGGTGGTTTAGAGTGGTTCACCATCCTAACTAGGAGTAATGTCAGTCCACTATCTAGAGGTGGTTAATCTCTAGGATTTGCAATCTTGGTACTCTTATATTCCATCATAAGATTACAAGACACAACAACCACACATCCAAGGGCTTAGTACCTCAAGCAAAGATCTTCAACCTATAGAAGGAGCTTACCCACTTGAACCATGAAGTCTTCAGCCATCAAAATTAACATGGACTTACCCACTCCTTCTTCAAGTCTTCGGCCTTTAAGGAATTACCTATCTTTCTTGAGTGCTTGCCTTGACTATCTCTTCACTTGGAGATCTAGAACACCTTGCCTTCTTCAACCTTGAAGAACAACAACCTCTTCTCCTTCACTTAGAGAATATCTTCAACCTTTTCTTTGATAGGAAAGAGGGTAGGAAGATGGTGAAGGAGATCTTTACATCAATACATGGATTAGCTCTCTTACAAAGGAACCTATCTCACTCGTACTCATGAATTTGACTTGAAGGTAGAGAGGTAAAGGGGCTTAAAGGGTTAGAACACTCTCAAGTAGGCTAGGACCAAGCATGTAGTGAATGAGGAAACTTGGAATGAACTCTAAGAGGTCCTATTTATATTTGAGGGTGCCCCTTTAAGTTGTGGGACACTTAGATACAAAATATAGTCAGTTTTGCTCAAAGCAATGACTCTATTTTCACTCAAAACACACACCAATGGGCACAATCACTTTTTCTACAAATTCCATACAGTGCAATCGGTCGAGGTTCAATAAAGGTAACTCGACCGATAGAGTAAAAGACAAAGTCAATATTCAAATCATTAGTCGAGTTTGTCCTGGCAAAAATCGACCGACAAATCAAAACCAAATTGGTTAGTTACTCGATCGGTCGAGTTCTGTGAAACCACAACTCGACCGATGTTATCTTCAAAATTTTGATCCAGGAGGATCGGTCGAGTTTGCAACTCGACTGATTGACTGCTTGTGGTCAATCTTTTAAAGTGCATCTAAAGTGATTAAAATTTGGTGTTTAGTGTCCCAATCAATTTTCTCATCTTAGTTACAAGTCAATTCATCATTATAAGTGATTACAAAAATGTTCTAAGGTGGTTTACATAGATTTCCAAAATTGCACACTTGTAGCTCTTTTGACTTGAACTTGAGCCAATCTAGGGCTTTTGATTTTTGATCCTTTTCTTGTACCTAACATCTGAAATCAATATTTAATACACATATTAGATACATATGAATGGAATGGTTAAGTCATTATCAAAATATGGACAATGTATAACATCTAGGTCAACACCTTTGCTTGTCTTATGTTGAAGTGCTTTCAGGTCCTCCTTTTTTGGGACCTAGTCTAGATTCCAAGTATATCGATCAATGAACTTCTCAACCATATTGGCCTAGGTGGTGGTGGAAGGCATGTCATGCTTATTGTACCATGCCAATGTGGAACCTGTTAGGGTCTATGAAAAGTAGAAGATCGGTACTTTGTCATCATCCTGGACTGACCATTTCATTGCATTATGTGTTGACATGGGCCATGGGATCCCCTTTCGTAGAGTGATCATAGAATTTTGGCATGTTGAAGTTGTCAAGTAGCATTTTGTTGTGGAAGTGGAAAAATCGCTAAACGTATTCCCACTATGTTTCTTCTCCTCTAATTGTTTGATCTTCAGCCAGATCTTGACCATTAGGGTTATAGCAGTGGGCTCTTGTGCAGTAGCTTCCTGGAATACGGACACCACTTCTATCACTAGAAGTTTGATTGTCATTGGTGGTGCCATACATATGGGTGGTAGAAATCCATATTGTTCTCCTGTATACGGGTTGTATTAGGAGTGGAGCGATGGATATAGAGAGTGCAGGTTGGGGACTGTCTCAGCCATTCAGATTTTGTGCTTGAATTTTCATGATAGAACTAGCCTTCTCGCCCCTCTCGGGATCTCTTTTTATGGCTACAACTTCTTCTTTTTTATTTTTTCCTTTAGTTTCTCCTTCAGGACCTAAGACAGATGTTGCTTCCTTTTTAACTACTAGGATCCCCCCAGTGTTTCTGAATAGTGGAACCTGATAGGGCCCTGGATAGAATGATTCTGGATGAGGCGAGTGGGAACCCCATTTATTGTATGGTAAGAATTTCTTTGATGACTCGGTGTGTGTATCTCCCTATCCTAGTCAACTGCAAATAGTGTCATCCTCCTACATATCCTAAGTTTGGTGGAGGTATGAAGAGAATGTTGGGCGTCTTCCCCTGCAGAAGACCTTCCTTAGAGGTGGACCTCTCAGGCATCACCCCAACTTCTTTGTGCTTTTATACTCCTACATTTTTGTCTCGCTTATTGTGAATGCCATTTACTTTGTGTTTCTATCAGAATGATAATATATATTCTTATTCCTAGCCATCTAGGTTGATCATTGGCGAGACCGGGTGAAGTGTGGGCTTCTTGACCTTCATGTGATGTTGTACTACAGTTCATATTAGCAAGACTCCAAAGTAGAGTGTAATATTATATAATAACATACTTTATGTTTGGTGATGGGACCGCCATAGGAATTATATCAGACAAGAAACTAAAATACTACCCCCTTTGATTGGGAAGTGCATAAAAGGAATACTCCTCAATTTCTTGTAACCTTCTCACATTGGAAGACACTTGTGATTTTTTATCACTTTTTTGGTTATCATACCTACCCTTATACTGGGTGATATAGATAATTTTATTCACCTAGAGTGAGACGTACTTTCCAATATAAAAGGATGGTGGACATAATGTTCCTTGAGGAAATATCCTAGACCAATCATTTGAAAAGATGATGGGAGGTAGGGTTTCAGATGATTGATCAAGATTAAGGTATCCTTCACTAGGCCAATAATTGTTCTAAATCAATAACTTGTATCCCCTATGGTGTCCTCATCCAGTGAGGTTGCCAAATTAAAACCCTTGCAGCATCCATGACATCCTAGTTCTCTCCTAGTTTGAGGATTTTCTAGGGAGTTCTTGCCCCTTGGATGCTATGAGTGGTTACCAGGGAGGGAGGCTTAGATTGGCTTCTCCTTGTCAACTATGGAGTAGAGTATAGGTTTGATCTAGTTTTAGTTCATCTTTTAGACCATAGATGTGGGCATAAGAAGCACAAGATAATCAAGTTTAAGGTCAAAGTCGAGGACCATAAATGTGAAGTTGAAAGGAGCTAAGTGGTCCAGTTTTATATCATAGTCTAGGACCTTGGGTAGGAAGATAAAGTGCCTTCTTGGTCTAGTTTTAGGTCATAGTCCAAGTTTCAAAAAGGATACAAAAGATGAAGCTGGATTAGTTAATGGTCATAGCCCAGAACCATGGATGGGGTGGACCCAACATTGACAATTGGCATCTTATGTGTCATGGAAGAACTGCCCCCACTCGACTAGTTTTTGTGGGTAGGAATCCCCATTGGAGAGGGAGTGCACATTCTCTTAATGGGTTATGATTGTATAAAATGAGTTGATCCTTTTGGAAACATTGTTTGATTTTTAAAGGACTTTTTATTATTTAAGACTATTTAAAGTTGAGAATGTTAATCCTTAAAAGATTGTTTAGGGTCATTAGACTTTTGAAAATATTGTCTGATTTGATATTGTTAATCTCAAAACAGTCGCTTGATCTGAGATTGTTAATTTTTAAAAGATTGCCTGATTTGAGACTATTAATATTTAAAAAGATTGTTTGTGATTGTTAATATTTAAAAATATTGTTTGGTTTGATATTTTTTATCTTTGAAAGATTGTTTGATTTGGAATTTGTAATCTTCAAAAGGATTGTTAAATTTGAGATTGTTAATCTTTAAAAAGATTATCAAATTTGAGATTGTTAATCTTTAAAAAGATTGTCAAATTTGAGATTGTTAATCTTTAAAAAATGTTTGGTTTGAGATTGTTAATCTTTAAAAAATGTTTGGTTTGAGATTGCTAATCTTTATAAAAATTGTTTGATTTGAAATTGCAGATTTTTAAACTATTTTAAAAAATTATCTTTGAAAAGACTGTTTGGTTTTGAGATTGTTAATATCTAGAAAGATTGTCTAATTTGAGATTGGAAATATATAAAAATATTGTTTGATTTGTGATTTTGAATCTTTAAAAAGATTATTTGGTTAGATATTATAAATCTTTAAGAAGAGTGTTTACGTTTTGCACATGAAAAGAGTTAGCAACAATCTCAAACATTCGCATTAACCAAAATAGGAAATATGTAGAGGAAGTAAATGACCCTCCCCTTTTATCCAATGAATCTAGACCAATAAATATGTCCTCATTCAAACATGACATGTATAGGATTGGTTGGTTCTTACCTTTTCTATGGGTACATGGCATCCATCGAGAGACAACCTGGGTTCATTGGATAAGGGTACTCTCTCAATACCTTGTGAGTATGGCGGTCATAATCAGTTGTGACTGCTAGTAGAGTGGGATGCTTTCGAGGCCATTGAACGTCCATCTTAATGTTGCTCTAGTACCTTTACTAACATCATGCATCACATCTAGCGATCCAACATGAGGTTTCCACCCGTTCCATGACGCATAGGTTTGTAGGAGTGTGAAGAGAGTGTGATGGGTTTTAGTGCTTTCATAAGCAAGCCCATAAAGCATGAAAGTTTGATATATGCAAAGAAAGAAACAATAGCAATAAGAAAGATCAGATTTGTATACACAATACACTAAAACATGAATCTTACATGCTAATTTAACTAATATAACCTACATCTATTATTCATCCTTTATTTCTACTGTTGTTTTTTTACCCAAGGGAAGCAAATATGAAATCCTAAAAGAAAAGCATGGTTGATATCCTAAATCAGAGGGGACAGAGATAGAAAGAAAGAAAAAGAGGAAAAGGAAAAAGAAAAAATAGAATGAGATCAGAACCACCAAAATTGACAAGAGCCAGAGAGAGGGAGTTGGTCCAGTAGATCACCTTGACTTCTGAACCAAGGTCTGGCATATCAGAGGAATTTGCCTCCCTAATCCTAGACCCCAAACCAAATAGGAAAAAAATAAAAATAGGAAAACATGAGAACCAAAATAAACAACAACAAAAACAAACTATCCTAAAGATGCTCAATATTCATAACAAGATAACGAGGGTTTGATTCAGACCCTCTTCGATTCCCTAGTGGAGTCTCCCGTCCTACGCACCCTATCCAAAAAAGGGGGAAATAGAGCAGGGAAAACTCGATCCTTTTTGTAGTGAAATGTCATAAATAAAATATGGTTGTTCGGAGTCGCCACCATGTTTTACATCAAAAATGACAAAAACAAGGTAAATCGTTGAAGCCACATTGTAAATATGAGTTGTCATCAAAGTTGGACTGGTAAAAAAAGAAATAAAGAGCAAATCCTGAGATCAGATTCGATAGTCTTAGTACATGTGGGAAAGGATTAGCACCCCCATCCCGCATGCTAAATCGATATCAAGACTCTTTTTGTTGTCTAAAAATAGAGTGATTCAAGATGGTTAATGTAACGTCCCAGGATTTGAGGCCTTGAATTATATGATTTTAAAAGGAATGACTACACTATCCATATCACCAAGGTGCACCTCCTTTTCAGGGAGCCCATCACTAAAAAACTTTTTGGTTAAGCGTGCTCATCCCATGAGTAGTACTAGGATGGGTGACCAGTCAGGAAGTTTATCCCATCTTACACATGAGTGAGGATAAAGTGTGCAGTTAAGGCTAGTGGTGGTCTATGGGGCCAGTCATCATTCCTAAAAGTCTACTAAAGCCTTGGGCATTGTGCTTGGGTTTTACAAATGGTATTAGAGTCACAACCCCTCCAATAAGTGGGGCTCGCATGGGCTTGTGGCATTCCAGTCTTAAGTTATGCAGTCCAGACAAGTTGGAAAGAAATATTTGTTGAGACGAGATGAATCCGTCCTTATGCTAGTAGTCGTGGATGGGAGTTGGGTGTCCATGTGCCATTCTGTATCTGCACTGTTATGGGGAAGTGGTTATCAGGTTGTATAGTTGAGCCTTGATAAGGACATCAAGAGTCTAAGTGGGGGAGATTGTAATGTCTTAGGATTTGAGGCCTCGCATAATATGATCTTAAAAGGAATGATTGGACTACCCATATCACCAAGGTGCACCTCCTTTATAGAGAGTATGTCACTAAAGAACTTTGTGGTTAAGCATGCTCAGCCCCAAGAGTAGTACTAGGATGGGTGACCAGTTAGGAAGTTTACCTGACTTGCACATGAGTGTGGACAAAGCGTGCACTTAAGACTAGTGGTGGTCTGTGGGGTCAGTCATCATTCTTGAAACTCTACTAAAGACTTGGGCATCCTGGGTTTTACTAGTCAAAAAGAAATTGGATTAAAAAACATAAAAATAGTTTTTATTAGTGGGTGGGCTTTCATGTGTAGATAGTTGTTTCCTTCCCATCGGTGCATATAAGTCTTATATTTTAGCTATATTGGGGTCCTAATCACCTAAGGACCTCCCACAATAGATTTTCCTCATGGGTCATTAGGACCGATATATAGGATTTAGAGGTGACTAGTAGTTGCATGCTAATGGACAAATCTATTCTTTTAGAAGAGGTAAACGGTTGCAACAGTTATAATAGCAAAAGAGAAATTATATTTGATTAAATAGGTCAGATGTAGTAGTTGAACATATTAGATGTAGCAGCTATAGATCAGATATAGTGGTTATAGCATGTTAGGTGTAGTTGTTAAAGCGGTATACCATTCAACATATGCTAAAATCATAGGAGGTGTCTAAGGAAGGATCATTTGATCACAAGTAATGCAAAAATAAAAGGGAGATAGTTCAATGCTCTAGCTTTAGGAGGTTTGAAAGAACCCCTAATATAGATCACAATAGGGGGTATTCAACGTGGATATTAGGGGCTTGGATTCTGATAGAATATTTTGGAATAGGTGATGGATCACCCTAATGCATCATGTAAGAGGGGCGGGGATCAAGTCGGGCCACACATGGCACGTGTCGTATGGCTCAGATCCGCTTGGTGTCCCAACTGGTTGTAAATTGGTTCATTGTATTTCCAATAATTTTAAGAATGTTCTGGAGAAAAACAATAATAATCACATAGAAAGATAATTATTGATTATATCTCAGATTTATCTAGAAAAGCAATTGAATATCCTTGTAAAAAATGAATATTTTTATTTTGTATATTTCAACATCAAAATGTATGAAAAGATCTTGTAAAAATCATAATTGAATAGTGAATTGTACTTTCAGTTTGAGAAGAAGGTTTCTTGACACAGCCCCGAAGTGGGTGAAAGTGGGTGAAATGGGTGAATTAAATATGTCAAAATATGAAAAATTATGGATAATATAAAAAATGGGGGAAATATGTGAAATGTGGAATGGACTCCATTATTAGCCATAGAAATTGCATTAATTTCTATGGAATGTGCAAAAATGGGGGTGTCAACACTAGCTCAATCAGTAATTGTATTGGAATGTGCATCCAGATTTTCAACTTGGAACGATCACAATGTTAGTTAGTTTTGAGGTTCTTCATGTATCCAATCATCAACTTTTATCCAAATCATTCAATATTCTCATATTGGTTGGGAAAGCCATTTATGTTGCTTCTATCTTCTGCCTCTTTGACTTTGTTGCCAAAGACAATGTTGATGAATGATGATCTCTCCAATTTGCAGACATATATAATAATCGACATGTGTAGAATGAAAAAAATAATGGGAAACATTGTGTGGTTTGATGAACTTCAGGAAAACTTCTTCACTACAGGAGTCTAAAATAATGATTCAAGTTTGAGAATTTTTAGAAGGTCCTCCCTGAAATTCATCTAAAAATTATTAGGAGTTTGTGAACCTCTATTATTTATAAATTCTCCTATTCATTTTAGACTTCTCCTTATGAGAACCATCGAGTCATTGACCCTATTATTCATTGTAATTCTCTTTATGCAGTGAGAACTTCATGTAGGATTTTCCAACCTATTGGTTGTTGGAAACTAAAATGGTTTGTCCATCATGTTTGTGTTGAGTGTTCTTGACTAACTTGTGTAAGGAGTACTAGTATATATGTTTCAGGTGTCACTATTACCCACCCAAGTTTAATTGGGATGAGGTGGCACTAATGTAATCAGACAAACCATTTTTAGGTTTCAATGACCAACAGGATGGCAAATCCTTCATGGTATACTCATTGCCAAAAATAGATGGTTGATGAAGAAGAAGGTCGATGATGTGTTGATTTTCATAATGGAGGAACAAAATGACTACTAGAATTTCATATAAAATGGGGTAACACCTAGTCCTTAGACACTTATATGACTTGTACAGAGGACCTTCTTATGATTTTCAAACTCAAATCCTTCTTTCTGACTCCTCAAATTATAAAGGTTGTTATTTTATAACCTATACACACGCCTAATTTTTGTTTCCACTAGTTTAGTTGTTCAACACGTCCTAATCATTGTAGGTGGCCTTAAAGTAATATTGACTCTCATAATGGACGCAGTGAGTAAGAAGAAAATTGGTGGTTGGGATGGCTTTCTTCCAAACAAATGAGAAGAGTGTATGTCTACGATAAAAGATGATGTTGAGTTATAGGAAGTACCCCAAAACCATCTATACTTGTGACTGATCCAGGTTGTAAAGTGAATCTCATTCTATGATAGTGACAAAGGCCAAATTGAAAGAGAATGAAACCTCTATTGATTGATTGAATAAGAAAGATTCTCTACTATTTTTTGGTGTTGAGACTAATAATGACGTGCTCAACATGTTTTGGGGCATGAACCAAATATTTAGTTATGTTGTGATGTAAGCATATCTATTATTCTAGCAAAACCCATAAATATGCATTTGTTTCCAATTTCAAAATAAAAAAGTTGTATTAAATGTGCAATAACTTATGTGCCTATCGTAGCTTCTTGGCAATCAATAATATTCAATTGAAGCATTAACTGATCTTGAAGAAACTTAGGCTAAATTCTTTGACTTACATATACAACTTGGTATCTTATGAAAAGGACAAATTTGTAAAAATGTTCACTTCTCTAGGAATGTGTGAGATAGGCTTGTCTATACATCAACATATATTTATTTTTCAACTTGTTTCTATAATACCTTTATCAAAACATGCCATGATTATTTATTACAAAATTAAAGTTATTGTTAATTTGAGATATTTAGTTTGATGCAACGTGATTTAGGCTTTGGATTCTAGGATTTCTTTGAAACTAAAATGTTTAGATGGTTACTGATACATAGTGCAATGTGATGCCAATGAATGATCATTGTTGTGGTATTCAATTGAATATGACCTGCTTTGGGTTGCTTCTTTCAATCTACATAGGTTGATCAGTTGGGTTGCTGAATTTTATTCTAGAAGCTTTGAAAATTTTGCAACATGTATTGTAAAAAAACCAACCTATCATTTTGGCTAATGAAAAAACTTCAATTTATACTTCTTATAGAGAAAAAATCACTAGACTGAAGAAACATCACAATAGTTTTATAACTTAAATTGTCATCTGCATATATTATGTAGCGGTTGCTCAACTGATGTCTGTGGTCTACTTTTGTGGAACCTGCCTAGAGTTGGATAGTATCACAACTTTGGAGGGAGTTCAAACTTTGTGTTAGTTCAAAATTATAATAATGTAATGAAAAGGATGTATGTATATTTACATGTTTCGGTTAATTTTAACATCATCTAAAACAAATATTTGTATACAGATAACAATTTGTATACATTTAGGAAATAGGTTTGATTCTACTTAATCACCTAATATAAAACTTTTATATACATGTTTCCAGGACACAAATATTCTCATAGTTTTCTACCATGTATGGTTTTGACTTATGAAGAAAATTACATGATTTCAAAAATCATGGCATTCTACTTATAGTTTATACCTTGCACTTCCTATATTTTATTTATAGTATTCTGCAAAAGGAAAATAATCATATTAAGTACTTATTTTTTAATTGGAATGAATAATAATAATAACTTGTCATTAACATAAACAAATAGATCATTTGAAAGATATTTAATTATAAAAATAAATTTCAAATCAAAAATACATTATAGGAAAGTTTCTATCAATTTTTCTATATGAGCATATATGCTAAACAAATTAGAAAAGTAACATGAAGAATTAATAAATTGAAAAATATCATGCGCGCACTCAAATCATGTCACAAACATAAGACAACTCAATTAGTTATGTGTAATATGAGATCATATTGACTGTATAATGGTACATAGCCAAGACTATGACCCAATTTGGAAGAAAAAATAAGGAAATTTGTACTAGAGGAATTCAATTCATGTTTCACAACAAACTATCTTTTATTTGATACACATATCATCTCAAGTACATCTTATAATTATTGTTTGATTTGTAATCCAGATGATCGGTCAACCTATATATAAAAAAATTATTTGTATTTTTTACCAGGGGTGTTATGACCCCTTCTCTAATTGAATCTATGTATTCCCCCTAGCCTACTTACCATCGAGACCATGGAGCGAACACCAAATGTAGACAGCATATTGTAACCCCATACAATGACATATACCAACTCTTGATATATTATGGACCATGTTGTCTTTATTCAATGTCCATGTCATCATATACCTCTCCATGTATTTATTTTATTTGATCTAAATGCTAAATGAAAAATACAATGTAGAAAATAGACGGTAGAATAGGAAGACCTAGGATGTCAACAGGTCTATAATGTTAGCAAAATAATAGAAGTATTCCTATATGTACGATCATATGGTACTTCATTTAGTCACGTGTTTTCATATTTGAAGAAGGTACTCTATTTTGTATCCCTCTATTTAGTATTCTCCTACTTTTGTATTACTCATTAATGTGAGGATTTTTGTAAACTTGTTCATCTCATTATTATAGGATACTTTATGGTGGACTCCACATCTTGGTTCCCTTTGTTCTAGTTCTAATTTGTCTATAAGCCATCTATAAGGAGTGGGATGTGATAGGGTATCACTCACTTACTCAATCAAAAAGGGAGAAATATACCTAATGTCAAACACCAACATAAATTTTGTAAAGGATAACAATCCAATTTATTCAATTATTTTGTTTAGAATACCAAAAATACAGTAGCTAAAGGTAAAAGATCTAACTATTACAATATTTGTTTCTGGCATTCAACACATAGGGACTAAACTATATCAAATAGGCCACATAGGGTAATCCAACTATTTCAATTCTACCTCCCAAGAAACATCAGCTACAGTTGTATATGTCTTATTAAACTATGATCAACTCCTCCTTGTCCCTCACCTTAGGAGTTTAAGGTTTACCCCACAATAAAATACAAGGTGGAAATTTATCATCGAACATTGTTATGTGCAAATAAGAGAACTGGGAAATAAGCCAATGAAGTGGCACTCGGCAGTAAAAGTTGTGTTGTATGACTGAGAGATCAAGAGTTCAAACCCTGGCTATGGGATGAATGAATTGCCATTTTTCGTAAAAAAGAACTGGGAAATAATAACGATAACGAACAAAAAATAATATAACAAGGCATCACAATAAAATAGAGAGAAAAAGAAAATCATTCAATTGGATGTCAAAAGAAACATTTTAATAAGATAAAATGAATAGATACACTTTCGATTTAATGACTAAAATATATCCCAAAAGCATACCTATGTTGTTGTAAGAATCAAGCACCAACAGGATTTGGATGAGTTTTAAAGGAATGTAGGTCCAATCCACTTCAGAAGAGTTGGGTGTGCAACCCTCTCTTGTCTGTCTTAGGGAAGTGGTTGAAGGGTGTGCCAAAGTATATTCACTACAACTATTAGACTTCTTTCGAGCATCTCGTGATAAAGAAATAAAATAACCTCCATAGGTGAGAGGTGGCACTACAAAATGCAATGCCCTCAACAATTTGCAAATATATGAGATAAACCCAGTTCTTGTGAACAATAATAAATAATGGCAATTCAGGCAAATAATCCTAAAACCTGATAGAGAATGGCACACAACCAAACTCCCAAATATATAAAGATGGGTGCCTAACCTACGTGTGTGGGTATGTAATATCCATCCCAAAAATATAAAATGGGAACATAACCTGCAAATCCAAAGTATTTATATAACTCTAGTACTATTGAATCAACAAGCTTGCAATAAATTAGAGGCAAGTGAAAATTTAATCATAGAGAGAACTAAATCATATTTTCCATAAAAAATGGAGAATATAAAGTTTCCACAACAAAAGTGGAAAATTTGGGTTTCCATGTCAAAAATTGAAACAAGTTAATAAAAAATTCACCACATAGGGTACAACTTGAGAAAAGATGAATAAGATATGAATCTTAGATCTCAAATTTTAGTATCAACTAATTAAAGACAGCATATTATGATTCCAAGATATGTGACTCACAATAAGTCAAACATATCTCAAAGGAGACATTCAACATGTATATTTATATTAAGTCAAGAGAAAGAGAGAGAGAGAGAGAGAAATATTGGTTATTGTCCAATAATGATTTAGAAAGGATGCAATATACAACAAGAGAGAGAGAGAGAGAAATTAGATCCATTACCCAATATGATTAAGAAGGATATGTAGCATACCTCAAATATGTGTCTCAACTATCAAGGTCCAAACCCTAGTTTCGAACATGGTTTCTTCACCTATTAACGCATTACTTTTATAAATCATAAGTTAATTGTATATTATGAACCATAAATATCAATGTTTTATTGATTTTATTGATTTTATTTAGTTTATGAAACTTATACCAACTGATAGGGTTTATTTTTCTGGTTCCAATTAGTATTTATTTATATTTTTTGACATTCCTATAGTTTGATATGGATTATCTACAACATTATACTATTTACAGGAATCTCAAAAAATATACAAGAGAAAAAGATGAAAATACCATTGCATCATGCATCACAAGATTAGAGCATGATAGGGTAAGTTAGTACACTGAAATCAATTGAATGCCATGTGATTTAAATCAATTACAAGAGGCATAAAGATGATTGTGACCACGTATTGCATGACAAAATTGAAATCAAAATGAGTGCATTATAGTTCAAACATTGACATTCATCTTTCTTCCTTCAACCCACATGTACACTCCTCTGAAGAGGAGCTTGAAGGAAAGGAATAAACTCATATATCATCGAGTTGGAGCATGGATAGGGATAAGAATCAACTACATGATGACTAATCCATCTCGAAAGACAAGAAGAGAGCCTATCGCTGATCAGACTTCCCACCCCTCCCTCTCTGCCAGTGTTGTCTAGAGCAAAGAACGTGGAAGTACTGCAGACAAAATGTGGAGATGCCTTGAACATTGGAAACCCACTCAACATGATCCATAGGTGAAAGCTAAACTAGTAGTGATAAGAAAAAATGAACTAACGGTGAGATTCACATTTTGCAATCATCAACAACTTGAACAAAGGGCTAAAACTAGAAAACATGGATTACCTTGAATCGGGAGGAATCGGACGTTCAAGAATCTTGAGAGTGATCCATAGAGAAATTATAGGGAGTCTAGCAAACATGTGAAGGCCTGACATGTGTTGGTTCTACCACCACCAACCATGCAAGGTTTGGAGGAGATGTGTGAGATTAAATGAGGTGTGACAAGTTATTAGAATGACTTATGGGACTATTCCAAAGTTGAGAGTGTAGCATTCTATAGATGTTTGAGTTGGGATATCTCTAAAATGAGGAGTAAACATGGGACAAAAGGAAGAAAGGGTACGATAGGGAAGTTGGGGCATGAAGTCCCATCGAGTCATGGATTTAGCAACTTGGCATCACATGAGGAATGTAGAGGGAAGAAGATATAGAGAATAGGAAGGAGAGAAGAGAGATATAGAGAGATACAAGTGTAACATCCCTGACCTGGGTTATGAGTTAACCCTAGGTGTTTTTCCTAAATATGTAATTAAATCTTTGTGATTATCTTTTGGCATGTAATTAAGTTCCTAAGGAACATACATTTTCATTTCTGTCTCTTTTTAAACAATGATTGTAGTATTGTTTGGTAATACAGGGACCTATGTGCAAATTACCCAGGTAAGGGGTTTAACTTGCAAATTTCACAAGTTAAGATGTTCCTATAGTAAAGAGACATCATATGAGGGAATATGATGAGGTATGATGGATTTCCCAAGTTTGGGCACCAAGGTGCAGCTTGTGGAGCAATCCTTGTGCTTAAAAACCCTATTTTGGAGAAAAATGTAATTTACCCAATTTGAGGGGTGCAACTTGTGCTATACACTTTCTAGAATATCTTTTATGACTCTTGTCATCATTTAGAGTAGAAATGGTGAAAGGGACGCATCAATGAATAATCAGGTAAAAAAAAATGACCTTTGTACATAACATTCACTAAGTTTGAGTAAGGAAATCTTTCATGTATGTAACCTAGTTGAAAGTTGGCTTTCTTTACCCCTAGATCTTGAGATTTCATGAGCTTTGCATAAGTTTAGATGAGATTGGACGTTCCCTTAAATAAGAAAGGACTTGGATGAGAATTTCAAAGTTCTAGAGGTCTTTATGGTGTAAATCAGCCTAAACTATATAAGCACCTTTCTTTCCAAACCAAGCAAATGTTTTCCTTCACTTCCTCACTTCTTATCTTTCTCAACCAGCCAAAGCAAATATCAGGAGCTCAAGGGGACGACCAACCTGTTCTAGTTAAGAGAACACCACCTTCTAGCTTGGATTCATGGAGGAAATCGTATTACAAGGTTGAATTGCTAGTTTTCTTACTTAGGTTCCTTGTTCTAGCCGACCATCCCCATCTTTTTCTTGAAGCATTGACCTTGGCCGACCTGTGGAGCTCAAGACGCCATTAAAGGCTTGAATCTTGGAATCTTGGAAGCTCTAGGAACCACGTTTGAGGCGGGTTTTATAACTCTAACCCTTAGCTTTGTTATGCATATCTTTGTTCTTGTTTTCTATGATTAGTTCTTCTTCTACCTCCCTTCTTCCTTGCTCTTTTGCAAGAAAAACAATGGAGGAACCGACCTGAACAGAGGTTGAGGATGATGGGCGTGGATTCCTATGTCACTTTATGAAATGACCTTGAACCCTTTTGGTCCAAACGGGTGCAACTCATTTAAGGTCAAACGGGTTCAACCCGTTTGATCTCAAACGATCCTGCAAGATCGTTTGGATCAAAACGACCACAAGGCCGTTTCATAGGGTTGACCAAGCATGGACCGTTTGGGTTTTCTGTTCAAAATTGTGCAGGCTAATGACCCACTAAATTTTAGGGGTTAACTCCAAAGGAATCGTAGGTTGAAGGCCAATCAATTAGGCAATAGAATTGAATTAGGTATTGATTTTCCAAACTAATTAACTTTAACTTTTGGGCAAACGGGTTCCAACCCATTTGAGTGAGTTGACCAAGCGTTGACCATTTGGGATACCTGTTCATAATATATTGAATTTCATTCCTACAAAGAATTTAAATCTAATTCCTAACCAATTAAGAGTTGAAGACACTTCAATAACCTAACCCTAATCGGGTGAAAGTTGCTGATTTCAATATAGATCTTGTTGAGTTTTGGGTTGAAGGACCCAAACGGGTTCCAACCCGTTTGGGGGTTCATCCAAACGATCTCACACTCGTTTAGTGACACCCCAAGATCGTTTGGAGGTCTAGGGTTAAAGAAATTTGATGGTTTGAGGGTCCAATTACAAGATGTTGATAAATTGATGAAAAGTGCTGGTTTTTTTATTTAATTAGGGCTCAACCCTTATCAAATCATTTTGGTTTTTGGTCAAACTTTGGGAAAACGGTCTCAAGATCGTTTGGAGGTCATCCAAACGACCTCAAGACCGTTTGAGCCAAGTTTGGGCCCAATTGGAGGTCAATTGATAGGTTCAACTCCGATTTGAATCATATTGTTGAACATTGATGATTAGCCGATTGGAAACCCTATTTGAGTTATATTTAACCCTAATTGGCTTTCAATTGAGGGTCAATTTGGTGTCCAGTTGATTGAGGCTCATCCTAATTGACTCAATTTGTATATGGTTAACATGGCTTGGGCCAATTGAAAGCTTCAACATAAGAAATCCTTTTCAAGCATAAACTTTGTGTCACCTTTTATGTTCATGCGGTTTGAACCCAAGTAGACCCACAATAGTTTTAGACCAAACGAGTTCACACTCGTTTGAGTCCAAACGAGTCCACACTCATTTGAGTCCAAACGGGTTCACACTCGTTTAGGCTCAAACGGGTCCACACTCGTTTAGGCTCAAACGGGTCCACACTCGTTTGGACTTAAATGGGTCCACACCCGTTTAAGATTAAGTGGGTCCACACTTATTTAAGGTTCAAATGGATTCAAGGTCATTTGAGATTAAACAAGTTCAAGGTCGTTTAAGAATCAAATGGGTTGAAGGTTGAAGGTTAAACCCTAAACCAATTGGAGACCCTCAAGGTTGATTATACTTAATCACTTGAAGGTGTAAATGGTTCAATGATGATTTAATCTAAACCCAAATGGTAACCTAAGATGTTAAGGGACTAGGTGGCTAATAAATTGACCCATGATGATGGTCAATGGGTAAATTACCAAAATGCCCCTGAAAGGTTCAATTGAGTGATACCTTGTTTTAATCAAACCCTAATCACATGATAGTGATGAGTTGACTTGTGTTAATCAATGAGGACTTAACCCAACCTAATCTAGAGTGGTGTAATCACTATCTACTAGTTAGAGGAGAGAGAAAGTACCAATTATAATGGAAACTCAAGTAAAATGCCTTCAATATACATGAATGTGCAAGTTTAGGTATGATCCACTTATGTGAGTTCATGGAAACCCTAATTATGATAATTGATGAATCTTAATCTTATCTGAGGTCTTTAATGATGATGTTTCTCATACATGAGTATGTTATGAGATCATTTCACCATGAGGTGAATAGTAAACCCTAATTCTAGGGTGATGACATGTAATGTGAATAGTAAACCCTAATTGATGAAAACCAGGGAAACCTAGCTCTTGTATGAGTAGGGAGATACAACTTCTTTAAATGAGTTATTTACTGTTATCAGTTGATTTAACCATGCAGGTTCCTTTATGAGGATGATCATATCCAGGTATGGATGATGATACTATATTCAATGAAAGCATGTTGTTAGCTTTATGAATAGTGATATATCCTGATGCCTTGTTAATAGCATCTTATGAGATTGATAGGCTGTGAGAGCCATGAATACCATCAAGGTCATGTTTTAAGAGATGACTTGTGATGAGAATATTGAGAAATGATAATTGATGAGAGTTAGGCTTGTTACATTTAGTATTCTTCCTTCATAGCTTCTATGCTAATGATTAATGTTTGAAAACATGTATGATGATAAAGGAATACTAAAATGTACCTAACTAATCAAGTATAATCATACCATGTAGAAACCTGATCATAGACCCATCATTGTTAGGAGTTAAATGATGGTGAAACAGGTTTTCCTAAGGGGATTCCTGGAGCACATATTTTTGAATATGTGGGGTAATATGGATGTGAATTTCCTTACATCCTAGTGTAGGAATTGATGTAGATGTATCTTAATCTATCAATCCTTCACTATGTTTTATGCCGGGGTGATGTAACACTAATCTCCCGAGGAAATCTTTTATACCGCATCGATGAGAGATAAACAAGAAATCTTTCGGTAGCGAAGAGAGTACAGAATGCCACTGTGACTCTAATAGTGAAGTACCAGAATACCCTGGTAAGCTATAGTAGTAGAGACACTAGATGTCCTGCATGTTGATCCTCTTACTGACTGAGGAAGATGAGGTCATAAGAATCTGGCTCTTTTGATGACGTATGTATGATACCGATGCGACTTAATAGTGATCGGTTGGAGTATGAGCGGTATACCTCATCTCCGCAGGGCATAATGATGTTTGTAAAACATAATCAACCGCGTAGTATATCTGCTTAGGTTGAACTACGAGATACATTGGTTGAAGATACTTTACTTAGTATACATGTTCTTCATATTCCTTAAATGTTGTTGTTCTAATTGATAACAATCTGCTGCTGATTACCTTAAAGATTTTATTGCCTATGTTATTCTTGGTTTCTATAATAAAGCTTCTGGCGAAGAGTTATAACTCTCGTTGGGACAATTATTTAAAATTGTCTCACCCCGTATATTTCAACTTTTTAGGTGGTCGTCGAGGGCGAAGAAATCAATCTTCAGGTGACCAATATCAGCAACAGCAGTATCAGGAGTAGCAGTAAATCTCAAGTGGAGATTCAAACTGCTGAGTTGTATAGTTAGATAGTCAGTTCTATGTGTTCTCTATACTCTCAGGTCCTTGGAGTCTTTTGGTCTGAGATTTTGGTTTTGAGTTCTTGAGATTTTGTATCATGTTGTATATAATTACTCAAGAAGTAATTATCTGAGATGTAAACAGTTTATCTCCTTTTATGAAAGAAGTTTTTATAGATTCAAGCTCTTATCTCGAAAAGTTTTAATTTCCCGTGATTTTTGTCTTCCTCTGTTAATCGAATCGCTTCCGCTAAGTTTATATCGTGGTTTTGGAGTTCAGAGCCCACAATTAGTGGTATCAGAGCTCTAGGTTCGCTGAGTCTACAGAGACAAAGGACTAAGGTAGTAGAGTCTGTTCTAAGTGTCATCCAGTGTATCTGATGGTAACTTCTGCTCATATAGGAGGAGAAGAACTTGAAGATGACTGGATCGGATGAGGAGTTTGCTGCGGGGAGCAACAATACTGCACCAAGAAGAGGTGCAGAGGAGCAAGCAATAGAGGGACAATTACCTGAGATTCCTCTAGCTAACCCAACCATGATAAGGAATTCTTCCTTAGGAATCACAGTTGGGGAATTTAAGGCTACCATGATGTATCTAGTGGATCAAGCACTAGCAATACAACCCAGATTACCAGCTCCTAATGATGATGTTTTGGATATCAACAGAATATGTGAACCACAACAACAGGTTGAAGCAATGGTAAATGATGAAGCTTTGAACCTAGAGCAAGTCAGTGCTCAACCTCAGTCTGATGAATCAGTATACAGTAATATAGGGGTTAGAACACAACCAGAGACCATGACCTGCTATAGGTGTAGGAAGCCTGGACATATCAAAAATAATTGTCCAGAAGAGAAATATAAAGGAATGATTGAGAAAAGACCTATCCAAACCCAGGAGCAGAAACCTGGTAGTTCCAAAAGGAAGAAGTTTCTGGTGTCACCAACACAACCAGGACCTAGTACATCAAGACAATGGTCATCTAGAAAGGGTAAAGAACCCTTCAGACCATACTGGGCACCTAGAATTTGCTACATATGTAGACAGGTTGGACATCTGGCAAGAAGTTGCCCAGCCAGAAATGTTATGGCAAATAAACCTCTGAGGCAGAATCAGCTTGAGACAATGAATAATCCTCGAGTCATGACAGGTTAGACGAAATAAATGTTATTCTTATATGTCTTTTTATGATCTCTTGGACAAAACTGAGAAAGTAATTGATTGAACTTTTCTTGATTAATCCAATAAGGACTTATAATGTTGTATAAAATAGATGTTTCATGTTACATGCTTATCTCCATAAAAAGGATGAAGTATTAAAGAGATGTCTGGATAAAATTCAGTAATGTTAAATCTTATACTTGTGATAATAGGAAAAGAGAAGGAAAATTGTAGTATACAAATGCATATTACCTTATCTCAGTATTTATATACCCTGGCCATGTATACAATTGCTGATGATAAAGTAAATATGGAAACTCCTAGATTGTTATCTTTTTGATTGCTCTGATCAAGTAGTCATTCGGAAACAATCTAATGAGTATCAAGAAATAAGAAATATGGGAATAAGGGAGGTCAACCCTGTCCAGTAAAGATATAAGAATAATAATAAAGAATAAGTACCCGTTGCCGAGGATTGATGATCTTTTTGACCAGTTGCGTGGTGCAACAGTCTTCTCAAAGATAGATTTGAGGTCTGGATATCATCAATTTCGTATTAAGGATAGTGACATATCCAAGTCTGCCTTTAGGACACGATATGGTCACTATGAGTTCAGGGTTATGTCGTTTGGACTAACCAATGCACCGGTTGCATTCATGGAACTCATGAATAGAGTTTTTCAACCTTTCCTTGATCAGTGTGTTGTCGTCTTCATAGATGACATTCTGATTTATAGTAAGGATGCTCAGCAGCATGAACAACATCTCCGACAGGCTCTAACTCTGCTAAGAAAACATAAGCTATATGCTAAGTTTAGCAAGTGTGAGTTCTGGTTGCCGGAAGTATCTTTTCTTGGACATGTGATATCTGCCCCGGGTATTCGTGTTGACCCTACAAAGGTAGAATCTGTTCTACAGTGGGAAAAACTGAAAACACCAACGGAGATTCGAAGTTTCTTGGGATTAGCTGGTTATTATCGAAGGTTTATTAAGAATTTCAGTTCTATAGCCTTACCCTTAACCAAGTTAACCCGGAAAGATGTTCCTTTTACCTGGAGTGATAAGTGTCAACAGTCTTTTCAGCTGTTGAAGGAGAGGTTGACAAGTGCATCTGTGCTTGTGTTACCTGAGCAAGGAAAAGGATACATAGTTTTCTGTGATGCCTCCAAGAATGGACTCGGATGCGTGTTGATGCAGGATAAGCAAGTGATTTCTTTTGCTTCACAACAGCTTAAGAAACACGAAGAGAATTATCCGACACACGATCTGGAGTTAGCTGTTGTGGTTCATGCCCTGAAGATCTGGAGACATTATCTCTATGAAGAGACATTCCAGATTTTCACAGATCACAAAAATCTTAAGTATATCTTCTCTCAGCATGAGCTTAACATGAGGCAACGTCGCTGGATGGAGTTAATCAAGGACTACGATTGTACAATTGATTACCATCCAGGAAAGGCCAATGTGGTTGCAGATGCCTTGAGTAAGAAATCAGCAACATCAACCATGGATAGAGCACAACTAAACTCTTTAGTATGCTCTAAGAGAGATATGCTTATCTCTTTAAGGAAAGACAATGTACAGTTGAAGGTGTCATTGTTAGCCGGGTTGTTGGCTGAGATGCATATTAAACCTACCCTAAGAGAGCAGATTAAGGAGGCACAACATGTTGATGTTGTAGTTCAGCAGATTAGATCAGAGTATGGAAATGAGAAGCGAGATGGATTCTATGACTCAGATGACCATGTAGCATGTTATCATGGGAGGATGATAGTGTCTAATATGGATAACTTGAGGAAGTTAGTTCTGGAAGAAGCTCATTCTTCAATGTATGTTATGCATCCAGGGAGCACCAAGATGTATCAAAATTTGAAAGATTTGTATTGGTGGCCTGGAATGAAGAAGGATGTTGCAGAGTTTGTGATGAGGTGTCTTGTGTGTCAGCAAGTTAAAGCTGAACACCAAAGGCCTGCAGGAACAATGCAACCTTTACCCATACCACAGTGGAAGTGGGACCATGTGACCATGGACTTTGTTGTTGGCCTACCCAGGACAAGCAAAGGACATGATTCCATTTGGGTATTTGTTGATAGGTTGACTAAGACAGTGCATTTCTTACCTGTCAAAACAACCTTTTCTACTAAAAAGTTATCACAGTTGTATGTTCAAGAGATAGTGTGTTTGTACGGAGTTCCTGTCACCATAGTTTCTGACAGAGGTCCCCAGTTTACAAGTTGCTTTTGGGAGTAGCTACATAGAGCCTTAGGCACCAAGCGAAGGTTTAGTACGGCCTTTCATCCACAGATTGATGGACAGTCGGAAAGAACCATACAGACCTTGGAAGACCTGTTGAGAGCATGTGTTCTCCAGTTTACCGGAAGTTGGGATCTACACCTAAGCTTGATAGAGTTTGCCTATAACAATAGCTATCAGCATAGTATTGATATGGCACCTTATGAAGCCTTGTATGGTAGACGTTGTAGATCCCCTTTGTGTTGGTATGAGACTGGTGAACATCAGTTGTTAGGTCCTGATCTTGTGCAGCAAACTACAGAGAAGATCAAAGTTATACAACAACAGCTTAAGACTGCACAGGATAGACAGAAGTCGTATGTTGATAAGCGTCGTAGACCGTTAGAGTTCCAGGTTGGAGACAGAGTGTACCTCAAGGTCTCGCCTTGGAAAGGAGTCCTTCGCTTTGGAAGGAAAGGAAAGTTAGCACCTAGATTTATGGAACCTTATCCAATCATTGAACGGGTTGGAAAGGTAGCCTATAGACTAGAGTTACCACTAGAGTTGCATAGGTTACACCCTGTGTTTCACATTTCTATGCTGAGGAAATGTCACCCCGACACTGAGTCAATTCTACAACCTATGGAGGTAGAATTGAATGATGACATATCTTATGAGGAAGGACCAGTATCAATCCTTGATAATAGAATTAAAAAGCTAAAGAAGAAAGATATAAGCCTTGTGAAAGTCCTATGGAATCACCGTGGTGTCGAATAATCCACTTGGGAACTAGAGGATGAGATGAGAAGGAAATACCCTTCTCTTTTCTCCTAGTATGCTTTATCGATTTCGGGGACGAAATCCTTGTAAGGGGTGGCTAATTTGTAACATCCCTGACCTGGGTTATGAGTTAACCCCAGGTGTTTTGCCTAAATATGTAATTAAATCTTTGTGATTATCTTTTGGCATGTAATTAAGTTCCTAAGGAACATACATTTTCATTTCTATCCCTTTTTAAACAATGATTGTAGTATTGTTTGGTAATACAGGGACCTATGTGCAAATTACCCAGGTTAGGGGTTTAACTTGCAAATTTCACAAGTTAAGATGTTCCTCTAGTAAAGAGACATCATATGAGGGAATATGATGAGGTATGATGGATTTCCCAAGTTTGGGCACCAAGGTGCAGCTTGTGGAGCAATCCTTGTGCTTAAAAACCCTATTTTGGAGAAAAATGCAGTTTACCCAATTTGAGGGGTGCAACTTGTGCTATACACTTTCTAGAATATCTTTTATGACTCTTGTCATCATTTAGAGTAGAAATGGTGAAAGGGACACATCAATGAATAATCAGATAAGAAAAAAATGACCTTTGTACATAAAATTCACTAAGTTTGAGTAAGGAAATCTTTCATGTATGTAACCTAGTTGAAAGTTGGCTTTCTTTACCCCTAGATCTTGAGATTTCATGAGCTTTGCATAAGTTTAGATGAGATTGGACGTTCCCTTAAATAAGAAAGGACTTGGATGAGAATTTCAAAGTTCTAGAGGTCTTTATGGTGTAAATCAGCCTAAACTATATAAGCACCTTTCTTTCCAAACTAAGCAAACGTTTTCCTTCACTTCATCACTTCTTATCTTTCTCAACCGGCCAAAGCAAAGCTCAGGAGCTCAAGGGGACGACCAACCTGTTCTATTTAAGAGAACACCACCTTCTAGCTTGGATTCATGGAGGAAATCGTATTACAAGGTTGAATTGCTAGTTTCCTTACTTAGGTTCCTTGTTCTAGCCGACCATCCCCATCTTTTTCTTGAAGAATTGACCTTGGCCGACCTGTGGAGCTCAAGACGCCATTAAAGGCTTGAAGCTTGGAAGCTTGGAAGCTCTAGGAACCACGTTTGAGGTGGGTTTTATAACTCTAACCCTTAGCTTTGTTATGCATATCTTTGTTCTTGTTTTCTATGATTAGTTCTTCTTCTACCTCCCTTCTTCCTTGCTCTTTTGCAAGAAAAATGGTGGAGGAACCGACCTGAACAGAGGTTGAGGATGATGGGCGTGGATTCCTATGTCACTTTATGAAACGACCTTGAACCCTTTTGGTCCAAACGGGTGCAACTCGTTTAAGGTCAAACGGGTTCAACCCATTTGATCTCAAACGATCCTGCAAAATCGTTTGGATCAAAACGACCCCAAGACCATTTCATAGGGTTGACCAAGCGTGGACCGTTTGTGTTTTCTGTTCACAATTATGTATTCTAATGACCCACTAAATTTGAGGGGTTAACTCCAAAGGAATCGTAGGTTGAAGGCCAATCAATTAGGCAATAGAATTGAATTAAGTACTGATTTTCCAAACTAATTAACTTGAACTTTTGGGCAAACGGGTTCCAACCCGTTTGAGTGAGTTGACCAAGCATTGACCGTTTGGGATACCTGTTCATAATATATTGAGTTTCATTCCTACAAAGAATTGTAATCTAATTCCTAACCAATTAAGAGTTGAAGACACTTCAATAATCTAACCCTAATCGGGTGAAAGTTGCTGATTTCAATATAGATCTTGTTGAGTTTTGGGTTGAAGGACCCAAACGGGTTCCAACCCATTTGGGGGTTCATCCAAACGATCTCACACTCGTTTAGTGACACCCCAAGATCTTTTTGAGGTCTAGGTTTAAAGAAATTTGATGGTTTGAGGGTCCAATTACAAGATGTTGATAAATTGATGAAAAGTGCTGATTTTTTTATTTAATTAGGGCTCAACCCTTATCAAATCATTTTGGTTTTTGGTCAAACTTTGGGCAAACGGTCTCAAGATCGTTTGGAGGTCATCCAAACGACCTCAAGACCGTTTGAGCCAAGTTTGGTCCCAATTGGAGGTCAATTGATAGGTTCAACTCTGATTTGAATCATATTGTTGAACATTGATGATTAGCCGATTGGAAACCCTATTTGAGTTAGATTTAACCCTAATTGGCTTTCAATTGAGGGTCAATTAGGTGTCCAGTTGATTTAGGCTCATCCTAATTGACTCAATTTGTATATGGTTAACATGGCTTGGGCCAATTGAAAGCTTCAACATAAGAAATCCTTTTCAAGCATAAACTTTGTGTCACCTTTTATATTCATGCGGTTTGAACCCAAGTAGACCCACAATCATTTTAGACCAAATGAGTTCACACTCGTTTGAGTCCAAATGAGTCCACACTCATTTGAGTCCAAACGGGATCACACTCGTTTGAGTCCAAACGGGTTCACACCTGTTTAAGCTCAAACGGGTTCACACTCGTTTAGGCTCAAACGGGTCCACACTCGTTTGGACTTAAATGGGTCCACACCCGTTTAAGATTAAGTGGGTCCACACTCGTTTAAGGTTCAAATGGATTCAAGGTGATTTGAGATTAAACAAGTTCAAGGTCTTTTAAGAATCAAATGGGTTGAAGGTTGAAGGTTAAACCCTAAACCAATTGGAGACCCTCAAGGTTGATTATACTTAATCACTTGAAGGTGTAAATGGTTCAATGATGATCTAATCTAAACCCTAATGGTAACCTAAGATGTTAAGGGACTAGGTGGCTAATAAATTGACCCATGATGATGGTCAATGGGTAAATTACCAAAATGCCCCTGAAAGGTTCAATTGAGTGATACCTTGTTTTAATCAAACCCTAATCACATGATAGTGATGAGTTGACTTGTGTTAATCAATGAGGACTTAGCCCAACCTAATCTAGAGTGGTGTAATCACTATCTACTAGTTAGAGGAGAGAGAAAGTACCAATTATAATGGAAACTCAAGTAAAATGCCTTCAATATACATGAATGTGCAAGTTTAGGTATGATCCACTTATGTGAGTTCATGGAAACCCTAATTATGATAATTGATGAATCTTAATCTTATCTGAGGTCTTTAATGATGATGTTTCTCATACATGAGTATGTTATGAGATCATTTCACCATGAGGTGAATAGTAAACCCTAATTCTAGGGTGATGACATGTAATGTGAATAGTAAACCCTAATTGATGAAAACCAGGGAAACCTAGCTCTTGTATGAGTAGGGAGATACAACTTCTTTAAATGATTTATTTACTGTTATCAGTTGATTTAACCATGCAGGTTCCTTTATGAGGATGATCATATCCAGGTATGGATGATGATACTATATTCATTGAAAGCATGTTGTTAGCTTTATGAATAGTGATATATCTTGATGCCTTGTTAATAGCATCTTATGAGATTGATAGGCTGTGAGAGCCATGAATACCATCAAGGTCATGTTTTAAGAGATGACTTGTGATGAGAATATTGAGAAATGATAATTGATGAGAGTTAGGCTTTTCTACATTTAGTATTCTTCCTTCATAGCTGCTATGCTAATGATTAATGTTTGAAAACATGTATGATGATAAAAGAATACTGAAATGTACCTAACTAATCAAGTATAATCATACCATGTAGAGCCCTGATCATAGACCCATCATTGTCAGGAGTTAAATGATGGTGAAACATGTTTTCCTAAGGGGATTCCTGGAGCACATATTTTTGAATATGTGGGGTAATATGGATGTGAATTTCCTTACATCCTAGTGTAGGAATTGATGTAGATGTATCTTAATCTATCAATCCTTCACTATGTTTTATGCTGGGGTGATGTAACACTAATCTCCCGAGGAAATCTTTTATACTGCATCGATGAGAGATAAACAAGAAATCTTTCGATAGCGAAGAGAGTACAGAATGCCACTGTGACTCTAATAGTGAAGTACCAGAATACCCTGGTAAGCTATAGTAGTAGAGACACTAGATGTCCTGCATGTTGATCCTCTTACTGACTGGGGAAGATGAGGTCATAAGAATCCGGCTCTTTTGATGACCTATGTATGATACCGATGCGACTTAATAGTGATCGGTTGGAGTATGAGCGGTATACCTCATCTCCGCAGGGCATAATGATGTTTGTAAAACATAATCAACCGCGTAGTATATCTGCTTAGGTTGAACTATGAGATACATTGGTTGAAGATACTTTACTTAGTATACATGTTCTTCATATTCCTTAAATGTTGTTGTTCTAATTGATAACAATCTGCTGCTGATTACCTTAAAGCTTTTATTGCCTATGTTATTCTTGGTTGCTATAATAAAGCTTCTGGCGAAGAGTTATAACTCTCACTGGGACAATTATTTAAAATTGTCTCACCCCGTAGATTTCAACTTTTTAGGTGGTCGTCGAGGGCGAAGAAATCAATCTTCAGGTGACCAATATCAGCAACAGCAGTATCAGGAGCAGCAGTAAATCTCAGGTGGAGATTCAGACTGCTGAGTTGTATAGTTAGATAGTCAGTTCTATGTGTTCTCTGTACTCTCAGGTCCTTGGAGTCTTTTGGTCTGAGATTTTGGTTTTGAGTTCTTGAGATTTTGTATCATGTTGTATATAATTACTCAAGAAGTAATTATCTGAGATGTAAACAGTTTATCTCCTTTTATGAAAGAAGTTTTTATAGATTCAAGCTCTTATCTCGAAAATTTTTAATTTCCCGTGATTTTTGTCTTCCGCTGTTAATCGAATCGCTTCCGCTAAGTTTATATTGTGGTTTTGGAGTTCAGAGCCCACAACAAGGGAGGAGGAAAAATTAGGACTATAGAGTCAAGGATCCAACGGACTTGAGGTAGAAGAAAGCATCAATGTCATGTGATTTAAATCCAATATCTCACAAAGAGCTTGTGTATAGAAACATGTGTGGAAAATAGAACTATAGGGGAAATATGGTTTAAACGAAACAAAGCATAACTTGATTCACATTGGGGTTCATATTTAGGGATCATCTTCTCTACTTCAATTGGAAAAGTTATATTTATCCAATTAGGTTGAGATTTGGAATCTTAGATAACTAGGACCCAAGGAATCTGACTTTCAGCTTGGATTTAGTTTTGAAGATAATCTTGTATGAGTTATTATATAATTAGGGATCTTCCTCATTATCTTTGTATTTATTATTATATCCCATCATTGTCATCTCCATTAGTATATGGAGTCCTATTATCCTTTTTTTGTCAAGCTTATATTACATTATCTTGTATCAAATATCATGTATTACTTCATCATTACATTATTTACATTAACTCCATTTATATAAGGCACATTATTTTTTATCCACTTCAATTTATTTTCCAATTATTTTTTCTATATATATATTAGTCACACTTTGTCCCAATTAATCAATTCTTCACATAATATTAGTAATTAAGCATGTTTAACACATTATGTGTGTCTTAATGAACAATGTGATATGCATGATTATTTAATGAGTTCACTTACATATCATATTTAAATTATTAGATCCAGTATATGCTAAGATATGTTATGTGATTAAAACACCTAATGTATCATATATGGCATCAGACATATATCGGTTCAGGTTAGATGATTATAATTTAGGGATTTTTTCAATATGACTACTACACATCACATACACCTCATATGCATGTATGAAGTCCAAGGTTAGGTTCCATACATTCAAGTCATGATTTTATTAGTGTTTAGTAATGTAAAGTATGGTCAAGGTCACATGTATCCATGGTTTGAGTTTATATTTGATATATTCATGTAACGTGCATTAAATGTTTATTATGGTATTAATATGTGTATTAGGGTATAGCTCTATCTATGTTTGATGAATTCTAAAGATTATGCATACCATCCTCCTAACCTTAAGATTATGGTTTTGGGAGTTAGGATAGCCATATCTCGATATGTTAGACCATCTTATCATCTCATATTCAGATGTTGTAACTAAGGATGGCATACTCCATGGACTTCATTCCACAAGTGTGAAATGTGGTTGCATGCCTAAGGTGAAGAACAATGGCTTGAAGCATTACTATGTGATGACTCACTACTTATAGTGTTTGTTGTCCTACACAGAGATATTCAACAAATGAAAAACTGACACAGATGGAAGGTGGAGGCATTGACTACTACAATTTGATACTCGAACAAAGTTCCCTACAACAATGAAGGTTTCATTATCACAAAGGTTGTTGAACATTAATAGACTAGTCATCCAATGAAAAACATGTTAGGTAAGAGCAACAAAGGCATTTATATTGCAATATTAGGTTGACTTTTGAAATCTTATTTTAAGAATGCAAGCATCATTAATTCACTTACACCCATGCCAAAAATTTGCTATGATGGGAAGTTTTACTTGTTTGTGTCTACAATATATTTTTCACATCTGACAGGTACCCCAACATTGAATACAAAGCATTAAAAAGGTATTTTATTATTGTCTGGATATACATGCCTGATGATAACAAAATTTGATGGGAAATTGGTATACTTTTGATCAGTAACGTTGTATTATAGCAAATTGGTCACCACTGAGAGTTATGCATATTCCTCTTGCACTCTCATCAAGATGTACCTATCAATGGATCTTTGTCATACAAACAAACATGCATACACATAAACATATTAAAAGGGGACATGGTCTAATAAGGTCCATGCTACAGTGATCAAATAAGAAACCCTAAAATAACTATATAGTTAGAGTAATTTTAGAAAATCCATCCATACAGACAAAAAATGTATTATTGACTTCACAATATGAGACATAATTGCTTTTTCACATATGATTTGCATTTTTTATCTAATGGTCAACCAGAAACTCTATATGTTGGGAAAAAATAGTGTTGCAAACAATCTCTAGGGATAGTGAGTACAAAAATTTGTATGTACGTATATGAAATGATAAACTTCCAATCTCACAGTTGGGTCCTGAAAATAAGCCCCCATAAGGAGTAGTTCAAATGGCTATCATGCTATCACCTTGTAGGGATTTCACTAAACCATTTTTCTTACATATATGCATATAATATTTACACACACAAATAAAAGGTTCAGATGAGACCCTTTGTGTAACAGATCTCCTATGGTTACTCTACTTGGTAAAGATGTTGTTCTTAAGTCGGGCTTGAGCTTAGACTATTATGTTGATTGTTTTATCAATGAAGATTCATGGGTCTGTTCTTCTAATAGATCTAATCTAAAGTTGTCTGAATTTCTTCATTCTTTGGAGCCTCCTTCGGGTGACGAAGATGTCATCTCTGTATAAGGTAGCAAATCCCCTAGTGTTGAACTGGTTTGGAACACTATTAGGACAGTTGATCCAGAGGATAAGTATGCACATTGGATTTGGGAAGATGATATTGTTGAGAGGTTCAGTGTTCATATGTGGAAAGCTTTGTTAAACAAGCTCCCTACTAGTGACTATACTAGAAGGAGAGTCTTTCATACTTATGTTTTCTTTGTAGGAATGTGTATGAGGATACAACCCATGTTACTTTTGAGTGCTCTTATGTTCAGGTTTTGTTCTCTAAAGCTATTATCCTCCTCGACAAAATGTTTAGCATCAAAATTGGGATGATCTTTTATGTGTTTCTGCTAAGATTGAGAAGTTTCTTTTGATGTCTATTTTCTATAATGTCTTGTATGAAAGAAAATTGTGTGTGTGTGATAACAGAAGTAGAACTAAAGACTGTATTTGGAAGGCTAATGTTCAACATTTCCAGGGTGTTGTTGCTTAATCTTCTTCTTTTGGGGAGATGATCATGTCTCTTTTTCTAGCTTGCGTTGGTTATGTCATTTCTTGAAGGATTTCATTCTTATAGGGGGAGGTTTTCCTGAAGTTTTTCTAAGGCTTGTGCAAGCTGCTATTGAAGATTATGGTTATTTTCTTGGAGGGTTTGTTATCTGCTTTGGAGTCTTCTCTGATATCTATGGGTTGTACAGCCTTTTTTGGAGGAATGGCCTTCGATTTCCTTGAGGTTTTTGGTCAAATGGTATGCTCATTTCAGATACTGAACCTTGTTGCTATTATGGCTTAGGTCCAATGTTGATTGTTTTTTATGGTCGACTCTTTTACTTCTGGCCTGTTGCTTGATTCTTTTTTTGAGGTTTTTTATGGAGTGACTTATGGTTCCTTTTCTTAGCATTCAGATGAAGGGAGGTTTTTTTTCACTACTATGGATCTTGTTCTGATGATGTTATACCAGTGATGATGTTCCTGATGATTTAAAGGCGGGGATCATATGATGTTTATATGGAGTTTATATCCTGGAGGAATCTCCTTTTGATTGTGACTATACCATACGAGTCATACTTGTATAGATAATCCTTTGTTACTTTTCTTTAGTCACTTCTCAATTTGAGGAATGAGAAGCATTATATATACCATTATTCTCAAACATGAAAGAAAAAACACCAGGAGTTTTAGCTGACCAAAAAAATATGTAGACGCACACATATGTATATGTGTGTGTGCACCGCGTGTGTGTGTAAAGAGATAGAAAAAGGTTCTTGCTACAATACACTTGAGCATACATGAGACATAATACATTAAAGTTGTTTTCTGTCATGTAAAAATTCTTTTGAAATTCAAAATTATTACACTTCTTTAATATCTTGTGAGCTTATATATATATATATATATATATATATATATATATATATATATATATATATATATATATATATATATATATATAATTTGACTCATTTGGACATTTAAAGGTAATGCATCTAGAAGCGACACAAATGATTACCTCAAACTAGTTTTGTGTGTCGATTTTATTGGTCATAGAAGACAGACTTACAAGAACCTGAATGAGCTTAAATTTTACATGTCGCCTATTTTTAAAGAATAAATGGCAATGTTTTTTATTATAAAAAATAGTAGATATATGTAAGCACCGCTTGAGTATACACGGAGATTTGTGCATGAGTGTATTTTAACACACACACGTATATATATGGAAGGGGGGGGATCTTTTTCTCTTAAATCCCATATACATGTGTGTGTGCATGCACGCCCGTGTGGGTGGGGTCATGCGTGCTACGTGTGTGTTGTTATATAGTATAACATAGAAGCACAATTGGTAGCGAGATCAAAGCAACAAAAATGAGTTCAAGAAACATAAGGCGTTGTCCGAATTGATTGATCAACTTGATTTTATCTCTTAGTTCCTTTATTTGCAATTGCCCACAACGCCTGCCATATCTTGGCCTAATATCTTCTGTACACCCATTGGACTTCAAATACTCCCTCATCATGCTTATGACTTCATTCGATCACAACAAGCCGTACACATCAAATTGTGTTAAAGTTGTTAAAGGAACCTTTTAGTCAAATCATCAAGTTCAACGCACACTTTTTAGCATAAAGTTTCCACATTATCCTTTAAGAAAAAAGATGGAAAATTATGCAAGATCTCGCAGAACATATAGTACATTTTTTTTCCTTCCACATTACCATAACAAAACTTTTCCATGTAGCTTTGTCATTTAATATGAACTCTACATGAAAAACATAAGCTAGATGTTAGATAGTAGAATAGGAAAACCTAGGGTGTAGAAGTGACATCAAATGAATGATTTAGTAAAACTCAATCTGTAATATCCTCTCATAATTTACGTCATCTACTACTACTTTATAAAATTCAGATTAGGTTCTCCATTGTCCCTCCCGTTGTACTATATTTTACCTTTGTATTAGTCATGAATGTGGAGGGTACTCTGTAATGTAGTGTGATTCATTATTCTAAACTAGGTGGTTAGCAGCATGGGAGTGAAACTGAGAAGAGTTTGAAATGATAGTATAATGTTAGAGGATAGAGAAGAACTAGAAACTTAGGAGGTCTCACTGCATATGTTTTTCTACCACTAACATGTATTTTAACCAAGTTATTTTTCAAATCATAAGACATATGTTGGAGATATTTTTAAGCCATATCGGACATTTACATTAAACTTTTTTAATTGTAACCATGACAACTCCTTGAGGTATCGTCAAACCATATAAAAGCCTCTTGTACCGTATTTCTTATATATTTATTTATCTTCTACCAGGCCAATGAACCAGGATTTTTTTCTTAGAGGACTCGGATGTGGCAGCTCCCTCCTTGTCAGCTATTTTACTATTATATCCTTTCTTTTAAGCGGTTTACACTCAGAGTGGATCTCTACTTTGAACTTGTATCTTCTCTTGGGATTGGATACCTTGGGCAATTCTTCTTGGCCAGCTACTATTCTCTCTAAGCCACCTACATGGGCTGGTTTACTACTAACTGGCCACACTTCAGGTCACGTTCTCCAAAGTAACATATTTATACAATGACATTTTTCGGGCAATGCCATGTTCTTTATTTATCATCATTCATGAAGTTGATTTGGTTTATCTTGGAAGTGGTTAATCGAGCAGCTAGCGGTGTGCAGACCTTCAGCAATACCTTATACTTGAGACAGAGCAATATATATCCTCTAGTAGCATCATAAATGTATGGGAACACTCCCCTTGTAGGAAAATCGTCTAGCAATAACGGATTGCTCTTCTAGGGATTGAAGATTGCCATCCTTTCTAAGATGGCACCGCAAGTGTTTATCCACTATCTTATCTATCAGCAAGTGATCTCCCTGCGTACATGAAAGGCTACCGACAGCTATTGCGTGGGGCCCCCCTCTTCTAACTTCTCAGCGTTTGTTTGAGGATCCTACATTTCAACGACTACACTCGAAGAGTGCAATGTGCGCAAACTTGTTTATATATAGAGGTGGTGATATCTATACCTTATAATTATATACTCGAGGGTCTACGTGAAAGTGCTCTCCAGTGTAAAACGTTACATGGCCATCATCAAGTAAGCCTTTATCCCAGCATTGTCGAGACAAATGGATCCTTCTTTTCCATTTGTCTCTATTATCAAACACGGTCAGCACAGAAAAAACCCCATCCGTCGTTCCTTGTACAAATTAATTCAAGTAATAACCTTTGAGCTGCTCTCAAAAAAAAGTAACCTTTGAGCTAATGGTAACACTAGCGTCAAGCAAAACAAGGCAAACATACAAATGGCTATAATAGCAAAATAGGAATCTAAGATCAAAATAACCAAAAAGAAAAACAAAACAAAAGTCAACCGACGAAAATCAAATTTCCAAATTGATAGTAATAAAAGGAGTATTGATATAGAGCACACACTTTCCATCAAGTTTTACACCATGACCTCATTTAACGCAAACGCAGTATACGAAGCATCTTTCAGTTTATACAGAGAAGTTTCTCGTGTCAGTAAGTTAAAAGGTTTCTAATCGTGAGATAAATATAATAACATACAAATACTTAGTGATAAAAATCATTAAGAACATTACACATTTTAAATAAAATTGTACCAATCAAAGTGTTAAACAATAATGGATATATATTTTTGTGTATAATATTTCACACATAAGTTATATATTTTTTTTAAAAATACTACTGTATTGTATACGTATATATGCTATACTGAGTACTTTTAAGCTAAATAATGTTTGTAAATAACTCCTATAATACAATACATATTTTTAAAATAAACAGTACTCATTGATAAGTACCACATGACTTACTTTTAAACTTGAACAATATTAAAAATACATGTACAATTTATTGTATCGCATCTTTCTCCATTCGCTACCTCTCTTTATATATGGTGCACCGTCTCTCTCTATCTACTATCTCATTTCTTTTATTTATTACACATTCTCTCTATGCACTATTTTCTTTCTATTTATTATGCCATCTCTCCATCCACTACCAGCTTTTTTTTATTAATTACAGTCTATCTCCATCCACTATCTCCTCTTTCTCATTCCACACTCTCTCCATCCACTAATATATATTAGTCTATCTCTCTTCAACCACAAAACAATTACGGGTACTTTAAAAGAAGAAGAAAAAAGTTGATTTGTGCTAATCGTGCTCTGTGCGCAGTCCTCAAGTACAGGTGTAACTTTTGGTGGAAGTTATGTTGGATAAATAATTTTCCTAATAAAAGACACTGGCAAAAACATTCTTGATACAGTTTAATTATTATCAGCAGTTGGTTTACAGAGGTGCTATTTCTTGGGAAACATTTCAGCATGATGCACAGCGCACAGCAGCAAACATACAACAGGCCATGTTTGCCATAACAATTCAGAAAACTTATTAGCCACAGTCCTGCTAGTTAACATTATGAATGAGAATGAGGACGTTGTTTACATTTCGAGCTAAAGAATAGATCTTCCATGATGCGTATATTGAATTTGTAAGGCCTAAATATAATAACTGCATTCGGCAAGGAATGCAGTGTCAGGCAACTTTATCGTTACCTCACCATCATCGTTGTAGACTTCCATCAGAAGAAGAAGAAAGAAAATAATACTCTGATTAGCAAATGGCTCTAATGAGTTGAAAAAATTGACAGCTGTCCTCAGGTCGTGAAATGAAGCAGATAAAAGCCATGTCAATTTATTGCTGCATAGTTGCAGAGCTTGGTGTGGAGAGCGCTCCCAAGAACTCAGATCTCAACTGCATCAGCAATCTTCCGAGATAATTCAGTCCTTCCCCTTCCCTGCCTCCACCCCAAAAAAGATCATGGGGAGATGCTTCAACAAGAACAGATCCCGCAGTTGACAGCAACAAAGAGTTCAAGTGAGGATAGGCTGAAAACTTGCATTTTAGAGCCTTGTACATGACATCTAGTTTGATGGAGTCCCAGTCAGATCGAACCTGATGAAAAAAGGAACCAATTCAACTCTATTCCATAGGTCATGAACTTCAGAAAGCTAGAAGTGACGGGGGAGGTGCAAAAGGATATTTCAGTTGTCATGACCCACAATGGGTCCGGCCGACAATTCTGGGTCATTAAGACACCATTTGGTAGCGCAATCAGTGCCAATTAAAAGACAGTGGAAGACCAAACATCAGACGCGACCAGCGCACAAATACCCTCTTCAAACACACGATTCACTGTGTTCTTTTTCTAGTTTTTTTTTCCAGAAATTAAAAGCTATCTGTAATTGATAATCTGAGATTTCTTACCAGACGGACTTCAAGTGGTGCCTTGTCACAGATGCATGGCCAGCGTATCAATTATATAAGGTTGCATTACCAAACGAAGCCTAAGAAGTTTCAGAGTATCACTAGTCTAGTTTACTAAATCAATGATATAAGGTTGGCTAAAACCTTGTTTCTAGATTAAACGTGATCAAGTAGATTCTGTAGTTAATTTTCCTATTAGACAGTGGAAGACCAAACGTCAGACGAGACCAGCGTATGAATACCCTCTTTAAACGCACGATTCACTGTGTTCTTTTTCCAGTTGTTTTCCCAGAAATTAAAAGCTATCTGCGATTGATAATCTGAAATTTCCTACGAGACAGATTTCAAGCAGTGCATTGTCATGGATGCATGGCCGGAGTATCAATGGTATAAGGTTGCATTAACAAACAAAAGTTTCGGAGTATCACTAGTCTTGTTTACTAAATCAATGATATAAGGTTGGCAAAACCTTGTTTCTAGATTGAACGTGATCAAGTAGATTCTGTAGTTAATTTTCCTATTCAATGGCGACCAGTTTTTCTAAAACAATGAATTACTCATTTTCTTAAGGGGTCAGTCAATTCTCACCTGATCTACAGAATACAAAGGTGTTTCAGTAGCGAAGTAGTATGGCAGAGAATCTGCACCAAGATGATTTATTTTGGTTTTTTCATATTAGAAAAAATATTTAAAACTGAGTTCAAATAAATATGAAGTGCAACGTTCAAGTTTGGTAAGTGTCATGCATGTTTATGGGCACACAAGTAATTGAACCACATAAACCCAAAAAGGCGTTAAAGACAGGTAGTGGAACCGGTGATTAAAAACATATGCTCCATGAAATGCATATTGTTTGTGTAAAGATTACATTGATTAAAAAGTATGAGAACATCAGTGTAAAATGTGGCTGTACTGGTGATGCGGCAATCTACAAAGACATACATATAGAATTAGCAATCTGTACAGTATGTTATGTATGTGCATTTGTGAATGCATGTTAGCATCTATTAGTAAAATAGACAGAAAGAGATCAGTTACAGTGTGATTTAGAGACATCATCTAAGCAACAAAAAATCCATCTCAAACTCAATTGAAGATATCCAACACACAAGCAGCAAGACAGCATATTCGGGCAGCAGCTGCAGCTGCATATGCAGTGTAGAAGAAACTATCTCAAACAGTAAATGCAGCTACACGAAGGATGCATCAAAGACACTGTTGACTTATGATGAATCTCTCTAAGGGCCTGTTTAGATCTCACCTGCCACTGCCACTTTTTTACACTTCAGTCAGTCAGGGGTCTTCCAGCTGAGTGGTCAAGAGGCACTTCATTTGAAGTGAGTGTTAATTGAGCAGTTAAGGTTCATATTGAACCGGAAACACAAACAATTTCTGAACTCAGGGAAGAATTATACTGTATCTAACAAACTAGATAGTTGCTTGTGATTCTATATAACTTTTTGAATGTGACACGCTTCAATCTATAGGAACTCTAGTTTAAGCATTTTATGGAATATAAGTCATACAAACATATCATATCTAGAATTATAGATCTTTCCAAACAAAACTCTTAGGTTTCACTGATCAGAGGAAGGTGTCAGTCATCGGAGGAACTATAACAATTTTCATTTTGAGGCTACAATTATAAAGGCAGTCCAATGTAAACCCTACTAAAAGAATTACTACAATGCAACTAATGACAAAAGTAAATAGATCATATTGTTCAAGTTTGTCTAAACAATGTAGGATTACACCATTGGACTTTACAAGAGCAATGAAAGGGGAAAATATAATAAAATAAAGCAAGCTAAATAAAGCCTATATAGCGGGGTGGCAACTTCTGTGCTCCTTAAGTGCGTAGAGGTGGAGCCTGTCCTACACCACAGCCTCTTCCAGAAAAGCTGCAGTTTCACTTGTTTACAGGTTAAGTTGAGACTTAGCCATTAGCAGTTCGGACAAGGTTGTACTGTTATTTTCTTTTGTAGAGTATTGACAAATATAATTTTAAGATTGTCTAGTCAGTGTTTTGTCACAACTACATAATAATACTCCAATATCCTCAATCTCTCTCTTATGGTTCACCTCCCCTGAATATGATTAATTAATCACTTTGTTTCATTATAATAGCCTTATCCTACATCTCTAGTCTCCAAGCCGACTGCCACCATATGTTCTGCCATTCTACCACTAGGAAAAGCAATTAGAATTAAATACCATGCCCATTGCATTTTAGGCTTTCAACTTTGCTCCAAATTGTGACTCAAGTTGGGGAGGGTTGTACGGCTTGTGCCTCTTCTTCATTTATATATATGAATCACAAGAAAGGGACATTTATTTTCCCCTTTTCTGCTTAAGAAGATTCCACGGTTCACCTATGTGGGGAAGCCACTCATGAGTAGACGTGTAAATGGTTCGAATTTGAATAAGATGGTGCCAGAATCTGAATATGAATGGAAAGAAAAACCAATCTGATATCTGATTCAAAATCAAAAGAATATCAGAATGGGCATCTTGATTTTAAAGCGGACTATTTGCTCACTGAAGCGATATGGCCCATGTACTTGAGTAATCTAAGTTGAAGCAGTTGGCAAAGTGTTCTGGTCTTAGGTGGGTATACTTTTTTATTTCATCCCTCTTTGTGTAGCCCATTTATGTAAGCACTGACGATGGCTTAATTAAACAAGGTCTGGCTTGGTCCAACAACAAACATATATAGAAAGAAAAAGCGGCCGCTCAATGGTCTGGTATTATGAGTAGTTAACATACAAGAAACCGACTACGATATATGTTCTGCTCCTGCCTCTTCTAAACTTGTGTGCCAGTGGTGTACCTACTATCAGTCACCACCTGTTGTAACCATGGAACGGGACGTCGACTTCGACAAGTGTGGAAGTGGAAGTTTGTGGAAACATCAAGGAAACTTGAGAATTTTTACAACTAAACTGTGATGCAACCTCAACCAAAAAAAAGCTATAAAATAGTGATTTTGTGATGAATATAGATAGATTTCATCAAATCTAGCTAAAAAATACACTATATAGGTTTACAAATAGCCATTTATATAGTTTTACATATGTAGAAAAACATACAGTTACATACAATTGTCTCCAAACTACAGAGTTCTTCAACATATAAAGTTTATGATTGTAAACAAATCACTTAAAAATAGTCTAAATCTTTGTTAGATCTAGTAGATAGGGGGTAGATCTACTAATATTAGCATAGAATACTGACAATAACATCAAAATAGCCTTACCTCAAGCTCTAACCCTCACACAGCAAACTCCGCAAAACAACAAAACAATGTCGCCAACTTCGTTTTATGTCAAGAAAGTTGGGGATTTTTTTAATGACTTGGGCCGACTTCGTCAACAAATGTCAGATGTCGATGACAAGACCTAAAACGACGAGGATGCTTGGAATGGGGATGTTAACATGGGTTTGACATCACCAACTGTCGACAACGACAAAAGTGGTGGCATTTCACCCAATGTCGACGATTTGTAATACCATGGTCCATAGTCCCAATAATTGCCGACTTTTTCACAATGATGATTTCCCTAGTCGCATGTGATTTCAAATAACTCCCGGTTCCCAAATATTACGTTTTATTCCTGTATTATTTGTAAATTATTAACATTTTACATTTTTTTCATATGTTTTCCCCATTTTTTACTATTTAAGACTCTGACTTTGTTCAAATGTATATACATGAGTGTATATAAATGTATGGGATTAAGAGAGGCATTCTCTCCCCCTCCCAAGCCCGTGATGAAGGCCAAACGCCCAGGAGGGTGGTAAATCAAGACAGAAACTGGGATTCGAACTCGGGTCCCTTTGTTAAGGGACATCGTGCTAGACCACTTGAGACACTCCTTACTGGCTATATATATATATATATATATATATATATATATATATATATATATATATATATATATATATATATATATATATATATATATATCATCATCATCATCTAAGCCTCAATCCCAACTATGTTGGGGTCGGCTACATGGATCCTTCGTTTCCATTCAGCTCTATCATGGGTCATATTCTGATTGAGATGTAGAGATTCAAAATCTCTCTTTATAAGCTCATCCCATGTTAATTTAGGCCTTCCTCTTCTTCTATTTATAGTGTTTGGCTCAATAGCATTGCTTCGTATAGGCGCACTAGTAGGTCTACGTTGCACATGTCCGTACCATCTGAGTCGGCCCTCACGCAACTTGTCCTCAATGCTCGCCACCCCTACTTTATTCCTGATATAGTCATTTCTCAAACGATCTTTTCTTGTCTTCCCACACATCCATCTCAGCATACGCATTTCAGCCACGTTCATCTTGTTGAGACCTTGTTTCTTCACCGCCCAACATTCACTCTCATAGAGCATGGCTGGTCGTATAGCTGTTCTATAAAACTTACTTTTCAACCTGAGAGGGATCTTCTGATCGCATAAAACTCCAGTTGCACTCCTCCATTTCAACCATCCTACAGTGATCCGGTGACAAACATCATTTTGGACATCCCCGTCTATTTGAATAATAGAACCTAAGTAACGAAACTTGTCACATTTTGGTATATCTACTCCGTCCAACTTGGCTCCATCATTCACACTGCGAGATTGGCTGAAATTGCAATGCATATACTCAGTTTTGCTCCTGCTAATCATCAATCCATTTGATTCCAATGCCTTTCTCCAACATTCAACTTTATCATTCCATCTTTTGTTTCGTCAATCAAAACAATATCATCAGCAAATAACATATACCAAGGAATATCATCCTGAACATTCTTTGTTAACTCATCCATAACCAGAACGAATAGATATGGGTTGAGTGTGGATCCTTGGTGTACCCCAACTGTAATAGGAAAAGTTGGTGTCTCTCCTCCAGGAGTCTTGACACTTGCAGTAGAGCTATCATACATGTCTTTGATCAAGTCAATGTATTGGATAGGCACACCCTTTTTCTTCAAAACCATCCATAACACTTCTCTGGGTACTCGATCATAAGCCTTCTCTAGATCGATAAACACCATATGAAGATCTCTTTTGCTTTGTCTATACTTCTCCATAAGCCTCCTTATCATAAAAATAGCCTCTGTTGTTGATCTTCCAGGCATGAAACCAAATAGGTTGTTTAATACCTGTGTTATAGATCTTAACCTCTGCTCAATAATCCTCTCCCAAAGCTTCATCGTGTGACTCATCAGCTTGATACCTCTATAGTTTGTACAGCTCTGAACGTCACCTTTATTCTTGTAGATTGGGACTATAATACTATTTCTCCACTCATCCGACACCTTCTTGGTCTTCATAATCTTGTTAAAGAAATTTGTTAACCATGTAACTCCCTCATCCCCCATACTCTTCCATACATCAATGGGAATATTGTCTGGTCCGCATGCCTTTCTCATTTTCATCTTTTTCAAAGCATTCTTGACCTCAAATGGTGAAACTCGTCGTGTGTAAATGATATCTCTTGTATTCATGTCACACGAGTCGCTAACACTATATGCAATATCTCCATTGAAAAGCTTATGGAAGTAATTTCTCCACTGGTTTTTGATATCATCGTCCTTCACCAATACTCTACCATCTTCATTCTTTATGTATTTTACTTGACTCAAGTCTCTTCCTTTCCTTTCTCTTATACGAGCCATTTTATATATATCTTTTTCCCCTTCTCTAGTGTCCAGCTTCTTATACATATCATCAAAGTATCTAGACCTTGCCTCCCGAAACACCTTTTTAGCTTCTTTCTTTGCTTGCTTGTATCTTTGGAATGTTGCATCATCTCCAGATTTGGGCAAGCTCCTATAGATCTCCCTTTTCAGTTTAATAGCCTTTTGTACTTCATCATTCCACCACCAAGTCTCCTTCTGTGGAGGTCCACAACCTTTAGACTCCCCCAAAACCTCTTTGGAAATTTTTCTTATGCAGGAGCTCATGTTATGCCACATAGTGTTAACATCAGACTCCAAGTTCCATATATATATATATATATATATATATATATATATATATATATATATATATATATATATATATATAGGGTGTTCATTTAATGCCCGCGTGAGTAGCTACCCGCTCCACATTTGGTTACATTTTTTGGAGTTTCTTACTTTACACATGTAGAAGGTTACTTTACCTTGCAAAATATTACTTTTCATGCATAAACAGTTATATTTGTAACAGTTGTAACAAATATACAATTACATATTTGTTCCAGAATTTTACTGTGTATTATGCCCACATTTACTTTTTGAGTCGAGTAGTTACTTTTTGGTCAACAAAGTTACTTTTTTGTTCAGGGAGTTACTTTTTTGATCAAATAGTTACTTTTTGGACGGCACGGGTAACGAATTCTAAGTTACCAGCGCAGGTATTAAAGTTTAGCCCATATATAAATATATATGGGTGTTCATTCAATGCCCACGCGGGTAGCTACCCGCTCCACATTTGGTTACTATTTTTGGAGTTTCTTAGTTAATATATCTCTTTATATTCTATTATTTGTAATTTCTATATATTGTTGGACCTCTATGTAATTTCACCAAGTTTCTATTAATAAAAGGATGAGGGCTCATGAACCCTCGCACACGCTGCATTGCACACGCAGTTTTGCGGCATCTACGTTCACATGGTACCAGAGCAAGGCTTCTCCTAGGGTTCCTCCAAGCCCCCCCTCTGTTCTCCACGCCGCCGCCAGCCACAAAGGCCAGCAGGCCGGCGCCGCCGCCCTTCCGGGCAGCAAGCAATATCCACCGCCGGCTAGGAGCAGCAGCCGCCGGCCAAAGGCAGGCGCCGCAGTCACCAGCCCAGGGCAGGCGCACCAGCCGCCAGCAGCCCATCGTTTCTCTGGCCAATTCCGAAGGCAGTGATTACGTAAAACAGCTCATTAAATTTCATACCGGAGGGTCTGTCGATACGTAGGAAATTCCTAATCACATCTCCCCCATGTGTGATTAGGGAATTTTCGTTTGGGGGTTGTGGATGCGTCAGACACGCATCTAATCATTTGACGTGACAGGTAACTCCCCATCACTCAATCCTTCCAGTGACGTGTATCTTGTTGACTCAAGGTCTAAATTGACAAAACCCTTGTTTTGATGATGACTAAACCATTCCAATTAATTGTGTTTAATATCTCTACTTGAGTGATTTCAAATTAGGTATAGACACACTCCAAATGCCCTAATTTGTGCATCTCAACTTGGAGAAAAGACAAGTCAAAGTTAATACAAGTGCACGTTTTTGTAATATGATGTAAATCCATTAGAATCATGTTGTAAATCACTTGTAATTATTGTATGACTTGTAATTAAGCTTAGAAAAATCAGGAGCACTTAGATCGAATGTTTAAGCACTCAAAAGCCATTTTCCGAAATTCACATCAGGTTGTTCATCGGTCGAGTTGTAAACTCGACTGATCCTGATTGGACCTTGAAAATGATTTTTGATCGGTCGAGTTTACACTTCACAGAACTCGACCGATCCCTCTACTGACCAAAACTGATTTAAGTGAATCGGTCGAGTTACCTCAGGACAAACTCGACCGATGGCCTAAATTGGTCTTTGTCTCTTAGTGGGATCGATCGAGTTACCTTTATAGAAACTCGACCGATTGCACTGTACGGAAAAGTACAGAAAAGTGCTTCTAGCCGTTGTGGAGTTGCAACAAGTGAAAATATATCCGTTGCAAGCCACAAAACGGCTAGTTTTCGTGCTTAAGTGTTCCCAAAGGCTAAGGGGCATCCCCAGCTATAAATAGGACCCCTTGGGCTTCATTCCAAGGTTGAGCATTCAATGCAAAACTCTATGTGAGGTTCTTATTCTATAGTTGAGTGCTTCCTACAGCCTCCTCTCTCTCTAAGCATAATCACTTGCTACATTCGTTAGAGTGAGTAGGAAATTTGTAAGAGAGCTAGTCCTACATGTATATCTTGTGAGGCTCTCACTTCCATCACCTCCCTATCTCTCTTTTCAACCATGAAGATGAAAGTTCTCTCTCTTGACTAAGAGAGGTGAAGAAGAACATGGGAAGGCGTCCCTTGATGAAGATCAAGGCTGAAGACTTGGAGCAAGAGTGGGTAAGACCTTGGTGAAGACAGAAGACTCCTTGCTCAAGTGGGTAAGTCCTTGGTGGAAGCTTCTCCGAGTGAAGGTGAAGTCAAAGGCTGAAGATCCAAGAAGAGTGGGTAATCCGTGCAAGGCTGAAGACTTGTGCAAGAGTGGGTAAGTCATTGGTGAAGGCCGAAAACTCATTGCAAAGTGGGTAAGTCCTTGGTAAGGTTGAAGACTTTTTGTATTGGATAGGTAAGTCCTTTGGTTGGTCATGTATTGTAAGTCTTATGGATGAATATAAGAGTACCATGGTTAAGAAATCCTAAAGGTTGACCGCTTTAGGTAGTGGACCGACTCACTTCTAGTTTGAAGTGTTGAACCACTCTAAATAGCATGTCAATTGGTGTATGTTCAATCTCTCTCTCCCTTGCTATGCATGTTTTAGTTGCACACAAATTTCTTATTTAGCAACCTTATCTTGTGATATATCTTGAAGGTCTAATGAAGTTTGTTTAAATGCATTCAGCTCTATTCACCCCCCCTCTAGAGCATCCAATCACCCATCTAGGATCCAACATATCTCTCTGTCACCGTCAATCCATCCTGTGACGTGTATCTCTCTGTCATCCTATCTCTCCGTTGAATCATGGAGGATACCAAGGCATATACCATCTACAATGAGATGTCACCTACCCCCTCCAGCAAGCTGAACGAGAAGAATTATCTCTTGTGGATGAATATTGTTCATACAGTGTTAGAATCTCGAGATAAGGCAAGACATGTTGATTTTGATCCTCCTGCTTCTTGACAAAGGTTATGATGAATGGAAGCGTTATAATAATCTGGTGAAGACATGGCTATGGGGGAGCATGGAACTTGGTATTGCTGCTAGGTTCATGTTCTATACTACTGCCAAAGACATATGGGATGCATTAAAGAAGCATTACTCTCAAGAAAAGAATGTTCTTCGTCAGTTTATGATATATGATCGCCTCTTTGCAGAACGACAGGGAAACAAGCCTTTAGAAGAATATTTTGGAGTGATCCAAACTATTGCTCAAGAACTGAGCTTCTATCATCCAGCGATTGTCCAAGAACAAGTCAAAGACAGAGATGACTTGATTACTGCAAAGTTCCTATCAGGCCTGAGTTCTTCATGTAGTTCAGCCCGCAGTGTCATCCTCGCTTCTGACAAACTTCCTAGTCTAGAAGAAGCATACTCAAGGATTTTACAATCAAATTTTAAACCAGTTGATCCTACAACAATCTCACCTTCTGGAGATTCCCATGCATCTGTAGCCACTGTAGTTAGAGGAGGTCGTACAGGTATTGGCCGAGGACGTGGAGCACGTCCTAAGTGCACCTTCTGTGACAAACATGGACACACTGTTGAGAAATGTTGGAAGAAGCATGGTAGACCTGCTGCACCGCCTATGGGGGCAGCAAATTATGCTAGTACTGCTGAGTCTTCTGAGCTTTCTGCATAAAATTCTGGTTCTTCAAGCATCACACTCACAAAGGAAGAATATGATAGATTTATTCTGGCTACACATCATCTGAGTGTGGGATCATCTTCCTCAGCAAATTTGGCATCTACCACTGGTAATCAGGCTATCTCTTTACTGGCTTCTGGTTCAACTTCTTCATGGGTGGTTGACTCTGGAGCGTCACAGCATATAACTGGTATGAGGAGACTACTTCATTCCATTGACTCACATATTCCTTACAAATCAGTGACCATAGCAGATGGTTCAGTGAGGAGAGTGTTAGTCAGTGGATCTGTTTCTCTGACTCCTAACATTAATCTTAAATATGTTCACTATGTGCATGTGTTTCCTTTTAATCTTCTCTCTGTTACAAAATTAATTGATGCTGTAAAATGTACACTGACATTTGGACCTTGCTTTGTATTACAGGATCTCAAGAGTATGAGGATGATTGGTGGGGGGCCTAGGAAAGGTGATATCTACCTCTTCCATGGTGACAGTCTGCCTCGCCAAGAGTCTGCTCCTACTCCAGCTATCCTCTTGAGCGGTTCTCCCTTACTGTGACACTACAGATATGGGCATCCTTTGTTGGAGAGCTTGAGAAAGTTAGAACCTAAATTATCCCAAGTGTCTTCATTAGAATGCCAGTCCTGTCAACTGGGAAAACATCATAGAATGTCTTATCACAGTCGTGTCAATAAACGGGCTTCTCGTCCCATTGAGTTAGTCCACAGTGATGTTTGGGGTCCTATAAAAACCAATAGCTATAATGGTTTTCGCTATTTTATTTCCTTTGTGGAAAAAAATTTCTTGCATAACATGGATTTTTTTGTTGAAGAATCGAAAGTCTATGTTATCCATTGTCAAGCATTTTCATCAAGAAATAAAAGTTCAATTTGATTGCAATATTAAAATTCTTCAATCTGATGATGCCTTGGAATATGTTCAAAGTGTTATGGGTGATTTTTGTAGCTCCATTGGGGTGATTCATCGTACGTCTTGTCCTCACACCCATCAACAAAATGGAGTAGCTGAGAGAAAAAATTGTCACCTTCTTGATAATGCCAGGACAATTATGTTTCAATCTAATGTTCCTAAGAGGTTCCGGTCTGATGCTTTACTTACTTCCTATTTTCTTATCAACAGGCAACCCTCTTCCATGCTTCAAGGACGTACTTCGTTCTCTGTTTTACGTCCCAAGGATCAGCCCTTCCTAGTTCCTCTCAGATTGTTTGGTTGTACGTCTTTTGTCCACAATTTTGATCCTAAGGCTGATAAGTTATCTCCTAGGCCTATTAGGACTCTTTTTCTTGGGTACTCCAACACTAGCAAAGGATACAAGTGTTATTGTCCCAATCTCCGTCGTATGTTTGTGTCTAGGGATGTAACTTTTCATGAATTCACACCATACTTCTCTAGTGCTCCCAGTAAGGGGGAGCAATTGTGTGAAAGTGAGAGAGTGTCACCATCAAACATCAGTGAGAGAGTGCCACCATCACTCCAGAGTGAGAGTGTCACCTTCATTCATGACTATACTGTAATTCAGGAAGAGCAACCAGAAGATGATACATTAATTCAACAATATCCACATGTTTACAGCAGACGAGGCAGACATGATCCAGAGGAGGTAATGACTCCGGTCTCTGAGCCTTCCCCATCTTCCTCTACTCAAGAGATCTCTAAAGAACCATCTGACATTGATGTTCCCATTGTTGTTCGCAAAGGTACTCGTTCCTGTACCATTCGACATCCTATTGCAAATGTGTGTTGATTGTCGAAATTATCTAAATATGCCCCATCATTTGCTCTTGGGATTGATTCTGTAGTCATTCAAGAAATTATCTTGATGTTATGCAAGATATTGGCTGGAAACATGCAATGCATATGGAAATGTCTGCTCTTCTACAAAACAACACATGCGATCTTATTGACTTACCTTCAAGTAAAAATGTTGTGGGTTGCAGATGGGTATTCACAGTAAAACATAATCTATATGGTTCAGTTGAGAGGTTGAAGGCTAAACTGGTGGCAAAGGGTTACACTTAGACATATGGAGTTGATTTCTTTGAGACCTTTTCACCAGTGGCTCGTCTAAATTTAGTACGGATTCTTATTTCTCTGGCTACTACTTATGACTGGCCTCTATTTCAGCTTGATGTCAAGAATGCCTTTCTCCATGGTGATCTACAGGAAGAGGTATACATGGAGCAACCTCCTGGGTTTGTTGCTCAGGGGGAGTGTCAGAAAGTGTGTAGATTGAAGAAAGCCATCTATGGATTGAAATAATCTCCTAGAGCTTGGTTTGATAAGTTCAGCGAGGTTGTACTAAAGATGGGCTTCTCTCATTCTGTGATTGATCACTCCTTATTCTATTCTAGCTCTTCTGTTGGATCCATTATTATTTTTGTATATATGTTGAAAATACAGTTACCACTGACAGTGATTCTACAGGCATATCACGTGTGAAGGAAGGATTGTAGGGGCATTTTCATACAAAGGATCTGGGCAAACTGATATATTTTCTGGGCAATTTAAGTACTTAGATCTCATTCAGTTACTAATTTGTCTCAGAGGAAATACGTGCTGGATTTACTGCAGGAAACTGGCATGAGTGAATCCAAGTCGGTGTCTACTCCTATGGACTATCATGTGAAGGAGACGACTGATGATACTGATTATCCAGATCCAGGATACTACAGGAAAAATGTTGGTAAACTGATATATCTGACAGTTACTTGCCCTGACATTTCCTTTGTTGTAGGAGTGGTGAGTCAGCATATGAGTTCACCACTACAGTCGCACTGGATGGCAGTCTGTCGTATTCTGAGATATGTGAAAGGTGCACCCTGTGTCTTGGAAAGCGTGAAGCGTGCGGATTGCCCACCTTGAAGCGGGAAGCGGGAAGCGGGTTTTGAGGCGGAACAAAGCGGGCGCTTTTTGAAAAAGCAGTTTACATCGTTTTAAATAAATCTGTAGAATTTTGTGACTGTCGTACTACCAACAAGAAGAAATATTACTCAACAGTCAAGTGTTTTGAATAATATTTCACTGCTTCAAATGACTTTCACAAATCAAAATGAATCTTAATATTCATTTCTAATTAGTAATTAATTAGAATTGTCATGTAATCTGTAATCAGCTTATTATGTATAATTTATTTCTGCTTATTTGCCTAGGTTGTTAATTATTGAATACATTGTAGGAACAAAAAGTAGCAAATGATATACTACTTAAGTACTACTACGTGATAAAGCATCGTCGTATACTAGGTCATAGATTTCTTCTTCAATATTCAGTAGATTACTAACTAGTAATTAATTACAATAGTCATGTTACTCATGTAATCAAGCAACTTACTATGACAATGCTATTGCTGTGCCTACATTGTTAATTAATCAATACAATGCAGTAGAAAAGAAATACTAAGTAGACATGATACACTAATGAAATTATACATGATATACTACTGAATCAGTACAGATAAAGCATTGTAGTACTGATATGCTAATGTTTAACAAATCAGAAAAAATGTATAGACTGTTTATTTGCATTGTGATGACATTATAACTGATAACTGATAACACTGATAACTGATAATAAACGGATTATTGTTCTGGTTTTCGTTCATATGGAAGAAAGGGGGGAATTAAGAGTCGTTTATTTGCAGTGCAATACAGATTATTATAGTCGGTAGTGCCTACAACAGTAATTCCTCTTACTAGTATGTGTTCGTAACAAACCACACCATTGATAACAATACTTGTGCAATGCATTTGATTACAGCATTATGGCCAACTTTAAACGTTGAAAGCCCAAGTTGAAGATAATATATACAAGGGATTTAACGTAATGTAGAAAATCAAGGCTGAAGATGTTGATTACAACATTCAAACGGTGAAAGGTTTGGACAAGAAGAAAGAGAACAGAAGAAAGGTTTGGACGGGGAGGAACTTGCGTGCGTAGAGAAGCTTGAGGGAAAAAATTGAGAGGAACTAGCGGAAGACAGAGCAATGAAGAACATACATGTTACTCTTGTCATAATTGTGCGTAGATAAGAATCCGTTGAGGCACCTTCCCCCTTGAATCATAAACTGTTGCCGAGAAGCCTTCGGTCGTTGCCCCTTGCTTTACACGCGCCTTCCCCCTTGTTCTTGAACGGCCGCTGAGAGCCGCCGCTGCACCTTGCCTCTTGAGGCCTCTGCCATGCACTCGTCTTGCTCGAGCGATGTGGAGGGGATGAGTGAAAAACACAATGTGGAGGGGATGAGGAGATACTGCGGGAGACATGCTTTTATAAGAGCACGGGGGACGGAATCAGAGTAGGAGTCGAGGAGTTCTAGCCTCGGCGGGATTCCTCTCTTCGGGATTGTGTATCGGAAACATCCCAATTGGGAACAAGAAAAAGAGGAGCCACCTGGTCCGTGTATATGGGGTTTGAGTATGGTTGTGGGGAATATCAGACTGAAGCGCCCGCTACAGCCGCTATATCGCGTCCCACTAAAGCGGCCCAAGGCCCGCAAAAGCGGCGCAGATCACCCGCTTTAGGTCAAAACGCATTTTACCCGCACCGGACAATTTTGATGCGGCCCAGTGGGTTTGCCGCTAAAGCGGGCATTGAAGCGGCCGCTTTAGGCGCTTTTTAAATCGCTGGGTGCACCCGATAAGGGGATCACCTATTATAGACCTAAGACTCGTGTGTCTACTCTTGTTCTTACTGGTTATGCAGATGCAGACTGGGCGGGTAATCTGAATGATAAGAGGTCTACTTCTGAGTATTGCACGTTTCTAGGAAATCACCTTATCACCTGGAAAAGCAAAAGGCAGAACGTTGTGGCTAGATCAAGCACGGAGGCTGAGTATCGAGCAATGTCTCATGCATGTTAGGAGTTGCAGTGGGTTCAATATGTGCTTTCTGAGTTAAAGATTCCTGTTTTGTCTCCCATAGAGCTCAGATGTGACTATTAAGCTGCTATCTACATTGCCAAGAATCCAGTCTTCTATGAGCGTACTAAGCATATAGAGGTTGACTGCCACTTCATCAGAGATCGGATCAAGAATGGCATTGTTGTGACTCCGCATGTCAAATCTGAAGATCAACTTGCAGATGTCCTAACAAAGCCATTGAGTCCAGCAACATTTCAGAGCTTTTGCAACAAGCTGGACATACACAATGAGTACACTCCAGCTTGAGGGGGAGTGTTAATACATCTCTTTATATCCTATTATTTGTAATTTCTATACATTGTTGGACCTCTATGTAATTTCTCCAAGTTTCTATTAATAAAAGGGTGAGGGCTCATAAACCCTCACACACGCTACATTGCACGCAGCTTTGCGGCACCTACATTCACATTACTTTACACATGTAGAGGGTTACTTTACCTTGCAAACTATAAGTTTTCATGCATAAACAATTACATTTGTAACAGGTATAACAAATATACAATTACATATTTATTCCAAAATTTTTGCTGTGTATTTTACCCGGTTTTACTTTTTAAGTTGAATAGTTACTTTTTGGTCAATATAGTTACTTTTTTGTCCAGTGAGTTACCTTTTTTGACCGAATAGTTACTTTTTGGGAGGCACGGGTAGTGAATTCCAGGACGCACAAGTATTAAAGATGGACCCTATATATATATATAGAGAGAGAGAGAGAGTCAGGCTAGTGTACCGGAGGCACCGTACACCTCAGTCATTTTTTAAGATGCAAAAAATTTTTGAAAAATCTAAACCGTTGATCTTCTTAATTATGATAAGAACATACTATATAATAAATTTTAGATCATTTGGACACGTATAGGTCGTGCATCTAAAGGAGGCAAAAATCATGTATTTCAAATTAGTTTTGTGCGTCGATTTTGTTGTCCTTGGATGAGTGACTTACACTCATCCAAATGAGTTCAAATTTTGTAGGTGACCTATTATTATTGTAACCATGAAGATCAATGGATTAGATTTTGGAAAAACATGGTCTAGATAGGCAAACACCATTGGGGTGTACGGCGTGATCTGTACACTCGAGTGTATTCTAGCCTGACTCTATATATATATATATATATATATATATATATATATATATATATATATAGAGTCAGGCTAGAATACACTCGAGTGTACGGATCGCACGAATACACTCAAGTGTGTTTGTATATCAAGACTATTTTTTGCAAAATGTAAACCGTTGATCTTCAGTCATACTATAATTAGGCTACATACAAATTTTGAGCCCATTTGGATGAGTGTCAGTCACTCATCCAAGGGCAACAAAATCGACGCGCGAAACTAATTTGAAATGTATAATTTTTGCGGTCTTCATAACTTGAGCTATACATATCCAAATGTGTTCAAATTTTGCGTATGAGTTGTTTACGAGATGTTTAAGAAGATCAATGGATTAGATTTTCAAAAAAAATATTGCATCATCAAAAACTACTTGAGTGTATTCCGCTCCGGATACACTCGAGTGTATTCTAGCCTGACTCTATATATATATATATATATATATATATATATATATATATATATATATATATATATATATATATATATGTATGTATGTATGTATGTATGTATGGTTATTCATTCACTACCCGTGTGGGTAACTAAGGTTAGTTACTCATGCATCAAAAAAAATAGTGCATCATCAAAAACTACTTGAGTGTATTCCGCTCCGGATACACTCGAGTGTATTCTAGCCTGACTCTATATATATATATATATATATATATATATATGTATGTATGGTTATTCATTCACTACCCGTGTGGGTAACTAAGGTTAGTTACTCATGCATCTATTTTGTAATAGGAACATTTTGTAATGAGACAACCAAAAATGTAATGAGATGACCAAAATTGTAATAGAAAGACTTATTTTGTAATACTACATAAGTTGTTTACTATTTTGTCATAAATATCATTTTTAGTGTTTTCAGAGGGACAATAAAAAATTCACGTATTTACGAAACGAGTCTTTCTATTACAATTTTGATCGTCTCATTACAATTTTGTGTCTTCCTATTACGAAACAGACCCACGGGTAACAAAAGTTAGTTACCCATGCAGGCAATGAATATATACCCTATATATACACATATATAGAACCAGGCTAGAATACACTCGAGTGTGTGTGTGTGCGCGTGCGCACGCGTGTGTGTATATATATGTGTGTGTGTGTGTGTGTGTATCCTACAACATTTTCCCAAATTGTTGACGGTACAATTACCGTACATTGACCGCATTTTTATCCTATTTTCCCGCATGATTCCCCAATTCTGAATTTTTAGCTCGAATGAATGTATCCTGAATACCGAATTTGTGACTATTGTCGTAACAAACATTTCTTCATACTGAATTGATAATATTCTATAGATTATTGTCACAATATACTCCAACTTTTTGAAAAGTCAGATTTAACGCGAGAATTTTCCCCCAAGCGTATGAAACGACGAAACAAATCATGACTCCTGATTAATATGTTTTCTTCCCATACTATTCACAAACTATTCACATTTTCCATTTTTTCCCGTTTTTATACGGTTTTCCCGTGTTTTCCCATTTTGTATATTTTAAAACTCTGACTTAGTTATTTCTAGTGCCTACTTGTAGGTAATTCTAGAACATTACACATGTATTTTTTAGTCACATGAAGTTAAATCACCTACGTAGATAGGGTCATATGTCAACAAATATCATTCCTATTGTTTAGTTATTGAGTGATTATTCAATCTTTTAGTATTATAGTATTACAAACATATCAATATCTACTTATTTTGCTACTTTGCACGCTTTTTCAAAAATTGTCTTCTTAACTATTTGTTTATACTTAACATCCCAAGGAGGGTTGGTTGCTCACTTCTTGCTTCACGGTTTCCGAAACATAGATGAGCAATCAAATCTGATTGAGTAGAATCTAATGCAAATTGAATATAAGTATAACAGAAAAAAAATCCATATATTATACATATGTAGCCAATGTCTGAGATTTCGATGAAACTGCTGCATATACATATGGTTATGTAGAGTGTTTTGCGACATTTCACCTAATCTTGATTAAGTTTCGATGATTTCATTAAAGTACAAGGTTTTTAGTGAAAATGGTCACTTATGGCACTTGTTTTTGCAAAACCCATTTAAGCTTTTGCAAAACATAGTACCATTATTACTCTTTGAGCCAAGTGACGTTCTTTGCAAGTTGTGGAGCTTCCATAAGCATTTTAAAAGAGATCCTAGACTATTTCTATCGTGCTCTATTAATTATACTTCATTAATCACAATACAAGAATATTGTAAATGGTGGAGCAATCCTATTAAAGATACCAAGAGTACAACAAGTCTATATATAGACTAGACTTAAGTACAGTGTACATGCTAAACACAACATCATAAATGCAATGACATTAATGAGCTTTAAGGAGGAGAGGTCCATTAGTCCTAATTAAATGAATGAAATAGAATTGTGTATTACACTAACACTCCCCCTCAACGGGAGAGTATACATTATGTATTCTGATCTTGCTACACATGTAGATGGAGAGGAAGGTGGAAGCAGTTTAGCGAAAATGTTGGCAGTCTGTTCTCAGGTCTTTACACAAGGCCTGACGATCTTCTTGGCACAGAAACACAACTTGCAATTTGAGAAATGTTGTTTCCTAGGGCTGCTCACAACTTACATTCCAAGAAATGTTATTCCTACGGCTGTTCACAACTTGCATTTCAAGAATGTTGTTCCTAGGATTGATGCTACTACATTTTGGGTATTTTGGCCATTTCCTTTGGATCTCTTGCTTCTAGAGGTTATTTTCCTGGATTGTAAGGTATGTTTCCCCTATCCCTAGCCCATATACACCGCTTTCTATTCCCACACTCTTCTATAGAGATCTAAGGAAATATTCGAAAATAACTAAGTTCTAAGTGCTAGATCGTTTGTGCACTCATTCATCAACACATGGATCCCACCCAGACCTCTCAAAATATAAATCTATTATATAATCTAGTGTGTTCATGTCTAAATGTTGTGTTTACAAAATTTCATAATTTAATTACCCTCCATTTTACCATCAAAATAGTTCAGCTTCCTTCACTTACACATGTGGAAGACCCCACTCCCTACATATCCAATATGAAATTATTGCTCTATTTCATAATAGAGTCCCTCCTGAATAAGTAAGCCTCGTTCTTTCCTAAACCGGCTCCTGGCCCTACCCAGCGGAACCGGCCGAGGGTATTCAGCATGGACAACGAGAGCATCAGAAAGGTTGCTTCAACTAAGCTGAAAGTTAAGTACATCTTGGTGATTAAGTTATCTTGGTAGATTTTCATGATTTAATTTGCTTATTTTGGAGTCAGAATCATCAGTAGGGGTGTAACTATCAGAATTGTGGTTGTAATTTCCACAAATTTCTATTGTTGGGCCACCGCATACGGCATTAAAATTGAACATTTAGTTTTATGGCTGCATATAGAATTCCTCCTCTAGTTGGCCATGGAGGAAGGCATGCTTGGTGTCAAGTTGGTATAAAGGTCAATCTTGGAGAGTTGCTAATGAGATAACAAGTCGGACCGAGGCGATTCGTGTGGCTGGGAGGTCACAAAGAAGTCCATGCCATATGTTAGGGGGAAGCCTTTGGCAACCACGGGCTTTGAGACGGTTAATGGATCTATCAGGATGAAATTTGGCAGACAAGATCTAGCAGTAGCCTACAATGTTCTTCCCTGGAGGCGGTAGGACAAGATCATAGGTTCCATTCTCATGCAAAGCTGCCATTTCTTCAAACGCCATAGTTTTCCAACTATAATGTTGAAGAGCCTCATGATAGTTTTTCGGGATTTTGATGGAGTCTAAGTGTTGGGCAATTGTTTTAGAATTGCCAAAACATATATGTTTCTAGAGTGTCAAAGGGTTTGTTGAATTCTCAGAATTGGACGATAAAGTCAGGTTTTGGAGCTAAGGATTCTACTTTGAGTGTCGGCTATAGACATTGGCAAAATCATGAATCAAAGTTGGTTCAAGAGGAATGTTGAGTTCCATTAAATTAGTGGTATGATCAGTAACAAACGACTCCACCAGTATAGACTTCACGGGCTCAGACAAATCTAAATCAACTTTTTGTTTTAAGGTGAGGGTGATGATGATGAAGGTGTGGCAAAGAAAATTTCTAATTCATGGAAGGAAAATTCGACCAAGACTTACATGTTTCAGTAGCTTGAACGATAACATTTAACCTTTCTGAAAGGTGGAATATGTCGATAATCATTCTTGAAACTCTACTAGAGCCTTAAACGGTAGGCTTGGGCATCACAATTGGTATCAAAGTCAATTCTCCTTCAATTGGAGGGGCCCACATGGACATGTGGCACTACAGCCTTGAGTCGTGCAGTCCAGGCACAAGGAAAGGGCTATCCCCTGAGGCGAGATGGAGCCACCTTTGCACCACGTAGAAATGAGCATATGAATCATGAAGTCAAAGGAATTTTTTTTTCTTCTTCAAAGGTTGGAGTTGGATCACTGCTCTGATACCATGTAGAAATGAGAACATGAAAAATTCCTTTGTGCATCTCAATTAGATGGACAATCCTCTTTCTTATATACAGGAGAAGGGGAAGCATAGACTTAAACAAACCCTAATGGGCCAAGACGCTTTACTAGACTATATAAAAATATACTCTAACAAGGACCAATAAGAGGGAGAAAAGGAATGAGAGAGAAAAAAACATTAAGAAAGGGAAGGAATTACCTAGAGGCGATGGAATTTGTTGATTGATATAGCTCAAAGTCTGTATACGTAATAATGAAAACATTAGAGGGCCCCCATGGGTTTGTTGCTTAGGGAAAGTCTGAAAACTTAATAATGCTATACAGTCTAAAACAAAGCCCTATGAACATTTTGGTACATTTTGACTTCTGGAGATCACATTCTCTACTTTTCAAAAATACTGATTTATTGATAATTATCTTGATTGTGCATGTGGATGATATTATTCTATGCGGTAGTGAGAGTTACCAAAGACTACCTGAGCAAACATCTTTTCATGAAAGACCTTCAAAAACTTTACTACTTTCTAGGAATTGAAGTCTCAATCTATTTCCGGTGCTTGTCTATCACAACAAAAGTATCTTTTCGATTCTTTTACGTGAAATAGGTATTATAGGAGCTAAACCAATTGAAACTCCTAAGGAACCTAATACAAATTAGGGTGACTATACTTCTCCTGCTATCCTGATAATAAACAATATAGAAACTTGGTTGGAAATCTTATATATCTTAATGTAAGTTTGTAATTAAAGTTGATATTTCCTCAACTGTTAGACCGGTTAGTTGGAATCTGGATAAGCTACGACAATGCCATCGGGAGGTTCTGCCATATATAAGTGTCTTAAAGGCTCTTCAGGCAAAGGACTTCTATACAAAAATAGGGCACTATAGGGTCACCGGTTATCCTGACCCTGTTTACATTGGCAGCATATCTAACAGAAAATCTACTTAAGGCTTCTACACCTATGTTGTGGGAACTTTGTTGCCTAGAGGACCAAAAGGCAAATTGTTGTCGCTCAGTCATGTGGGTCAAGGAGCTACTTAAAGAATAATGTATCTCTAATAATAAGCCTATATCGAGGTTCGTAATAGGGTCATCATCATCATCTAAACCTCAATCCCAATCATGTTGAGATCAGCTACATGGATCCTTCTTTTCCAATCATCTCTATTATAGGTCATACTCTGATCAAGATGTAAAGATTCAACATTTCTCTTTATAAGCACTTCCCAAGTTAATTTAGGTTTGCCTTTGCTTCTTTTCATTCGGTGATAATCGGGTAGCATCCTTAATTGCTACATGTCCCACATTCCATGAATGAACAAAGCATATAGAAGTGGATTGTCATTTTGTTCAGGAATCCATTTTATTCGGGTGTATCTCTACTCCCTACATCAAGATATAGGAGCAAGTTGTTGATATCTTCACAAAGTCCCTTCCAAAAAAAAGATTCTTGGTCATGGTGGACAAGTCGGGCATGACTGAGATCTATGTTGCAGCTTAAGGGGGAGCGTTAAATTGTCTTGTTGTTCCCATTATTTGTTTCTTTCCTCTAGTGTCATATTGGCGAGTCACTTTTGTGGACAGCTCTAGCCATAGATTAGAAAAGCTTGTAATCATGTTTTAATCACATAATAAGAAATTATCTTCTCAACAATTATACATGTATGCAAGGAACAAGGTATCTGATTTCGATGCCGCTTTGATAGGATGGAAATGGAAATTTTTGGAAAATTCTGTAGATTTTTAAATAAATGCATATGTTCCCGTTTCGACGCCAAAATGAACGAATTAAGTCATGAAACTTCGCATGTGTGATCTCTATGCCTAAATACACTAATTTATGCAATAAAATTTTACATAGGGGTAGGTGGGGAGCCCTTCATGTGGGAGGTAAGGAATCTTTCTTGCTTCATGGGGTTTTTGATGAAGGATTTCCATGAAATAATATAGGAATTAAGATCTGAAGTTTTAATACAACAGTCTGCAAATTTAAATACACATACTTGTGCAATAATACACAGCTTACCATACATGAATAACATGTTAACTTACTAATTCACATCAATTGCATGTTATATGTTGTGTTGGTTTTCCATACATTATTAAGTTGGTATGGTTGACATATTACTCCCATGACATGTACATTCTATAAATTTTGTTGTATGAAGTTACATGTTGCTCATACACGTCACCATTAACAAGCAAAATCGTTATCTTTTGTTGTGGTTGGCTGCCTTGCACCCTCATCGTCTGATAAACCACCAGCAGAGGACATGTTGTCAACAACACTTAAGAAAAAGAAAAATAACATAAAGCATGCATTGCAATAGTTTTTAATACATTGATGAATAGCAAATATTAGGGGATGCAATGCGATTATGATAGACTATATATACTAGGAATGAGTACATAGAGTCAAGCACACATTCTTTAATATTTTTAGGGTTTTTATATTTTAGGCCTGAATTCTTTTTAATTAAAAAGTAGGCACGAAAGATTTAGTTGTACTAATGTATTAGGTTTTTAGGATATTAGTTGATAAATAATATCACATCAAAAGCACATTTAAGCAAAAAATCACATTTTTATGTAATTTACAAAGCTATATATATTAATAACTAAAATACATGATATATTACTTCTGAAATCAAAATATATTTCATCTGTATCTTTTTAGTGTTTGTTACAAGTTCTACTACATCTAAGCAAAGTAACTAACTACAAGAACTATATACTATTATTTTAGTATTAGAGCTAATAATCTAAAAAATATTTCTCAAAGTTATTAGTGTAGATCTAGTGATTATATATGTAGAGCTGTGTCTTAGATGTGTAGATTCAAATCTAGAAGACATAAGGTGTATTAAGTATCAAATTAGATCAAAGATTTGGTTTGATTAGGAGGTGAAAGTATGAAAAAAGACAGAAACGGGGGTAGAACTGATGAGAATGGAAGAAAATATATTTACCTACCTTGATCTAGGAGGATTTGAGCTCTAAATGTTGAAATCACCACAATCCCCCTTTTCTCCTCTTCAAACAGCAAAAATAAACACTAAGGATTGCAATTATCAAAACGCCCATCAAAATTTTTGATTTGTGCACAAAAAACCTCGAAATCCATCGAAATTGGCAAAATCATCGAATTGTTTTTTTTTCTTGAAATTTCGCTAGATGCAATCCTAGCACACTTTGCATGATTCAGTAGCAGATGCCACCGAAATTATTATTTTATAAAATATTGATGATTTCGACAAAATTTCATTCCTTACATTTAAGTACATGTGTTATCCAAATGTATACATAGAATAGGCAATTGTGTATGTGAAAATGTGTGTTTGGAAGTGGTAAGCATTTCAAAAAAGCGGTGTAAAATTGGTCAAGAAAGAAAAGACAAGAAAGTTGTTGGAGCTGTTAAAGATAAATTTCATCATGACGATGGTGACGTTGAGAAGGACGATGATGGAAAACAAGTAGAGGAGAAAGATGACGATGATGATGGTGTTCATGAATCAGTGACGTGACTGACACCTGGGCCGCTTTCATGATAGCTACGTTTATCTAACTTCATTACTTATAAGTTATAATATTGTTCTTTTTTAGTTTAAGACAACTCTGCCCATTTGCTAATCATGTTTATGATATTTTTATGCAAAGTGAGCAAAGTGTTGAACATTTGTTCGATCTCCTTCAAAGATTAACTTTAAACTTTGCTATATGGTTTGCTCCTTTGCTGCATAATAAATTTTGATGATCAATTCTGATCTGTATATGTAACGAAGAGTCAACTAATATTGCGAGAAGCCCTCGACACAGCATACAATTTATTTCTCAAAAGTATTAACCATCTGTTTGGAATGTGAAAAAATAGTCCAAACAATTTGACGGCTTGTGGCATTGCTGCATTCGTCATAGAAGGAAGGCTTTCTAGCAACTTGTGATCAATAAGAAGGAAAATGAGGATCAGCAGAGAATGGGCCTTAATTATGTTCCACATAGCTACTTTATAATCACTTGGGAAAAGACAAACAGAAGAGTAACTAAGAGGAGCTCTGAAACTGTAAGATGTTAACCACTGATATTTCCTTAAAGGGGAGGTTGGGGAAGGGTATCAAGAAAGAGTAGCTGCAATAGGATGGGAAAGGGTATAGGGAAAGAGTTCCCTCCCTCACGGCTGGGGATCTTGTAAATTTGGAAATAAATCTTAAAGAGATATTTGTAAAGGAGATTAGAGTTATAGCAGGGTTAATCACCTTGCACACAAGTACGATATAAGTCGAATCTTGGTTCCTTCAACTAGATGCAAGATTAGAGATCTACGTCATGACAAAAAACACGAGAAGGAAGCCATCTTAAAAATATAATTCTTTAGATTGTTAATAATAAGCCAAATAATGTCAATAACAAGAAGTTTTCTTAAGGGTAAAGGTAATTCATCTTATGAATATTTGAAGTTGTTTGTCATTTACCAAAGAAGCCTATAACACTCACAATAGCGCAGTTCTGGTTCTCGGACAGTCTAGTAACATCAAAAGTAGCAAACAGCCAGGTAAGGAGTTATAAACTGTAAACATTAATACTAAAAGTATGCATACCAATTTAGGTTGCTTCTTCTGCAAAATCCTCCCCGTCCGTGCTGCTTCCTCAGGGCTTTTTGCAAGCTTAATCTGTCTAACAATATCTTGTGCTGTAGGATTATCTACTCCTATAAACTTTTGAGCCTAGAAGAACAGCATAACATGTGAGAAAACACATTAACTCTCAATTCTACATATACTTTAATCAGGTGCCCCATCTGGCGATTGATACTCGGAGACGTGATACAAACTTAAAAGCAGCTAATGACAACATATTTCCCATATTCAAAACCACTAGTCAAACAAATAAACAAAAATCCCAGAGAGATTGAGCTGAAACCTCAAGTCATAACCGTGGAAAGCTTTTAAGAGTGCAATTTTTTATTTATGAGGTTACATAATAGGGTCAAAAGCATAGGCAGATCCAAAATCCATACTTCAAAGTCTAAGAAGCACTTTTCTGTAACTGTCTGCTCTCTTCCTTTTTTCAATTCCTATTTGCAGAATGGCTAGTGGCTTCATAACGAATGTGGGGCAAGAGAGCCGGGAAGAGACAGATGGGAATGAAATATCAGGGATTGGGGATGCATTAGGGGAGAAAGAGACAGTTGGGAAAATGGAGGGAGGAGGGAATGGGGGTAGAGCTGGTGGTAAAAATAAGGCTATAGCGCTACAGTCAGCATCCATACATGTGGCACTGGTTGAAGGTGGCGACAGGCATGGTGGGCTAGTAAAGGGAAGAAAGATTGGGAGAGATATCTTTCGCAGAAAGAAAAATGGTTATGGGTTCAAGATCTTTGTATATATGTTATACATAATTAAAAATTAAGGTATTTATTTCTTTAGAGTTTGAAGGTTGGGATAGAGTAGACTTGTGAAGTAGGTTGTGTTTCAACCATAATTATATGCTATTTTAGATGAGCTACGAATCAAATTGTGATTTAATTTCTCTCAAAACCAAGTAATTGAAAGGTTTCACCAAGTCTTCATTTCCTGTATCCACTGCACATGTACAAATCAGGATAGCTCAAATAAAACTATGGCTTGTATAAACAGAGTAATAAATTTTAGCAATTATGTTACTCTCTTAGATTCAGTATATATTATCAGCATGTTACTCTCTTAGATTCAGTATATATTATCAGCATAACTTCACCTGGTAAAAATGTTCGACACTTGGCCATGTGAAATCCTCTCCATTTTCATCAGGCAAATTCAGAGCATGTGGAGAGAAGTTTGAGAAAACCCCATAAGTATCCCAGGTCTTGTAGAAGGAAATGATCTTAGCTTCAAAAGGGCTAACCATCGGATCAACTGCTGAAGTTTCATTAACAGAGGGGATTATAGGAGATAGATCTGGAATGGGATGCAAAAATCCGCTGATTAGCATGTCTGGTCCAACCTGTTCGTCAGTTGTAAGAAGCAATTAGTTTGGACTTGGAGTGGACAGAGGACACATTGATTAAGAAGCTTTGATAATGTTGGAAACTTGTCATTTTTATTTATCAAATGCTCAACTCTTTAACTAAGTTAATAAAGAAATGTACAGACTATGTCATTATAAAGAGGAGAGAATTCTGATCTCATAATCAACCTTCATTCCAAAAGATGTCAAGAGTTCAATACAGTTAACAAAATTACAATTCAATTCGCGCAGCTTAAATCTGTCTATAGATCAAAAAATGTTATAAACACTTGCATGGCATGCATTTTGGAAGGAGAGAAAGAAGGTTCTATAAATCTCGATTAAGTGAAAACCCAGAGTTCGATTTTCAGAAGTAAAAATGTTATGGAATAGATAGACAGCTTTTGCTGATAGTTAAACAAACCAGAAAATACAAAAAATTCCAGTATCATTACTATCTTGTAGTATAAGGTCAAAGCCTGAATTTTCATGACATATGTAGAACCAAAAAAAAAAATCAAATGTGAAAAGGGATTTAACAGCAAACCACCTTCTCAAAGGAGACATCTATCAAATTAAGTGCCTGTGACATCTCAATCATCCCTAAATCACCAACTGGTGATGGAGCATTTCTTCCCCCAATGATTTTTGGAGCAACAAATGCATAAACCTGGTGATAATAACAAATACTCAGAATATGTTTCAATGTGACAATTGTAATGTAGAAATATCAAAATAAATGCTAATATTTGCCATTATCTTCTGTCCTTTGAATCAAAAGTGATGTAGCAGACCAAACAGTTTAATCAGTGTGTGATTACTTTCTGAAACCATAGCCTGGCAGTTTAAGATCAATTACCATATACAATACATGATTAAATTATAATTAACATACATTCTAGGCAATTCATGACTTATAAATATCTAAAATGTTAAATGTATGTATGTGTACAGATGTTGTGAATGTTGTAGGAAGCATCAGCATTACAAGATAGAATTTGCAACCATGTACATGCATTCCAATCCTAGATTCAAAAGCCTTATCGTGCATCCAATTAGTCCTACTTAGCTTTCCAGTCCCAGATTCAAAGCCTTATCGGGCATCCAATTAGTCCTACTTAGCTATTTTATTATGTTATTTCAGGATTCTTTATGCAATTATTTCAATTTTAGAACCTAACGGTAATATTAGGGACGTACTTGGAAGTCCTTAATCAGTAAGTTTAATTTATCATTTCAGTTGGATCATGAACCGTGTTAGAGTCTATTTACTTAAGTTGTTTTAGTCAATTTACTTAAGTTATTTAGTCTATTTGTAATATGGGTCTAGTAGTGTCTTAGCCCATTAGGGTTTATCTTGTGTTTGTATGCTTCCCCCTGATCCTATATATAGGAAAGGGGGGCTGCCTCCTATCAATAAGAAACACCTACACGTTGGGGATTTCCTCACTCATATCATTTTCTACATGGAATCAGAACAGGCCTTCATGTGCTGCCCCCAACCCTAAAAGAGAGAGAGCACAAAGGAGAGTTGCCTCCCCTTGCAGGCGGTTGCCGCCGCCAGACGTTGCTAGGCTGCCCGTAGGGATTCCCCATCCTTGCTTCTTCTTGGAGTTGTCTCCATGAGCGGTCTTCATCTTCAACAACAAAAGCATCCACTTTGAAGTTACTGCTACTAGATCTACATGGGCCGCCATGCCACCGCCATGATTCATTGTCTTTGGAGCCTTCAAATCTATCATATTTTCCGTCTTCATTTATATTGTTGTAGATCTACACCACCATCATTTATCCTTTGCAGATCTACACCACCTTTATCATCTATGCATCTGTGGAGATCTAGTCCTAAATCTAGGATAAAGATCTCCCCTTTCTGGTGATTTTGAGACATATCTCCCCTATGTCGATATGGTGGAGATCCGGAAGGGAAAATTCATCTTTTACTGTTGCTTCTGGGATTTTTCTGCTACTGTTTGTCGCTGACACGTTGACACGACATGTTGATAGAGATTTACTTTGTTTGCAACTTTGTTCGCAAAATCTACCAGCAACAAAGAAGCAACACGTTGTGTCACCTGCACCATGACATGGCGTGTTGCCTAAAGACACGGCGTGTCACCTGCTTCTGCCCAAAATTTTGCCTGACATTTGTCAACTAACACGGTGTGTCACTGTACGACACGGCGTGTCTCCTGTTGGTTGCCGATGTTGACTTCTACCAGTGCATCTATTGATGTGCAACACGACGTGTCACTTCACCGACACGGTGTGTCTACTATTATTGCTGCTACATTTTGGCGTGTTGCATCATCTACAACGATTCTATAACAAGGCGGAGGTTTCTATACAAGACGAGTCCCTTCTTTATATTTACTAGCAACACTTATCTTCATTGTCAACAAATTTTATTTGTTTTGTTCCTTAAATCCCCCATCCTTCCCATCCCTACATACATATTGCCTACCTCCTCAGTATCTGTACTACCCCTCATACACATATTGTTCCTGATGATAACTCGATCCTATGATTTTTTTACCTAGACCAAAAAAAATCGAGAATAGTAAAAAGATCCACTTATTTTCTATCGGGATCTATGTAATCGGGTCATGTTGCACCTTGGTTGAAGTTGTCGGTTACTCTCTCCACATACTTGCCTACATAACCCTTGCATCTATCATTGTTTTTGACTTTCCACCCCAACCACTCTCTTGACTCTTTTCGTGGTTGGCATGAGGGGGAGAATAGAGGATGATGAGTAGAGGGAAGATGTGAGATGGAGGAGAAATGAAGAAAGAAGAAGACTTTAGTTTTGCTGCTATATGGATCTCCAAGCCACTTTTGTTGTTGATATATGGATCTTCATGCTAACTTTTTGTTGTTTTCTGGTGTTGTTTTTGTTGCTATATGGATATATCTGTTGCTATTCTTGATTTGTCTACCTTATGAAGAGGTTGAGAACTTATTCATCATCATCTCAACTGCTACTCTACTTCACTTTTGCTATTTGTTGATTGTTTTTCTATCCGGCGACGTCATTGTTGCTACTCATGCTATGATTAGCACATTTTACTTGTTGCTTTGTGAGTTTCCACTACTGATGTCTGTGCTTTGTTTGCACGAGCACTCTCTGGACTTTGACGTTTGTTACACGATGGAAATTATATGACGAGATGATGATGGTACCTTTGTTGAGTTACATGCTATGATGGAGTTTTATGCTTTTCTGCTACTGTTGTTCATCTTAGAGACTTTTTGTTGCTTTCTACTTCAGACGCTGCCTTTTATCTGCCTACTTCATCTATAGTGTAGTTTGCTACTGTGTTCCAGCACTCTTCGGCTTGTTCGTGCCTTGAGCATGGTGACTCTTTTCTTGTCCATGCCTTGTATGCATGTTATTTGTTGCTTTTTGTGTTCCAGCACTCTTTGGTTTATTTGATGACGATAGCGATTGTGATGAATGAAGACCATGATGCCTACTTGTTGATGTTTAATTCACTCCAGATGCTACTTCACACTGATCAAGAAGCTCCTGGTACATGCCTTCGTATCCGCTTTTAGATTATCTGCTCGAGGGGGAGCATTCGAGTGCTTTAGTGATTTATTGTAACATTGAGGGGAGAAATTCTTGTATGGGCTTGGTTAACCTTTTACTTTGTTTATTCGGTTTGTCTGTCTGTTTGCAAGCTGACTTGGGATTCTCCCAAGCTTCAGCTTGAGGGAGTGTTAAAGAGTCTATTTACTTAAGTTGTTTTATTCTATTTACTTAAGTTGTTTTAGTCTATTTGTAATATGGGCCTAGTTGTGTCTTGGCCCATTAGGGTTTGTCTTGTGTCTGTATGCTCCCCCCTGATCCTATATATAGGAAAGGGGGGTTGCTGCCTCCTATCAATAAGAAAAACTCTACATGTTAGGGGATTTCCTCCATCATTATCGTCTTTCCACAAACAGCAATAAGCCAACTAGGGCTTCTCGTATGTTATCTATAATTCTATATATACACATGCCCGGGCCTATTGTTCAAGTGGAGTTGAATTATATGAATGAATTTCATTTTAAGAATTGAGTGTGCATCAATTGCTAACAAGATCCCCGAGAAATGTCCATGACCACAAGTGCGGCCATCCGATTTATCATCCACCAGTTGCCCTCCTAAACCCTAAGTCTAGGAGCCATCACCACACTTCATGGATCTAAACCCTGGGTTCTATCTGTAAAATTATGTTTATTATGCTTTATGTGAATTCACTTTTTTTAGTTTTTTCTCCCCTATTGTGTATATATGCTCTTAACCTCTCTCTTGTCATTTATAAAGAGAGGTATTGTATTATTTCAATCATTTTTTTTATGACGAGGGAACCACTCCCGCACGAGCGCCACTTTTGTGACCCCCGCAGGCAGCGTAAACCCCCGGATGCCCCCCCCCGCCCATACAGGGACCACCAAGTAGTCGCATCGTTGGCCGGCCGACGCGTGGGCTAATTCACTTCGGTGGAACGCTGGGAGTCGAACCCGTGCCCCCTCGCAGGGGGCTTGCGAGCCGCACCACCCGAGCTATTCCACCCCGGCATTATTTCAATCATTGATAATAGAGACTCTTTCTAAGATGCATTAGAGCGGTAAGATCCGCCCTAACTTCTCCCCCAAGCAAGAATGTTTGTTGACATCCCCTATCCCTCATCCTACTACACTCGCCACCCTACCCTTCTCCCTCTGCCTCTGCCACCACTATGACACTATCTCCTTACTACCTCCTTGCCTTTTTCCATGTCCCTACTATGCCCTTCCCTTTATTCCTTGTCGTCATTCTGCCCTTTCCTTCTCCCTTTCTTCCCTGCCCCCCAATCCCACCACCTACTTTACCCATCACAGCACCCGCCGCCCCCTTCTCTATCTTTTCCCCTTTGTCGTTGTTAGCCTCACCCACCTTTGTTTGCTCTCCTACCATCCATAGCCGCCAACTTCATCAACCGTAGTCGTTGCCACCCCCTGTTCTACCCACAACACCCCTCGTTACCCTCCTCCTCCCATAGCCCCTTTCACGACCCTCTCGGCTACATGCTAATCTCCCTTTAGCCCAACTCCCTATCTCAGCCACCCATAACCATCTTTTGTAATACTTGGTAATCATGTCTCCTTTCTAAATTTGAATCCCCTAAATTGGTTCCCATTTATTTCTCAGGGGTGTGTCCCCTGTTTCCTACGTCACATGTTTGTATAGCTTGACATTGTGATGTACATCATGTCTTATTGTTGCCCATGTTTTGGGTTCATATGTACTCCTGCTACTAACTTCTGCTTCTTCTATCTATTGTAGTGTGTACAGCCACGCATCTATTTTTCTTGGTTCATGTCTTCCTATACTCATGGCTATTCCTAATGCCTTCTGTAACTTATGTGTCACGATTGTTAAACTTGATGAGTTTAACTACCACAACTAGCCTGCCTCATTTTAATTATATGTGAAAGCGCAAGGGAGATATTCTCATCCCATTATGGCGGCTCCAACTGCCCCTGTTGATATTGTTGGTGACAAAGCAAAGCAAACCTATGATCTCTAGCTATGTGGGATCAACTCTCAAATGTCTACTCCCGCCAATAAAATCCATAGGTCTTTGAAATCTTTAAGAATCTGGCTAAGAAGGAATTTTCTATTGATTCTTCTGTGGAGGACTACTATAATCAATGTTGCGCTCTTTGGAATGAATTTAAGTCTATCATCCACTTACTGTTGAAATGTAGCGTTAACGCAATCACTTGCATCTCGTTCAATTCCTGCCAGTTTACCGTCATAATTTTCAGGTGTTGTTGATCAGATTCTCTCTAGTGATCCTCGTTCTACCTTTTGTGATGTCCTCAAACGGGTTCAACATATTCCTTTTGTGTCCTCCCCTTCTTTCAACGTTTCTTGACGCTTTTGCTTTTGTTGTTGATTAGAAGATCGTGGCCAAAGATGTGGTCGCTCGTTCAGGGGTCCTGGACATGGACGTGTATAGACTACTCCAGGACAGAGGCACTGTAATTTCTTTGGGCACAACATCATAGTGAGGTGTGTTGTTGGACCAAGCATAGCGAACCTATGTAGGTTGATCGAGGCTGGTGAAGGTGATGATTCTAACATGGTTTCCCCATCTACCCCTTCGGTTGATTGGCTTCCATCCAAGTTTGAAAATATGCTTCAAGAACATCTTCCTGCCTAGGTTGTTGGCTCGTCTAGATGGAGGTTCTCCCTTTCTTGCTTCTCCTGTTGTATATGATAAACACATATGGGTTATAGATTTGGTGCCTCGTCATACATCTTTAGGAATCAATCTTTAGTTGTAGAACTTACTAAAGCTACTACCATTAATTTTGTCATGGTTGCTAACGGTTTTTGTTCTCCAATGCATGGCACTAGGGACATTTAGACATCTACCAACCTATTGCTCAAATCTTCTCTTTATGTCCCTGCTTTTCCCTTGATTTTACTATGTGTTAGCAAAGTTGTCAAAAAAATTTAGTGCTCAGTTACTTAGACCCTAATGGTTGTGCTTTCTAGGATCTCTGATCCAAGATGAGGTTTGGTTCGGGCCATGAGGGACCAGATGGATTATGTAATTTGGATACACCGTGTGTTGCTCTTGCTACTACTGCTCTGTTGTTGTCTGTTGTGTCAGGATTACAGTGGCATTACCATCTTGGGCATCCATATGCTACAAAATTAAAACATTTATTCCCATTTGTTACTATTTTGGTTTTCAATACGAGGCATGCCAGCTTGGCAAACAAACTCGTACTATTTTTCCTTGTAAAACGACCGTTGATTCTGCTTTGGTATTTGATGTAGTGCATGTTGATAAATGGCGTCCTTGCCCTGTGACAGGTTTATCAGGTTGTCATATTTATTACTCTCATAAATGACTATTCTAGAGCTACTTGGGTTTTTTGTTGAAAGATCGTGTGCATATTTTGGACACTGTTAAAATGTTCTTTGCTAAAAATTTAAACATAGTTTTTAAGGCCACTTAGAATCTTACATGATGATAATGTGTTTGAGTTTATTTAACATTGTATTCGTGATTTTTGTAAAAGTCTTAGCACCCTCTACCAAACTTCTTGTTCATATACACCTTAGCAGAATGGTGTTTCTAAGAGGAAAAATCATCATCTTCTAGAGGTAGCTAGGATGATTATGCTTCATTATCATGTCACTAAGATTTTTGGTCTAGAGTTGTTTCTATGCCTGCTTCCTAATCAATCGGATGCCCTCTTCTATGCTTCACAACCAGGTGCCCTATAGTATCTTGCATCCAGATGCGCCTTTTTTACTATGTACCTGCTAGAATTTTTGGCAGTAACTACTTTGTTCACAACCTTGTCCAGCTTGACTAAGTTGGACCCACATTCCATTAATGTTCATGTAAATCGGTCCCACGGGACATTTCACCAATACAGTCGACCGATAGACCCCTCTTGGTATATCTACGTCAAAATAAGGCTACCACTCCCTTACTAGCCCCTCCAACATCCAATCCTCTCTCTTCGTCGACAGAGCAACATACACGTTAGGTAAATTCTGACTTGGATCTCCCTGTTGGAGTGCAAAAAGGAGTTCGTCCTTGTACTTTAGATCCTATTAGTAAATTTTGTTCCTCTGCTAATCTTGGCACAAGCCTTGCCTGCTTCACTTCTGCCCTTTTTGTAGTGTTTGTTCCTAAAACCGTAGCTCAAGCCCTACAATATCATGCATGGCAACAGGCAATGGAAGCAGAGATGAATACCATGACTGACCAACATACATGGGATTTGGTTGATCCTCTTACCATCGTTGTGTTTACTGTTAAATATCAACTAGATGGTATTGTTGAATAGTAAAGGTTCGCCTTGTGGCCAAAGGTTACATGCAGTGTTCAAAATTTCAACAAAATGGTCAAAATTTGTCAACTTTTTCTGTTTCAGTGGCAATCGAACATGAAATGGACTGACGAAACTCTCTAAACAGGCAAATCATCAATATTTTTTACTTTGTCATATACTATGTACTACCTAGAGCATATTTTTTTGCACAGTTTTGTGTCTTTAAGTCTATATATTGTGCTTGCAAACTATAATGACTTAATTCATTAATTTCACCATTGCAAATTGACATCAAAATTCACTATTGAAATGCCCATCGAAACAGTTCAGGGTCATTCACTCACAAATGACGAGACCCCACCCCCCACATATCCAATATGAAATATTATTACATATTTGAGTAGACCTACACTAGAGGATCATTCTTGCAAAACTTCATAAACTAATTCGTTAATTTTGTTGTCAAAACACTAGGAAGCATTTATCAAAAAATCTGTCGAAATTTCTGTTTCTGTGGCCACCGAAACGGCATCGAGATCAGACATTTTCTTCCTTCGTTACACGCAAACCTATGAGGTTGATTGTTTTGAAACTCTCTCTTGTTGCACGTCTTAACATTGTTCGTGCGCTTATCTATATTGCACTTAATCATGATTGACCTTTGTTTTAACTGGATGTGAAAATGCCATCTTGTATATAGATCTACAAGAGAAGGTTTAATTGGAGCAACCTCCTACCGTTGTTTCTCAAGGGGAGTATCCTAAGGATTGTAAAGAAGAAAACAATGGGGGAAACCCACGACATCCTCTCACAGTCGGGGTGCTTGTCTTATATATACAAGAGAATACATAATTTATACATAAGGCCTTGACCTTTTCTAACATTTACAAGTAGGTCGCTACACATACATATTAACACTCCCCCTCAAGTTGGAGCATATATATCATATGTTCCCAACTTGTTACATAAGTATTGGATTCGACAACGATTCAAGGACTTTGTAAACAAATCAGCTAATTGGTCTTCTAATCTGGTGAGAACTGAGTCAACTTTTCTTGAATCTTTTCTCGTAGAAAATGACAATCAACTTCAATATGTTTGGTTCTCTCATGAAAGAGAGGATTTTAGGCAATGTGGATAGCAGCTTGATTGTCACATTTCAAGTCCACGGGAGCTTCGTGCATGAAGCCAAGCTCCTCTAACAAGTGGTGAATCCATAACAACTCACATGTTGCTAGGGCCATAGCTCTATACTCTGATTATGCACTAGACCTTACTACTAAATTTTTGCTTCTTGCTCTTCCAAGACACGAGATTTCCTCCCACAGACACACAATAACCAGAAATAGACCTCCTATCAATGATAGATCCAGCTAATCCGTATCTGAAAACCCTGCACTTGCAGATGTCCATGATTTTGATAAAGAAGTCACTTGCCATGAAACTTCTTGAGATACCTCAGAATGTGCATAACGGCCTCCATATGACATGTGCATGGCTTATCCATGAACTGACTAACAACACTAGTCGCAAAGGAAATGTTTGGTCGAGTAACAGTCTTTTAAATCAACTTCCCAACAAGTCGCATGTACCTCGAAGGATCATCAAGTAACTCTCTCTGCTCCATGGATAATTCGACTTTAGGATCCATAGGAGTATCAACAAGTCTAACCCCAAGCATCCCTGTCTCTGTGAGAATCAACAGGTTTACCCCTAAGACATACTTCCTCTGTGAAATAGCAATCCCAAACTTAAACTTGGCAACTTCAATCCGATCGCCCAAGTCCTTTGTTTGAAATTGGCCCTACAGAATGAGCTTTAATTGTGCAATGACATGCTTGTCATCCCCAGTGATCACAATATCATCGACATATACCACCAAGTAAATGCTCCCAGAACTCTGTCTTCTATAGAAGATCGAATGATCAGTGGTACATCTATGGAGTCCAAACTCATAAAGAGCATTGTTGAATCTACCAAACCAAGCACGAGGTGACTACTTCTAGCCATAAAGAGACTTGTGAAGACGAGATACTAGTTCTGACTCCCCTTGAGCAACAAAACCAGGTGGTTGCTCCATACAAATCTCCTCATCCAGATCGCCATGTAGGAACGCATTTTTTGATATCAAGTTAGGTGTAGAGGCCAAGAGTGAGTAGCGGCCAGAGACAAGAAAATGTGATCATATGTCATCTTTGCTATAGGAGAGAAGGTCTCTGAGTAATCCTCGTCATAAACCTGACTGTAGCCTTTGAAAACCAAACATGCCTTGAGTCGATTAACACAGACATCTGCACCCACTTTAACAGTGTAAACCCAGCGGTATCCAACAACAAACTTTCCAAGTGGGCGTGAAACAAGAGATCATGTCTTGTTAAAGTGAAGAGTTGACATCTTCTCCATAGCATGACACCAACCTGGGTGATCAAGTGCAACTAAAACAGACAAAGGTATAGAGACAGAAGATATAGAAGAAATAAAGGCATAGTATGAAAGTGAAAGATGGCTATATGAAACAAAGTTAGAAATGGAATGTGGAATATTTTTAAGAGTGCAAGATCTAACACCTTCACTTGAAGCAATAGGAAGATTTTGTTGTAGAGGTGGAGAAGGAATTGTCTCTACATGACCTTCTAACAAGAAAGCATCTGGAAAAGGAGATGAACTGACAGGTTTCTCTACTCCACCTACATGGATACCTGAATCGGACCGTCACCTGCACATGTACGACGAGTATATACTTGAGTTATCAGCGGCCTAGTGGAACTGAGTGGAACAACATCATGTGGACAACCACTACCATGAGACAAAGGAACAACAAACTGAACAACAACAGGAAGAGGTAAGAGTTCCTCTGCAACGACTAGTGTCATTGAAGCACTATCATCAAAGAAGGGTGTTTCTTCAAAGAAGGTGACATCCGCAAACACAAAGAAGCGAAGTAAGGTAGGACTAAAACACTTACCCCTTTTGTACTCTTGAGTAACCTAAGAAGACACACTTGATGGCCTTGGGACCCAATTCGTCCACTCCAGGCTCAAGGCAGTGGGCAAAGCAAACACAACCAAACACCTTGGGTGGAACATGGTACAATGGCTTCAGAGGATGTCTGAATAGGTATGTGGTTTTGAATGACAGATGAAGGCATGCGATTAATGAGATAAATAGCGGTAAGAACAGCATCATCCCAGAATTCCTTAGGTACATGCATGTGAAGAAGAAGAGTGCGGGTAGTCTCAATGATATGGCAAATCTTTCTTTCAGCCACTCCATTCTGTAGTGGTGTATATGGGCAAGATGACTGATGGATGATGCCATGGGTGCTAGTAAAATGAGTGAAGTCATGGTTGAAGTATTCTCTAGCATTATCAGATCGAAGGGTACACACTTTCTTCTTAAATTGAGTTTCCACTTCCACACAAAAAGATTTGAATATAGATAAGAGTTCAGATCTTTCTTTCATCAAATAAAGCCATGTAGCACGCGAGTAATTATCGACAAAGATAACAAAATACTTATAGCCAAGCTTGGAAGTAACACGATTGGTCTCTGAATGTCTGAATGGATGAACTCAAAAGTGGACTTTGTTCTTTGACTCTCTTTGGACCTAAAGACGGACCTTGTATGTTTCCCTAACTGGCATGGCTCACACTGCAAAACTTTCTAGGCTAGACAAACTAGGAACCAAGACCTTGAGCTTATCTAAAGAAGCATGACCAAGACGACTATGCACCACCAAAGGAGAAGCTATGACACATGCTACAAGCGACCTTTGCAAGTAGTAGAAACTAGCCAACTCATACCCTTCGCCAATCGTCTCCCCCATCTTCAAGTCATGCGTCAGACAAGTATCTGGTAAGAAGGTAACAAAGGCTTAAAGAGCACGAGTTAATTTATGAATTGATGATAAATTTAAAGGAAAATGAGGAATAAAAAAGGTAATGGAAGGGATATTTGTGAAGTCGGTGACACCATCCCAGTTCCCTTAACGGAGGCAATAGAGCCATCTGCAATGGTGACACCGGAGAGGTTAGGCTTATGGGCATAGGTGGTGAACATCTCTAATACCCCAGTGATGTGATCGGTTGTACCTGAATCAAGAACCTAGTCAGACTGGACGTCACTGCCTTGGAAGCCTGAGAGAGGCACGCTGAAGTAGCATCTTTGGGAACAAGAGAGGCAACTAAAGACGTAGACTATTGTGAAGCTCGAATGTGCATCAATTGTGAATACTCTTCTTCAGACAGTGTCACCTGATAAGTAACTTCTTTCTTCTTTAACATCATTCCAAATCAGAATAAGACTATATGCATGTATTGTAATGATTGGAGAAAAACGGATGGCACAATGGTCGACTCTAGTGGATGACGGCTCCACTCAAGTCCAATAGAATTGCAAGACCACTTGTAATGGTTGTTGTATAGACAGGCAGCAATTTGTACGAGCAACACCACTTGTAGGTTGAGGCATGCTCTCGTAGAAACAACTTGACTTTGGCAGCAACAATGCACTAAAATATGACCAAATATGACTCTGGACAGCAGCAATGAACTAGAATGGACAAAATATATTACTTTGCACAGTAACCGTAGACCAAAAACGCAGTGCTACAGTACTCCGCCGGTCACGAACTGGGATACAAAGACCCACTGGTCCCTCCTTGTTTTCCTTATGCCCTTGACCTTGTAGGGCAATGAAGTTAAGGTAGGAACACCCCCTTTAGACCAGATTTAAGGGGGGGAAACAGCCCCTCCTACTGTCTTTATTGAAACCGAAAATAGTTGCAATAAAAGGCTGTTGACAGTAGCCTAATGTGCGACTGATATGGAGAAGAAATAGAGGCGTAGAAGCTAGCCCCAAGGACCGTATGGCAGCTAGGACCAAGAGGAAGGATGCTCAGAAGGGCAAGATCCAATTCCAACCGGAGAGAGAGCAGCAGCCATGGCCATCGTGCTACAGTATGTGTACTGTAGAACGAACGAAAAAGTTTAAGCGGGTGCCGTTCGGGATGACCGTAGACATCCAGATCATGATGACCGCTCACTAAGACTTCCTCGGAGAGATTGATGGCTCCACTAGGGTTTTTCCTTGCTCTGATACCATGTAAAGAAAAAATAATGGGGGAAACCCACGACACACTTGGTCAGGGTGCTTGTATTATATATACAAAAGACATTACAGAATTTATACATAAGGCCTTGACCTTTTCTAACATTTACAAGTAAGTTCCTACACATACATATTAATAGTACTTAATCATGATCGACCTTTGTTTTAACTGGATGTGAAAAATGTCTTCTTGTATATAGATCTATAAGAGAAGGTCTAATTGGAGCAACCTCCTAGAGTTGTTTCTTAAGGGGAGTATCCTCAAGATTGTAGACTCCAAAATACGATTTATGGCCTAAAACACAGCCCGAGAGTGTGGTTTGATACATTGAGTCTAATTCTTGTCTGATTCAATTTTAGACCTTCTCATTTTGATCATTTTTTCTTCATAAAAAAGACCACTTCATGTATTGTGATTATGATTGTGTATGTTGATGAAATTATACTCTTTGGAAGCGACTACGATGGGGTCTAGGCCACCAAGGATTATCTGAGGAAGCACTTTGTTCCCAAAGATCTCGGCAAACTTTGCCATTTTCTCTCTGGCAGTGACTATGGTAGAAGAAATGAGGACTATAAAATCAATAAATACTGACTCTAATTATGCAGGCAGCAAGACAGAACAAAAATGTACATTTAGATATTGCACCTTTGTTGGAGGAAATCAGGTTACCTGGAGAAGTAACAAGCAGAATGTTTTTGCATGATCAAGTGTTGAAATTTGGTATAGTCATGGCTCATACTATTTGTGAACTTATGTGGATAAGGCGTCTATCTTCATCGCAAGCAATCCTACCTTTCATGAATGCTCTAAACATTCGAGGTAGATTGTCACTTTGTGAGAGAGTCCATCATGTCCAGGCATATGCCTACTCCCTAGATCAAGATGAAAACCAACTTGCTAATATTTTCACAAAACCACTTTCCAAAGACAAGATTTGTTGTCATGGTGGACAAGTGGGCTTGAAAGACATATATGCTTCAGCTTGAGGGGGAGTGTTAAATTATGTTTATTGTGCTTTATGCTATTGTGCTTTATGCTATTTCTCTGTTTTACTTTATCGCCATATTGCTTATCCCTCCTCTAACCTCTCTCTCTTCTCCTTCATAATAGAGGTATTGTACTATTTCAATCATCGAATCATAAAGACTCTTTTTACACTATGCATTACAGTATATCAAAAACAAAATCAGAGTTACTATTCATGTGAACAGTCTTATTGTTCATTTCCTCTACAAATCTTCATCTTCTTCTCCTGATCTTCTTTGAGAAAGAAAAAAATTCTCCACCCAGCATATAGGTTTTTTCCCTCGCTTTTGTCAAGAATTCATCAAAAAGGGAGAAAATAATTGCAATTCACCATGAAAACAGTCAACAATGCTGTCCATAGTGCCTACAAATCAAATATTTCGGTGATTTCCTTCTGCCTTATGCATCAGCCACGGTATCTGGAGCCTTCATCGTCTAGAGATATTTGAAACACACCACTCAAAGTGATGCCATTGTTGTTCTATGATCCATTCTTCCACTGCTCCTGGATGCAACTTCTAACTTGAGAACGTTTGCTGATCTGATCATTTGCAGTGGAAGTGCGATATTCAACTGGTCAAACTTCTTTGCACGAGGACATGGCACTGGTTTGACCAGCTGAATATCACACTACCATTGCAAACAATCAGATCCGTAAATGTTAAGTCGGAAGTTGCATTCAGGAGCAGTGGAAGAATGGATCATAGAACAACAATGGCGTCCCTTTGAGTGGTGGAATTCAAATGTCTCGAGACGATATCATTTACAGTGGATGTGGTTGATGCTAGAAAAGTTCCACTCATGAATTCAAAAGCTTGATAGGGCATCTGATCAGTGCTCATTAGCTACTGCACCATAACTAGTCACGCTATTATGAGGAGGTTCAGAAGTGATATTTACATAGTTTTGTTCGTGCTTTGCTAGAAGCAATTCTAGCCTAGTCAGACGTGATGTGCGTGTGTATATAACGATCCGGTGAGAGACAGACTTTGTGAGAGCGTGAGAGGCAATTAACTCTTTTCTGGTTGATTTTTCATAATCCAACCGCATGGATTAAAAAAATACCATTATATCTACGTACCTACCAAATTTAATTATCATTGGACTTGTATATCATGCACAACAATAGAATATCTTTTATGCTTTCTATTGAGTTTTAGGTTGACCCTTGGACGCAAAAAATGTATACAGTATAAATGAAGAGGTAAATGATCGCCGTGAGTTTTTTATGAAGGTAAATATATTAACTCTCTTTCCATCCATATAGTTAGATTTTGGTATCAGACTCTAAATTTGTACTTATTGCAATGCCTCTCATGCTCCACTCATAACACAATTTTTGCTAGATCACTACCCTATATATATATATATATATATATATATATATATATATATATACACATGTGTGTAGCCATAAGGTTCGAACTGTGAAGTGTGAACATTGTATATCATGTGTTCATAAAATCTTTGTTAGAGGCTAAAAAATTTATTAAAAAGTGTGTTTAATGCCATATGGCCCTGGAGTCTGTAGGCCCATTAGGGTTTACTCACATCTATAATTGTGAATCCCTCTCCTATATATAAGAGGGTAAGCCTGTGTAATAGACCAAATCCCCCCCTATCTACCTTTCCACATGATATCTCATAAACTTCCACACTTGATGGTAAAATAGCATGCTAGTCAAGGATCCACAGGGTAGAGTAATTTCTATGGCACTCACTGAAGGGGAGCCTTGACATGAAGTCGTTACTACTAGTAATGGTGAACAAGGGAGCAGAAGCTCATTGGTAAAGACTAACACTCGATATATAGGTTTTTATGATAAAAATTATGAACAAAAAGAAGGTGAATTACAGGTTGATCCTACAAAAGGGAGGCGTGCAAGCAATCTAGATCAAATAATTGACTAACCACTATCAATGAATGGTCTGGTGAAAAATCTCTAGCGGTACGAGTTATTTGACACCATGTTGAAAAGAATATCAAAGAACAGCCAGTTTTCATACTAAGCATCATCCCAAGAAGCAGTCTGTGTAGGTGGTAGAATATATGTCTCAACCTAGTTTCCACTGCATTTATGCTTCAAATAGACCTTAAAAGTGGCGAATGACAGGATACCTGAGTTGTAGTTGCATGGAGCTGAATTTTAAGTATTTTTAGAATCTACAACCCTATAAATAAGCATAGGTGTCAAGTCAGTCTGCTTGCTTATCCTTCCTGCCTAAGTGTTTTCTTACATTTCTCTGGTTCAATCTGGGTGCTTGTTTATCCTTCCTCTGTGCCTCCTTACATTTCTTCGTGTCAGACATATATAAGCAGGTTGCTTTTGGTTGCTTTTTAAACGAGTATAAGTATATTACTTGGATCGTTTATCTACAACAATCAAAACGTCATATTATTTATTTTAAGCAGAGATTGTCACGTTGCTACTAGGTTGAATATTGGGTAATAAGCTTACGGTTATCAAATCATCTGCATGTATTTAAAGTCTTGCTATTTACCACGAAATCAATCCACCCATAAAAAAAAGAATGTATCTGCTCTTTATGTGTGTGTTTTTCGTAACTGTGCTTCTGTTTAATTTTGGTTATTTTTTGTCCCTTGGGCAGTTTGCTAGTTTGAGACGCATGTTATCAAGTTGCTAGTTTGAGACGCATGTTATCAAGCAGAGATTGTCACGTTGCTACTAGGTTGAATATTGGGTTAGTTGTTACAATTACAATTTAACTTACACACACAATTAGACTGATTATCCATAGGGATCTTTCATATTCACACTTACCATAAGCAATGTTCTCAATGGATTTTTCTTTTCAATTTGTCTCTTGAGTTGTTTTAGTTGCACTCAAGCTGGCAGTCAATCAAGTTATTCTTTATTAATTATGAACATGAAAAAAAAATCAAATTTTGATTGAAATTGTCAATATAGGTCGACCGTGAGTTTTTCCAGCCGTCTTTTGGGAGATTGGCCGTGGTGTAGGAAATTTAACTTGATGAGGTTGAGCATCATCCGTGCGTGTACGTACTTTAGCAATCCGTCTACATGCTTCAACAACTTGTTTGTAAGGTCAAGGTTCCAGCATGTTTGTGTACTTACTTGCTTACTGCTTTTCTTGAATAGGTAAGTTTGGCAATCGCGCACTTTTATGTTGGAGAGAGTCAGTCAGCTAGCATGTAATCGATTTGTTCTTCTAGCAGTACATGCACATGTCCAAGAAGGGAAGCACATGTCATCTAGTAATTTTGGAGGGATTCAGCTGGAGTTAATCGAATTGTTCTCTTTTCGCAAGTTGTAGGTAAAGTATTGTGTATAGTAATTATATATTAGCCATCAACAAAGACATGTCCAAGAAGGAGAATACGTAATCATACACAGATTGGAGGTAGTTAGCTGGTAATTAATCGAGTTGTTCTGTATTAGCAGGGTGTATGTATATTACCCAGGTTTTGTTTGCTTCATATATTGATATCATGATATTGTCACCAGTCGGTTGGTTGATTCTAATTGTTTGTGTATTCCAAAGCAAATTTTTTGGTATGTGATGTGCGTGTTTATTTTCCGTTGCAGCACGCTTGCAGTTTTTTATTTCTCAATTGTGTAGATTTTTTTGTGTTAATTATCTCGATGGATAATAGTTCTCATTAGATGGTTGGTTGATTTTAATTATATATTTGTTTTAGAGCATTTTTATATGTGGCATGTGTGTTTTTTTTATCCATTCATGTCTCATGGACTTGAAGTGTAGAATTAATGTATATGGCAGTGTAGTATTGGTGGTGAAACCGACTCAATCAGTTTAGAAAATTTAACTTCTGTCAATGGTATGAGACATATTTTGTAGTCACACATTAGACTTATCAGTTGTAAAACACGTGCTTAGCACGTGTATCCTGCTGGTATAGAAAAATTTGAAGGTTCTAGTCATTCCATTCTCCCCATACATGCCAAAACAAAGAAACATGTGTATTGATTTTATCCACACTGGTTGTATATATTTTGTGGAGTTATTCATTAAGTAGTGATTATTGAAGTTGTTAAGCCAATCAAACCAAAAGGGTTTCACTGATTTTCTAACCAATCATAAGGATATCTATCATCTTTTAAATTTCAACTAATCATTTGAAGGGAAAAAACATATCAGCATATGCTCCAACATATACTATATCTGGTATCCTCCACGGACATCCTGCATGTAGCACATTTCAAAAAATTGATGTTATGCAAACTAACCAAGGAACAAGATTTCGTCAAAATTGGCAAAAGTTTACTTGAAGTTTCAAGACCTACGCCATTGGGTATGACCGTATGAGATTGTGCATGTGTATCAATCATCATCATCATCATCATCTAAGCCTCAATCCCAACTATGTTGGGGTCAGCTACATGGATCCTTCGTGTCCATTCAGCTCTATCATGGGCCATGTTCTGATGAGATGTAGAGATTCAAAGTCTCTCTTTATAAGCTCATCCCATGTTAATTTAGGCATGTGTATCAATAGGATCACAAAATTCAGTATATTGATGGTTATCCCACCAGATTTAGCCAAATATCGTCAAATTTTGACGTATCCACCGGTATACTTATACAATTATTGTTTTGTGTGTGTATGTTTTTGTTCTTTTAGAGGATAAAAGGAGGGCAAGGGTATTTTGGCAATTAGAACTCAAATAAGCCTAATCCAAGGTAAACTTAATGTCTGCCATTTTTTCCCATTTACACCCCATGCATCCCTAGTAAAATTAAACTCAATACAAAAAAAGTCTTTCAAAGGAAAAGAACCTCCAGTCCACTTCTATATATTTCCTCCTAATGGCATCTAATAATAAATCTAATACACTATCTCTTAATCTACAATATAATCAAAATGTCTACCTAAATACTTCATTGTGTACAAGTATAATATTATTATTCATAAATATTTTTAGCAGTAAGCTAATAATTATAAATATACTCTTATTACTACTACCATTGAGCATATGGACAGAAGAAAATGTACCAGATAGTAGCATAATATAATTTATTGTGAAAAAATATAGAATTGATAATTCTCTAATTTTATATATCATTAACTATTCCACTTGTTGCACACACCCCACAGCATACATATGGTTGGATGGGGTAACTATTCTTTGTATAAATATCTCATCCCCACAACATGCATATGGTGGACATGGTAATTATACTTCTTATATTTATCCTACTAATGTCAATAAGCCATGGGGGAATTTACTGTTGCATATCAAGGTCATGTGGTAATAAATGCTGGCAGAGAAACATGATGCCACATCGGAGATGTAATTCAATTTCCTTCACAAGTGTGAAGTCAAGTGCCAGAGTCGTAGAATGACATTAAAGACCAGCAAGAGAATCTACTGGAGATTCTTCCATGATCAGTTATGATGCATATAGAGACATATGCCAAGTTTATAGAGACTACATGGGTTAGGAACAATATGTCAACAAAATCAAGCACTCGTATTGGGCAACAACCGCCGTGAAGGGGGATTAGCCACCACACCCACCATGTTGTTCAAACCATTTTATTTAATTAAAATCAACTAGCATCTAGTAAACCGATGTATATAGTGACTTGAAACTAGTGGACTCTAAATCTCTAATAATCGTAATATTTGCACTTTGACTTCCTTCTGGATATCAGAGATAATAGCAGAAGGACCCAACCCCCTATATATTTAGTATATGACATTACTGCAAAAATAAGTGTATTTATATGTATTATGCTTGCAAAAATTTAGAACTTCATTCCTTCATTTCATCATTGAAATCCTTCATCAAAATTCCTAATTTCCTTATATCCCACATGAAGGACCGAGCAAATCATATCCAATATACAACGTTATTGGATAACATGGTGTATTTAGATATAGAGATTACACCTATAAAACCTTCATGATTTAATTCGTCCATTCTGGCATCGGACCGCTTAGGATTGCATCTAAGCGACCGGTAAATACCTATTTCGACCTTGTTGAACTGGCATCAATATCGGATACCTCATTCCTTGAACCTAACATCCTAACTTTGAATTGAGTAAATCATCAAGGTGCAAATTGGAATATACAACTGAAGGGGTAAAACCCAAATTCATACTGCTCAAATCATTAAAAAAATTACTAAAATAGACTCCCTAAGAAGACTTCATTAGACTATGGATCTCCATGGACTTCCACAATTTCTTGACATTTGCCAAATTTCCATGGCTGCACTCATCAAGGTGAGATCCTAAAGGGGAACAGATTTCCTAAAAGCCAAAATATTAATGAACATTTGTATGTCTACCTAGACGTGCACCGCAAAGTTGGCATTTATAATGGAATATTGAAACCCTAATTGTGGAAACATTTGTGACTGGTCACCCAATTGATAACCAAATGAAAACACAAACGCTGGAACTTACAAATAGTTCCTTGATACTACATGTAGATCCTAAAACTAAAACGATTGCATAAAAATCCTAAAACATGATAAATTAAGAAGAAGAAAAACTAAATAAGCCTAATCGGGTGCACTATCAGGTTTTAGGATCTATGAATGGGACTTGTCCTCCATCATCCGCTTCTACTATGAAGGATCTCATCCCAAGATCAAATTTAAAAGTTGATGATGTAAGCCAACGTCGGGTCCTCGTGCAAAGAAGACTAATGAGACAAACATCATGCTTCCACTATAAACAGTCAGGCTAATGAATGCCTTTCATATTGAAAGTTGCATCCAGGTGTGGTGGGAAGAACGGATCATGGAATTGTTTGATGATTGACATGCTTTGTTGATGGCTTGGGGTGGTGAAGCTGGAGTTGCATCGACATCGGTATCGTTCTTTGTCTCTAGCATCAGCTCTGGCTCTAGATTGATCCAATTAACATGTAAGCACACTAGAATTGCATCTAAATAGTTAGCATTGTCATCATCATCCTCTAAATCTTCGTTTGATGTAAAGTGTTTGGAACAGTGACTATATCGATGCCTAAGGGTGAGCATTCGGTTAATTTGTTCAGTTATGGTTAATTCAGTTCGGTTAAATGGTTAACTTATGGTTTGAGATTTTAACCATTAACCAAACCAAATTAGTTTTGATTAATTCGGTTATGGTTAAATGGTTAATGGTTAATTTGGTTAACCAAATTACACTCTTCAAATCTCCCCTAGTGGAGATGCGGATTCATGTAAATGCACAATTGTACCAATGTTTGATTTATCCTTGAAATTGTTTGGTAGCAAAGTAGAGTGTATCACGATAAGTCTGTCAATGTTGGCAACATCCAATCTGTTGAACCCAATGGTGTCCTTAAAGCAAGCACACTTGACTACATGTAGGTGGAATGTTGCAAAGATAAGCAATGTATATTTGTGTATAAGCAAAAGGCACTCAATGTCCTCTGAAAGTGTGATTCATGCCCCTTGATGCGTGGAACCAAATCCAGGTCGAGTTAGCAGGGTGTGTAGGGGGGACAATGTCCCTTGTTCAAGGATTCAGGGGCAAAGTTCCCTAGGAAAACAAACTGTTGTATATTGAAATCACGACAGGCCAGTCTACTATGGAGGTTATTGTTCACACCTCAGGCCTTAGATGATCACCTCCTCGCGAGGCAGGTTCAATAGATATCAGGGCTCCCTAAAAGCCAATTCCATAGTGGGGAGGGGGCCTCTAATGGGGCCACAATCGTCATTGTAGTGGTGGGTTGGCGGCCTATTACAGCGATGCCTTATTCCTGGACTTGTTGGGGGGCACTAAGGTGTTGTGGCGCCTAGTATTCACACCTTCTCGACGTTATGGATCCTAGGTAGAAGAGGGAGGGGCCAGGGCAGTGAGGAGGTGGCTACAACCACTAGTTGCCAACAATTCTCCTAGAGTGTTATAGTGTTGTATTGCAGCATCCGTAACAAAAAGAGAAAATCAGGGAGGAACAAAAGGAGAAGGAAGAAGGGAGAGTAAAACTTAAATGGGGTGGGATTTAGCCAAAGGAAGAAGAATAAGAACAAAGATGGAGGAAAGCAATGGAGGGAGAAGATGATGGGCAACATACAATTTGTTCTTGGGAACAATGTGTGAATATATGAGCGGATGCAATTAATCCTAACCTAGGGTTTAGGTTCAACCAATGATGGATGATGGCTATCAGATCTAGGCTTTAGGAGACCAAAGTTAGATGGTAGGGGCTCAGCTGCACCTAGGGTTTTATTCGTTTCCCAGGTGGGGGTATGGGACATGGATCTGAAAATCGGCAAAGTTGGGTGAAGTTTCACCGAAACTTTACGAAGTCAAACATCCAATAATTTGACTTGGTATAAACTTTATGGCAAAGTTTAGGTGATGTCATCGAAGTTAAATTCAAACAATGGTGTTTCTTCACAACTTCCACGAAGTTGTAGTCGTCAAAGTTGGCGACAACAAGGCTAAGTTTATACCTAAGCATGTTATATGCAAACTGAAGTGTGACGAATGCTATTTTCACTCATTTGTTTGGCATCGTACTTGTCATTTTTCTCATGTTTTCCATTTAAAATGGAGAATAGAAAAGATAGTGTAGGTATGTATTACTTCCATCAAAAATATTTGTCTTCAAATTAAGAAAAACAACCACCAAATGCATTTGACTGTTATTCATCTAGATCTAAGCTAGATCTCATCTATATGAGATCAAAGCTACATCTAGCTTTTATTTACAATTCCCACACATATGGCTCATATGGTTTATACATCTTTGTATGTAGAATCATACTTGATCATTGTATGATGGTAAATTGGTATTGCATTTTATAGGATTTAAGTTCTAGTATCACTTTCAACTGCTTTGTATCTTATATATGTAGTTTATAACTCATTAACCACAAGAACTAGGGTTTAGGAGTCTGCTTACATAGAGAGTGGGGAGTCATGTATCTGCAATTTTGTGCCAGGAATGCATGATGCTTGCAACATATTCAATATTTCACCATTTTCTAACAAGAATGACATCATAGTTTCCTCGCAGTTTGCATCTAAAATTCTCTAAAACTTCGTTCAAGTTTCCAAAAACTTCCACTTCCATACTTGCGAAGTTGATGTCCTATACCTTGCATGGGATCTAGACCTAAGGTTTAGCTCTCAGGCTCGGGTACCAACTAGAGTAAGCCAATTACCTAAAACTAAAAGTCAAATCTCGATAATATTCATCTACACATCCGTCGTGACAAGTATCCCAAGGTTGGTATCGAAAGTAGAATATTGAAACCTAATTCTCACGACATTAACGACCGAACACTTATTGATAACCAAATGAAAACATAAAAGTTGGAGCTTGCAAATAAGTATTTGACATTTAGATCCTAAAACTGTACCAATTGCATATTAAATCCTAAAGTACGATAATATAATGAAAGAACAAATTAAACCTAATGGAATGCACTATCATGCTTTTTGGATATGGGAGTGGAACTAGTGTTGCATCACATCCCCTATAAGATCTCAACCATCATAGGCCTCTTTCTTCTATTCAACATATCGAGCTTATTAGAAAGTATTATTAGCCTATTTTGGTAATAGGTTAGTTAGTTAATGGGCATAAGTGTCTCTGCCCATATAGCCTTACTTGAGTCCCAAGTCTATAATGTACCCCCCCCCTTCTCCTATATAAAGGACAGGGGTATGCCATCAAATATAACACAACACACGAATTTTTCCTGACACTTTTCAACGTGGTATCAAAGCACTTACTTGACCGTATAGAGACTAGAGAGACAGCATCTGCCTGCAAGCAGCCGCCATCTCTCCATGACTTAGGTCGGTAGCCCACCAGGCATCCTCCCGGCCTCCATGGTCGTTTTTCTTCTTCTCTCATTAGGATCATCTACACGCTGGTGCTATCCTTCCCGGCCATCATCTTTGTTCCAACTACGCTTCCCCAATTCATAGTCAAAGGCAGCCACCAAGTTTCTGAACAGCATTAATTCCCGCCTAGATATGTTCGTCGTTCATTTCCCCGAGGTTTCCTCCGAATGATGTGCAGGTGTCATTCACCCCAGCCATCATCTACCGTCGTTTTCCCTAGAGACCTCCTCCGTCGTCTCAGCGGCAAAAGGACATAGCAGCAGGGGGCCGCCTAATTCCCCTTTGATCCTCTTGGTTATGGAAGGCGCTAATTCCCATCCAGATCGATTTCCGGTCTAGCAAGCACCCCCTATTGCTATTGTCATCCAAGAAGCCTTCACTAATTCCCTGGACGTCTTTCCAATGGATAGCGCTAATTCTCGTCCAAATCAGTCCTTCGTCTAGGAATGAGTTGTTGTTGCCTCAGATCTGCATGATCCATTGTCACGAGTAACGGTGCTAATTCATGTCACCCCTTGATGCATCTTTTAGGGGTTGTGTTCTCCTAGATGGTGCCAATTCCCGTCCAGATCGTACATCAACGGCGGCCGACATGGCATGTTGTCCAACTGACATGGTGTGTCACACTCCAGAAATCATCTGGCGGCGTAGGGTTTTCATTCATATGATCTTAACACAACGTGTTGACGGAAGTTTGTTTCACACCTATACGACATGTCGACGGAAGTTTGTTTCACGCAAATTACATGCATGTTAGATCTTAACACGGCGTATCGGCGGAAGCATGTTTCTCACACCTACGACATCTTACATGGTCAATTGGCTTTTAGACAAGGCGTGTCAGTGGAAGTCTGTTTCACGTTTGTGACATCTTACATGACGTGCTGATTTTTCGACACGTCGTGTCTACAGAAGTTTATTTCACGCCTGCGACATATTACGTGGCGTGTTGAATTTTTGACATGGCGTGTCGACGGAAGTCTGTTTCACACCTGCGACACCTTATCCTTATACGGCGTGTTAATTTTTTTGACACATTGTGTCAACAGAAGTCTGTTTCAGGCCTACGATATCTTACACGGCATGTCAAAATTTCTACACACCGTGTTGCTGGTAGTCTGTCTCAACTTTTATTGTGACAATCGTTACGATACGAACCCACTATGGGAGACAAAAGGCCAGTGACTTCTGCTACAATAGTCTGCAATATCAATCAAAATTTGTGAAGCTCACCTCACAAAATTATTTTTTCTGGATGAATGTCATCTATATTGATCTTGAATTTGGCAGGAGCATGGATATTACAATCTCCGAGGAGTATGATCGTCTTCTTCAGGCCACTCAACAAGTTTCTCTTGGATCCTTTACCAATCTTGTCTCCGATGCAGGTAACCAAGGGACATTACTTAGTACTTCCCACCCATCTTCTGCCTCCCAGCATATGATGGGTATGCGATCCATGCTTCTTTCTTTGAATTCATATATCCCACATTCTTTTGTGACTAGTTGATAGATCGGTCAGGCAAGTACATGCTTGTGGATTCGTACAGGTGTAATCTTCCTTGACTCTATAATCTTTAGTCTGTACATTATGTACCAAACTTTCCTTTTAATCTAATGTTTACAGCTAAGTTGGATGATTCCTTAAATTGCTTGGTGATATTTGGGTCTTCCTTCTTTGTGTTACAGGATCCCAAGAGCTGGAAGGCGATTGGTGGGGGATCTAGGAAAGGTGATCTCGACTTCTTCGAGGGTGATTGCCCATCTCGCCAAATCTCTTCCACTACATCTACCGTCCTCAGTTACTCTCCCTTACAATGGCATTGTCACTAAGGACATTCGTCCCTATAGAGTCTTCAGAAGCTTGTTCCCAACTTATCTTCGATAAAGTCTATTGAATGTCAGTCTTGTCAACTAGGCAAGCATGATCGTGTTTCTTTCCCTGGTCATACTATAAAATGCTCTAAGCGTCCTTTTGATCTTATTTATAGTGATGTTTGGGTCCATGTTCAATGGCATTCGTTACTTTCTTTCATTGAAGATTTCTCTCAAATGACTTTGGTATAATTACTTAAGTCTTGAGATGAAGTTTTTCAGCCATCCAAATGTTTCATCAATTAATAAAAGTTTAATCTGATACTCATAAAGAATCTTTGTATTGATAATGCCTTAGAGTATGCTCAAAAGGTTGTCTCTAGTTTCTGTGATTGCGTTGGCATGATTCAACGCACGACTTGTCCTCATACACCTCAACAAAATGGGGTTGTTGAGCACAAAATTTGTCATTTACTTGATGTACTCGTACGCTACTTTTTCAAATATTTTTGCCAAAGAACTATTGGTCTAATGCTCTTCTCACTACTTGTTTCTTGATTAATCGCCAGCCATCTTCTGTCTTGCATGGGGAGACCCCCTTTTCTATTTTTACAATCGCACGAGCAAGCTTTTCTTGTTTCCCTTCGTGTCTTTGGTTTCAGTGTGTTTGTTCATGTGTTTAATCCATGTGCAGTGCAGACTGTTGGGTTTCATGGGAGGCAGAGAAGCAGCGGAAACAAAAAATGTCTCCCAAAACCCAGAACAAAAGGAATCGCATCAACGTCTATATAATAGGAAAGATGGTTTGTGAATTCATACCTTGTCCCGAGGCTTGCTCGGCGACAGTACCTCGCGTCTTGCGCGGTCTTCACCTCCGGTCTTGGACGGTGTCTGTGCAGCTCCTGGTCGCACCGGGACTGAAGACTCCTGGTCTCACCGGGACTGTCGGGATTGACAGTTGTCCTCCGAGCAACAGAGGTCTCCTGCCTCTGCAGTCGTCCACACGGACTGCCTGGAACTCCGATTTCCTTGTCCCACAAGGAATCGGAAGGAGTCGCACCCTCCTGTCGGCGTACTAGTCGCCAACACACTCTCCTGCCACCAGTCGCTTTCTGCAGTTGTCCTTCCCTTGCTGTGCCTCCCTTATCGGGTAGCACTTGCTCGGGCTCTCTCTCGGTTACCAAAACCAGAGAAAACGACAACTTCACAGAGCAACTGGTTGCACTAGGTTGTCATTTGAGAAGCCCCCAATACCCCTATATATATAGGAGGTTCATGGGACAGGGTTCTCTATCTCGGGCAATGCGGGACTAAAGCAGGAGTAGAAGGGTTCGAGATTTTCCACAAAAACAACCAACTCGCAACCTGAACCGATCGTTTCACAACTGAAATGGTCGGTTGGGGATCTGAGTCGGTCGATTGACACCTCAACCGATCGGTTGGGACCCATGAACCGGTCGGTTCATTTCTGAACCGGTCGGTTCGTGGTCCTGATCAGTTCCCGATTGACTTTCCTTCTTTTGTTTCCAATTGGTATCGAATACCAATCCTTGTTCCAATCAAATTGGGCAAGTGAAACGAAAAGAAATTTCTCACCAATCTTACTTTCCCAACTTGCCCGGTTGCAACAGTTGAACCGATCGTTTCAACACTTGAAGCAATCGTTCACCATGTCCATGAGCCGATCGACTCACCACCTGAGCCGATCAGTTCATCACATGAGTCGATCGGTTGGGAGTACAGATTGTGCAGAATCAGTCAATTGCGGTTTCAATCAATCCGATACTCTAATCAATCAGTCCAACACCTTGAACACTATGATACTGAGCTATCGATCAATTGAGTGTTTAATTGAACTACTAAACTCCTTTAGTAATCAATCTAAACATTGTTTGTGGACAAACTCCTATTCCAGGTTAAATCCTATGTGTGTGACCCTGCAGGTCCATTTCACGTTGGCAGTGAAAGTCCATAACATTTATGACTTCACAAGCAAAGAGCGGTGCCTAGTCACACATCAGTGCTACCCAAGTGAAATAGAAAGTTGGAGAACAACTTTCAATCCTACAATCTGTGAATGGTGTTACAGTGAATGTATAATTCCTTTGTCACTGATATCCTAAATGAACTCGAGGCATGGAACAGTCATCCTGTCAACGTTCATTCATTTCCTTGATCTCAGAGCAGACTGGGTGAGATGTGTATGACATCAATATCACATATTGATTCACACGTGCATGTGCATGCCTTTCTCAATCCTACTCATCAAGTGGCCAAGGACATCAAACTCCTTCAGGAGGGACAAATCTCATATCTATCACTCACCCCTCAAAAGCCCCATGTGTCAAAGCCACCCAATCATCACCTTTATAACAACCCATGTTTCAGGACTGCGTTTGATGATGTCAAAGTGTACCCAACGACATGTGTTGAGTGTAGTGATTTCAGGTCTAAGAATCACACTCACCACCATCACTGTGAGAGCTGACTGTGACTACCAAGTCATGGTTCCATGTGTCACTCTCACGGTGGGTCTGTCCGGTACCTTGTTCTCTAACAAGTACCTATGTGCTTGGTTTGATATCACTATATCATGACTAATGAGATTCTGTCATCAACCAAGACACAATCTAGTCTTTAGTGTTATTGATGTCTATGGTTATTTCCACAATAACAACCGACTAGGGACCAAACAAGAATGTATACTCTTAACATCCGTATGATCTCATCGTTTAGGTCCTTAACCTAAAAGCATACGTCATTGAGTAAAATCATTCTTTAGACATCTATCATGTTACACTATCATCTCAGAAACAGTTTAAACATATAGATCGGAAATTGCCTTTATTATTATTCAAATCATTTACAAAGTATCCCATTACAATCATCATATGACTTGCTCTATGGGCATACATACCAACACAGACAAGTTGTCTCCTCACGCAGTCCGCACTATCTTTTTGGGATATTCTCCCATAGAAAAGGGTTACAAATGTTATTGTCCTCATCTTTTTTGTATGTTTGTGTCAGGTGGCATACTTTTCATGTATCCACTCTATTCTTTAGTAACTTTCTCCAGCATGAGGGGGAGCACAACCATGAGAGCAAACTTACCTTTGAGAATTGATAGAGTGAGAGAGGGAGAGCCACTACTCCATGTGCCGAGTGACGAGAGGGTGCTAGATACTAATACTAGTATATCACTACCTACACCTACACATGTTCAACCTTTTTCGCTGATTTACATCAAACGAGTAGGGCATCACCCAAAAGATGTAGCGCGATCAGTCTGTCAGATTGACTCATCATTGTTGGACACTCCTAAGGTACATGTTCATGTTGAGAGTTCTATCGATGCTCTTGTTTCATACTTATACATGCAGCTCGTAAAGGTGTTTGGTCTTGCACAATACAACATCCGATCTCTAGTATGTGTGTGTTGCTTATCCCATATGTCACCAGCAGCGTGCATGTTTGCTCTTCAGTTAGATTCTATAATTGTTCCTCGCTCATATGCAGAAGCAGTCCAGCATGACAAATGGGTACAAGCCGTGTATAGTGAGATGGAAGCTCTTTACAAAAACTTCACGTGGGACTTGTGGATCTTCCTTCTGGGAAGCCTATTGTAGGTTGTCGTTGGGTGTATATTGTTAAACAGAAACCGGATGGATCTATTGAACGCTTGAAGGCTTGATTGGTGGCCAAAGGTACACTCAGACACATGGAGTGGATCTCTTCGAGACTTTTTCTCTTGTTGCTCGGTTCAATTTGTACAAATCCTTATTTTTGTTGCTACTAATTATGATTGGCCTCTTCTCAAACTGGATGTCAAAAATGCATTTCCTAATGGTGATCTTCTTGAAGAAGTGCACATGGAGCAACCTCTTGGGTATGTTGCTGAGGGGGTGTCAGAAAGTGTGCAAACTATTGAAATCCTTGTATGGCCAGAAGCAATCACCACAGGCATCGTGCGATAAATTTAGTGTTGCACTTATACAGTTTGGGTTCAGTCAGTCTTCACTGATCACTCTTTATTTGTGTGCAAATCCTCTCATGGCACTGTTATTCTTGTCGTATATGTGGACCAGTGTTGTTAAGGCGCCCGCCTAGGCGGCGCCTAGGCGCGCCTAGGCGTCCTAGGCATTAGCCAAGGCTGCTCAAACTAGGCGCCCAGCCCAGTATGTGCATTATATGGGTGTCTAAGGCCTTTTAAGCCAAAATTAAGTCATTTAAAGGATAAATTAGCATGAATCAAGTCTGGATTTGGTCGAATTAGATTAGCTTGAGTCAATTTATGGCTGAAATAGGTCTGATTTAGGCAAAATCAGGCCAAATTTTGGAAAATTAGGGAAAACATGTTTGATTTGGGCCAAATTGGTAAGTCATAAAATCACTTCCTCGTATTTTTGTTGTTCTTGCTTCTTTTTCTTTTCTTTTTTTATCCTTTCTCCTGCATTTTAGTCCTTAATCCTACTGCTGCTGCGCTATTTTTTAAGTTATTCCTCCTATATCCCCTCCTCCGAAATCCTACTACTTCTGTGTTTTTTTTATTCTGTTTTCTTCAAATCCTCTTTTACATCACCTATGCTTCGTAATGTTGATGATGTTGTACTTTCTACTTTCCTCTTTTACATCACCCTTTTTCCCTGCTTTCTTTTCTAAGTCTCCTGCTCCAATTGTTGTTGCAAGCTTGTTGATATTACTTCCCCTTTTCCTTCCTATTCCCATCTCCTGCTACTGCTGTCATAACCTCATTCTGCCCTCTTTTTATGTTTCCTATATGGTATTATATGTAGTATATATGTATAATAAGAATCAAATTAACATACTGAAAAAGATACAAAATATAAAAAACGCCCAGAACAGCCTAGGCGCCCGCCTAGGCGCCTAGGCGGGCTAGGCGCCCCTTGGGAAATGTTGACCGCCTAGCCGCCTTGACAACCATGATGTGGACAATATTGTCATCACAGGTAATGATCTTACTGGCATTTCACAGCTCAAGCAGTGGCTACATAAGCAATTTCAGACGAAAGATTTGGGCAACCTGCGTTATTTCCTTGGAATAGAGGTTTTGTGTTCCAAGAAAGGCACAAATCTTTCTCATCAAAAATATGTTCTAGATCTTCTTGCAGAGACAGGCATGACACATTGCAGACCAGTCTCCATGCCTATGGATTATCATACCAAGGCGGCTATTTTTAATGATAGTGATTTTTTGGATCCAACAAAGTATAGACGGATAGTGGGTAAGTTGATCCATCTGATGGTTACTCATCACGATATCTCCTATGTAGTGGGAGTTGTTAGCCAGTTTATGAGTGCACCCAAGATGTCATAAGATGCAGTCACCCGTATCCTACATCATACTAAAGGATCGTCGGGGAAAGGTTTCACTTAATTCACGAGGAAGGATCTCTCATTCACTTCATTAAAGCTTACTGGATATACCAATGTTGATTGGGCAGGTGATTTTGGAGATAGACAATTTACCTATATCATGTGTTCCTTGGGTCACATTTAGTGACATAGAGCAAGAAACAAAATGTAGTAGCATGATCTAGCACAGAGGCTGAACATCAAGCAACCATGCTTGTTGTGAACTACAGTGGGTTATGTCCATATTATAAAATGGGAGTGTATGTTGAAACTCCAATCTTTCTCATGTGTGATAATCAAGCAGCGATTCACATTGCCAGCAATTCTATGTTCCATGAGCGGACCAAGCAGATTGAGGTGAACTGACATTTTGTTTGTGATCTAGTGTTCTCTAAGAAGATTCAGACTCCTCATGTTCGCATTGGACAACAAGTTGCTAACATCTTCACCAAGCTCCTTATATCTTCAGCTTTCAGCCATATGAGTTCCAAGTCGGGCATGCACAATGTGTACGCTCTAGCTTGAGGGGGAGTGTTAGAAAATAGAAGTTATTCATGTAGTCTTTTCTTATTTCCTTTTTTATTGGTCTATTAGGTAAATGTTCACTTCCTATGTAATAAAGGCTAACCTACTACAGCACGGGATTGCTTTGGCCCGATACTTTCACACTCCACATGGCGTGTTGTTGGGAGCCTTTCATCAAAGTTACATAACAAGTCAGGAGTTTACATAGTGTGTCTAAAGAAGCATGCCAACTTCCGGTTCAAGTATGACGTCCTCCGAAGGTCTTTCTCTCCTCCAATACCTAATGGCAATCGGATCTTTTTTTACCTAGTCCAAAACTTTTCAAGTCAATAAAAAATCCATTTGATTTTTCTTTTGACTCTCATAATCGAGTGGTTCTGCATGTTTATTACGGTTATCGATTTCTCTTCTCAACATGCTACAACTTTTGTTTTACATTTTCCATTCCTGCTCTCCCACCCATCATGTGTGCATCTCTTTTCACGTACGGTGGTCATATATCTCTTTTCCATACCACCTACTCAGTCTCTTCATATTTGGTGTGCAGGGGGGGATATAGAGGAGAGAGAGTATGAGAGAGAGCATATGAGGAGAGAGATGAGAGTGATATATTCCAACCTATCTTCATGGAGCTTTGTATTCTTCAGTGTGTCTGTTCTTTTAATGTCTTTGTGGCATGTCATTCCCACTAAGCATCGATTTACATGTGAGTTGGCTATCTACGCTAGTTCCAGTTGGCCACCGCTTTCAGACGGCGCTGAAAGAACTTAGCTGTAGTAGCAACAGCAAGCTTTTTGCATTCTTACTGCATTATGTACCTCAGGACAAGAGCTCTCTACGCTAATTCCAACCTCTTGTTCACTCTGGTGTTAATGATGTTTCAGTTGAATATTCTCGTTGCATTCCCATGAGACATATAGTTGCTTCTTCATATCAGAAGCTCGTCAATTTCTAGCATGTGCATTCTATGTCTGCAAGGATTCATCTATAATTATCTTCACCGAGCTACTTTTGTTACGTCTTCTCCGAGTTGCATCTATTGACATGGCTCTTTTGCTAATCTACTTGGATTCCTCCTTGATGGTGTCATTCATTTCTATCAAACCCCCAAGGTTCATGCGCCACATTTATGGAACCAGTATTGCAGCCATCAGCACCGCGTCCAGTTTGTGTTCGTGTCACATTTTACACGCATGTAGTCTTCTGCACTAATTCCAGTTGACTACACTTCTCAGATGATTTGAATATACCTCTATTGCTACATCAACATTGTGCTTCTGCGTTTGTGCCGTGTTATGTACTTAGGATGTGTTGATTGTGCGCTTATACCACTCACACATTCCTCTCTAGTGAAGATGGGGTAGTCGTGCTTTTGATTGTCTGCTCCAGTTTGATTGTGGCAAGATTTTTTTGTGGCATTTAAATTTCTCCATTTATCATATGTTCTTCATACCAGAGGCACTTCAAAAGACCATCTCCAAAGTTTGACCATTTCCAGTCTGTAGAACTTAAAAGAGTCGTCATCCTATGTTTTCAGTTAGGAGGTATCATTTAAGGTGGGGGAGACAATTTTTGTATGGGGAGTGACATTTTATCGTCTAATTAAGTCGTGTAAGTCCAAGCTTGGATGTGTTTCGTTGTTAGAAAGCAGATACTATGTTAAACCAAAACGAATAGAATCAAAAGGCAAAAAGAAAATGGCAATTTGTATTGTGTCAATGTGGCAATTGGACAAAAATGCTCGCATGTGGCATGATTAATATTAGCCTATTTAGTAAATAGGTTAATTAGTATATGGGCTTTAGTGTCTCGGCCCATTTAGCCTTACTTAAGTCCCAAGGCTGTAATGTTTCCCCCCTTTCTCCTATATATGGGACAGGGGTATGCCATCTAATATAACACAACACAGGTGAGTTTTCCCTCACGCTTTTCAACATAGGTTATCTGAACACAAGTTATATTCCCAACTATAAATATGAACATATATGTATAAGAAAACCATAAGGTTTGAATAAACCCCGGGGAGATATTACAGGGCATCTTTGTGGAGAAAGAGTTCCATAAGAAAATTTTGGTTTCCACCCGAGACACAAAGGGTTCCTTTGGACGTTTTATTCAAGTATTAAAGCTCAAATGTCATATAAGTACTTTAAACATGAGATTCAGATTTCTCAACTTGGTGGCAAGTTTAAACATAATAAAAGTGGAACAAACTAGAGACGCTAAAACTAAAGAGTGTGCATAAAGAGAAACCTCATAAAATCCCACTCCATGTTATCACCAGATACAAGTAAACTTTGAGGATCGGGATTAAATAAGTAAATAAGCTCCAGAATACATCCTATTTAGAACTTAAAATCCATTCTAATATCTTCTATCAATATAAATTAGGCCCAAAAACAGTCAATCATGATGGTTGCTGAAGTAAACTCAAGATTAGATATGTATTTAATTCAAATGATAAATGCAATGGCAGTTACCCAGGGGAAGCATTTGGATGGAATAATTGGAAGGTCCACAGGATGCATGCTAAAAGTCAAAAATCTGGATCCTTTAAAACCAGAGGAATAAAGAAATAAAACTGATTTTTCATCATGCTTCATAACCTAAATACCTTATGAATGACACCAGAAGATATAGCAGGCGCAGCCAAGGCTCCTCCGCATTCCCAAAGGACTGAAAGATATCCCCGGTTATAGCAGTACTTCATTACATCCCTAGGGTTCAAAATGTCAAACTCCACCACTTCAACACCTTTTGACCTAAGAAGTTTTTGAAATTTCTTCCTAGCACCTCTTTGAGTAACAACAATCGTGTATGCATCAAGTGTATTCCAAAGATTAGCCTCTTCAGGAAGATCTAAAGACTGTGTCATTACAATCCGCACAGGAACATGGCCACCTCCATTTCTTGCAGTTAATTGTGGATCTGAACCAAGTGGATTGAGAATTGTCAAACCAAAAAAAGCAGAAATTCATGTGATATGTATAAGTAACATTAAAAGGATCTCTACCATCACGACGTACAGTATTTCCTCCTACAATAACTGCATCGCTTCTTCCTCGTAATTCAAAGACTCTTTCTCTAGAGAGTTTACTGCTCACCCATGATGCATGCCCACTGCTACAGGCAATTTTACCTGCAGGACAGCACATCTGGATAGTTTATGTAAGAGTCTTCACTGTTGTTTATAAGCAACAGAAATGTAACTCACCGTCTAGAGTCATGGCATACTTGAGAACAGAATAGGGAACATGATAAGCAGCTCTGTATAGCAAAGGAGCATTTACTCGAAGGCATAAGTTCAATGAATCCTGCCAAACATTGTATAATTTACAATAAAGTGAACTTACAAGACTTCAGTTGCCTTTAAAAAATTAAAACAGCATATATTGTTCAACTATGAATTTACATATATTCAACCATCTTTGATACTAAATAAGGAAATCAAGAAAGCTTGAGGTCATTGAATAATCTTTAAAAAAAGTACATTCTGAAAATCATTAGAAATTCAGGAAGAGTTATCATAAAAAATCATTTCTCACCTCTGTGAATTTGAGGAAGTAAGGAGGAACTCATTCCTCCCTATATGCATGTCATACTGCCCCTATTGGTTTCCTGATTGCCTACCTATGTATGTTTGTCAATCTGGTTATGATTTTCTCTGCCTACATATATTAAGATGGCGTCTTCATCAACCTCTTCTTCTGTAACAGATGCTCACCCTCACCTCTCAGTGATATCGTCAAGTTTGATGACTAGACAGACTAATCCCTTCTGATCATTAACTTTTTGGGTCTAGACCAATTATCATAGGTGCCTCTTTCATCTCACTAAACTATGTCTAGTCAATGACACGATGAAAGATAATGAAATGCAGACTTAGCATGTATACACATAAATACAAAGATAGTATACATGTATATTTATATTATAACCTTACATTTGAACATATATCATTGTATACTTTAGTTAAACATCTCATTTTATTAGATCAATACATTTTCTTATAATGATATGTAGTTAACTTGTTAAAATCCAAAAATACATACACTCCCACATGCCACATATACATGAGGTACCCTATTAATCACATTTATATTCTATTTATTTTTTTCCTGCATATTATATCTTGAACTAGGCTTATCACGCTTCCATGTTCTTGATGTATAGTGGGTTTCTAGTTTAATAAATGACAACTTTCGTGTTTCCAAACATCCCCATACATAGTAGTATCTTTTTTTGTCTAATTTTTCATAATTGCTTCCATACCTACATGAAAGCAAGGGACTCAAGATTGAGAGAGATGTGAAGGAAATACAACATTTGATATCACCAAAACTTAGACAGACAAAAGAAAATGGAGCTCCAAACTTTACGAAAAAACATGCTATTTATGAAGAACCATTTTTTGTAATCCATTTGACCCCTATTTGTCTTATATATGCTTTCAGCATTTAACATGTAAGAATAAGATGGTAAAAATTGAGATAGTTAGATGAGGTACTTAAATGAAACGTTAAGAGCTTAGGCTGAAATCTGACTCTCTTATGAGAATCAAAAGCTAGAAATTTTTGGTAAAAAAACTTTGTATTTCCTTCTATATAAGTGAATAGTTCAAGACTCTGCAGCTGATAACAAAAAGTAGTTTGATAAATTCTGGAACACGGTTACCAGACTAGACGAACAGGAATATAGTAGCATTAATTGTTATGTGCACTCTAATGTATAGTGTGGAAATCAAAGCACTGATGAAAGAAAAATACCTCTAATATTTTGCTCTGCAGATCCTCTCCAATAACATCAACCTGCAATCCCTGCCCTCTTAGTGTGTTTATTGCTCTCCCTCTAAGATGTTGTATTGGATGTCTTAGCCCCACAATAACTCTTTTTATTCCTGCCTACCAAACCAGACATTAAGCAATATCTTTATTGTATATCAGATAATGGTGTGGCTTAAAAAACTAATAGAGAAAAGGGTTATACATAGCTAGATTAACAATCACATGCTTCTAATTTGTGGAATATCAGCCATTTTATAGCAGAAAAGATGCATAATCTTGATCATAAAAAATTATGCAAAAACAATATCTCAAAGCTCTAATATAACTATTTGATTTTAAAACTCATCAAAGGTAAAATGCTATAAATATTCATCTAAGTGGCTTAAGATGACTTTCTTTCTATCAATTGGTAATAGTTTCCATTATAAGTTTCCTCTTGCCCCTTCAGTTGGCACTACAATTGTAAAGCATGGGTTTCTGTCACTATTTGTCTGACTGATAATTAGTTGATAACAGTAGGGGATTTTGTTTGTGCAAATGCTTATACTCATGATCAACCATCCATCGCAACACCTTATTTACTTGTTTTGGCTGCTCAAACTGAACAATGAATAAAGACAAAAGACACATTTTGGCTCACCTTGCTCTCAAAAATCTAAAAAGGTGTGTTTCATGTGTGCATTAATTATTTTCCTTTTCTTAATGCAGACTGCAGTCAACTAGCAAAGGACAGTGAAATAGGATGGAGAGTCCATAACTACAAATAAAGAAAAGTTAAGATCACCTGCAATATAAAGTTTACAAATTAAACATCATTGACAATTTTCATTGTAGACAATCAGCTCATCGGGCATCTGAAATAGATACTCAGCATTCGGAATGGAAATCTGTAGGCATAGGTTAGCCAATCCTGAACAGGTCGTGTTAGGCATATGCTCCCACCATAACTTCTCGTCAATTCATCCCTGGTACAGTGATTTAAAAAGCAGGTGAAGCGGCCGCTTAAGCGGTCAAGCCTATGTCCCGTTGTAATTTTAGCTGAAGCGGGCTTTGAAGCGTTTTGGACTGAAGCGGCCGCTTTTCCCGCTTTTTGCCGCTTCAGGCCGCTTTTTCAGCCCCGCTTAAGCGACCGCTTCAGGGCGCTTCACGACAAATATTGTTGGAGTGGCCTAATCACTCCCCAAATCTATAGAAAAATGAAAGCACTACTTTTGGGAGATGTGATGCTGCAGCTGTTGTATCTCAAAAGGTGTAAGAAAGTTTAGTAATTAGCATTTATCTTTACTTTGTTACTGCTGTTTGTACACTCTGTACAACTAGACTAGTACTTTGTATTTTCAAGTTTGTTTATGATATTATCATGTATATTTAATGTTGTTTATTACCGCTGATACTCTAATAGTCTGACATTTAGTATACTTGTACAAAACCTTTGCACAACCATCTATGGACTGTAACAAAATGATGTAAAATATTGTTATATTGTCAATTATGTACTTAGTGCAGTAACTTATTGTTCTTTATTATTTACTATGTATGATATTGGCATGTATGTTTAATGTAGTTTATTACCACTTACAAATTAATAGTCAGCCATTTTGTATACGTGTACAAAAACTTTGCACAACCATCTATAGACTGTAACAAAATAAGGTAGTAAAATTTGTTATATTGTTTATTATATACTAAGTCTAGTAGTTTATTGCTCTTTAGGATTTACTGAGTAATATCTAATTATCTTGATTCTACTATATATTGTCATGCATTTCTCTTTATTACTATTTAAATGTGCATCTATTTATATTATGTTGAAGACTACCTTACTCAGTCAACAATATTTGTACAGAGTACTAGTATTTAACTACTACTACCTCCAATTTTTTTTACTAAATGATAATTTCTAAGCCCAATTGTTGAAGCAATATTAAGTAGATAGTACTAGTATGATACTTGTTTGTTGAGCGAGGACTATGCGGTTTTATGATGTTTGAGTATTTTTAGCTTGTAACAATTTATTTTTGTAAATAGGACCCTTTTTCATATGTAAAAGTCATTCTGATGTAATGAAATATCATTTAGATGCTTGATTAATGATATGTTAGCAGTACGATGATCACCAAAAGTTTTCTACATTTTTTAAAACAATGCAGACCGCTTTTTCAAAAAGTGCCCGCTTTGGTCCGCTTTAAAGCCCGCTTTCCGCTCGCTGCTTCAAAAGGGTCAATCTGCACGCTTCCCGCTTCGCGCTTTTCAAAACCTAGGGTAAGCCTGATGATCAGTTTGGTCGTTCAAAACCATGTATAACAATGTGTTCGGGAGCTGGCATAATTGCCTGATATTTGTGTTATTTGGTGGCTCGGAGTTGTTGAGAATGTAATTTGTGCAGTATGTTGTAAAGAATGATGTCATAATTAACTTAAACACCGTTATTGAAACACAGATCATCATAGTTGTCGATGCTTGAAGCATTAGATGAATGATGTTGGATAAGGGAAGTGATAATGTGGAGGAGGAAAGCAAAGAGAAGACAAAAAAATAAAGAGATTGAGAAGTTGAGGAAGAATTCAGTAACGACACTTATAATCCACATTTGTCTTTTCTGACAATTTGTGTTAAAATTACTCTTTCAACATTTCAACAACAATCAAGAAAAAGACTGATCAAGGACATATTCTGTTTCACAAGAAATCGTTGCAAAGTAAGTCTAGCATTTGAATTTAGTGTATGTTGAGAGCAATATAATGGGGAAATACCCCTCTGTGTTATTGATAGAAGGGCACCCCCCCCCTTCTCCTACAAATAGGATTGGGGGGAGTGTACAGACTCAAGTAAAACCATAATGACCCAAGACACAATTGGGCCCATATACATATAGACTCAATACTTAATCACTTAATCAACTAAGATAACTAAACTATCTAACACTCCTCAAGCTGGAGCTTGGGAAAATCCCAAGTCAGCTTAGCTTGTAAACAGACAGACAGACTAAAAAAAAGAACCTGAATGGATCGAGCCCATACAAGAATAGTTCTCCCCTTCAATATTACAATAAAGCACTCACCACTCAAGTGCTCCCCTTCCCAATAAAATAATACAAAGCAGGTTGCAGACAGGTCAGAGGCAGGTAGCAAAAGCTTCTCGACTAAAAACATATGGTATCTGAAGTAGTAAACAACATCTGGTAGACATCAGGGTCTTCATCGCAGTGGCTATCGTTTGGCATCCTATAGAATGTTGGGTCACAGCAGCAGTCGTCAACATGTATAAAAAGCATGGACAGGTCAATGTGCAAACAGAGCACCGACAAGGCAAAGAGTGATGGAATTTAGCAGTAGAAAGTTGACGTGCAAATAAGCACGGACAAAAGAACAAAATAATAGAGACAACGTAGTCGGATAGAAGACACGTGCGAAAATCAGTCGGCAGCAACAAACTTTTAGATGTGTATAGAGCAGAAATGTAGCTCTAGATACTAAGCTCTTCAAAAGAATGTCGTTGTAGAAGGCTCCATATTGTAACAACAGCATAAATAGCATGAAAACTCATATAGATGGCAATCAAAACAAATTCTTTCTTTCTTTGTCTCTCATCCATCTAATCTCTTCCATCTACTCATCTTCCTCTGTTCTCCTCCTCGCGCCAATCACGAAAAGAATTAAGACAGTAATTGGAGTGGAAAGGAATAAATAATGGTAGAGGTAAGGATATTTAGGCAACTAAGTGGAGGAGAGTGACTGATAACTTGAGTGGATGTGGTACATAACCCGATTACACATATCCATGTAGAAAACTAAATGGATCTTTTCTGCGACCCCAAAAGGCAGATTTGTTCGGCCCTTAGGCTGAAAAATCTAGGGGGTACTAGGTCAAAGCCCTGCGGTATGGATTAGGTCAAAAATTAGAATTAATTAAGGATTCGATTATCAAAATAGGCATAGTGTAGACGTGGGGCCAAACTTATAGTGAGGAAGATAAGGCTGGGTGTATGTAGGGTAGTGAGGATAGCGGTGGGGAATTGAGGGATAGCATTCAACAGCATGGGTAGAGAGGGCTAGATAGGGAGGGGATGTAGTTGGAGGCAGAAGTACTGGGAGGGAGTTGGTGGTGGCGTCATCTATACCAGTAGGTGGTGGTGGTAGTCAAAGCGGTTGTTGGTGGCAGCAACAGAAGAAGTTGTTGCTGGTGGTGGCAACATGAAAAAAGGGCAACGGCAGCGGTGGTTAGCAGGAAGCCTGACGGCTAGATAGCAACAGTTGTAGGAAATAGCGAGGCAACGGCATAGAGAAGGAAGATAGCAGGGGCGGTGGTTGGGCAACAGGACGTCATAGCGGGGCAACAGAGAGGGGTTGCAGTTGATGGGCGATAGGTTGCGGTCGCACATGCAAGTAGTAGGTGGCGAGTGGAGAAGAGAGTTGGGATGGCGGTGGCAAGGTTAGGAGTGGCTAGCGGCGACAAGGTGGGAGGGGCTAGCAGTGGCAAGGAGAGGGAGGGTAGATGTAGCAGCAGCAGCCGAGGAGGAGGGTTCACGGGTGACAAACATGGACAGTGGCAACCAAAGCGGGGGAAGTAGTAGCAGCGTAGAGTAGTAGGTGTTGGGCAGAGATCCGTAGTTGCCAGTCTCTACGGGCAGCCATGTGCCGCCAAGGCAGCGGCCACTTGCAAGACTGCCTGCTCCGTTACCATGTTGAGAATGATACGACGGGGAACTACCCATGTGTGTTATTGATAGAAAGGCAACCCCGCTCTCCTATAAATAGGATAAGGGGGAAGCATACAGACTCAAGTAAAATTCTAATGGGCCAACATAACTAGGCCCATATACAAATAGACTCAATACTTGATTAACTAAAATAATTAGACTCTCTAACAGTGTGCATAGAATCGAAAGTGGTGTGATTGGAGTGCAACCTTATTTATATGAATAAGGTGGAAGCATGCAAAACCAATGAAGACTATATTAAGAGGGAAGCCCATAATTGATGACCTAAGACAGGGATGTTAGAAGTCATATTAGTCTATTAAGTAAATGGGTCTAATGTTATATGGGACAGTCTGGAGGCCCATTAGGGTCTAGTCAAATCTATAGTTGTGTTCTACTCTCCTATATATAGGAGGGGTTTGCCTATGTAATACATATGTAACATATATTAAATTGTCCTCTAATTAATTTGTCCATGGTAGTAGAAGATCAAACCATGATTTAGGAAAGAAAAGAAAGGGGGTCAAGTCAGTGGGTGGATGCCCCTTCCTCTCTAGGTTTCCCTCATGCACTCTTAGGCACCCGCAGGCATCTTCTCTCCATTCGGTCGCTATCTTTGACGGTCCTCATCCTCGAAAACCTCCCCCTTGACATTGTCCTCTACTTAGAACGTCATCCAAGGTGGTGGCCCCTCCCTCTCAGTCGACCTACTTGAGGCACCACGAAGTTGTATGTCCTTCCCCCACTATTGTTTTCTTATGGTAAAGGGAAAATTTTAGTAACGTAAATACATTTCCCCCTACTATTCCCCACCTCTCCAAAGCTACCGCATCAGGAGATGAGTGTGCATCGCCGCCACCAAATCTCCATCGTCAACAAGGTTCTACTTCATCTTTAGCAGTCGTAGTCTCCATAACATGTTGTCGTCGGTCTAAAAATCACACAGCGTATGATCAAATCCCAGTAGTCACAGTCAACCTCTGACGCATCGTGTAGCCCAAGTACATATGTCATTAGGAGTAGTTTCCTCCGTCAACATCCAACATGACTTGTAGCCCAAGTACATGTGCCACCCGGTGTGGTTGTGTTCATTGTCTCCAATTTTAACATGGGTGTGCGGCCCAAGTGCACATCATATCTCCCTACACGTCGTGTAAATCAAGTCAGCATTCTGTGACCTTGAACGTCATGTTTATTCAACACACGTCGTATGATATTTTGGTCGAGCCAGTATGGTCTAAACACGTGATTTGATTCCATGTGGGGTGTGACCTTCTGCCCAGATGTTTATATCATCTTTTGACATGGTGTGTGATCGTTTTATGGCTTGTTTTAATGCCCCCGAGTGTACCTGTTTTCGTTGCAAGCTATATAGTTTTGGATTCACAAATCGGAAGTCTGAATCAAACTTCCGCCTCAACATTGCTATCTCTTAATACTACACCTTCCTCTCCCTTCTTATTCCTTTCTTTATTTTTCCGTTGGCGTTCCTTGTTGCACATTGCTCTTCCCTTGCCCCCCAACCCCCCCCTTTCCTCTTTGTAATGTTGTCTGGACTCTCCACCCCAACTAGTCTCCTAATTCGGTTCCCCACTTTACTTATTGTTCCTCAACAATTGGGTGAAGAAATGTGATCTTTTAATTTACCAAGTAATCATTAGTAATTATGCAACGCTAACCCACTACATAAGACAAGACGCGATAATCCAAACTAGAATAATCAAGGCATCATTTCTAAGCATTGATAACAAAGAGCTTGAGGATGTGTTTGGTAGATGGTGAATCATGGGAAGAGAATGTTGAGGAAATAAAAAGTATTTTTCATCAACATGATGATGGGGAAGGGAAAAAATGGGAAATGTTGTATTTTTGTCGTATGAAAAAGTTCAGTGAATGTTGGGGAGAAAAGTTTCTTATGAGAGAGTTAATTCTCTACTGATTATTTGGACATAATAATTCTTTCCCCAGTATTTTCTTTCTCTTCACATAAACATGTTTCCCTCTATGATTTTCTCATAAAAAAGTTTACTTTCTCACCAAGAAATAATTTTCATTCTAATTACTATTTATTTATCTTACTTCCCTCTAAATGACTTTTTAATAAAAAAAATATTTCATTTGTTAGCATAAACTTTCTAAATAAATATTAACTTTCCTTCATATTATAAAGCTTCCCCCAAAAATGTATTTCACAAAAATTGAATCTCTTGTCAGAATGTGTATCCTTTTCATAAAAATGGTTCCCTCGGAATGAATTTTTATGTTGAGATTTATTTCCTTACAACCACAAGTTTCCTTCCAAAGGTTTGATTTCTACCTGAAATTTTGTTTCAATCTAACTAACTGATTTGCTACAAGATTTTTCCTCTAAGATTCATTTAATTTTACATAATTGGTTCCTTCTAATTGAATAATTTCTTACGAAAATTTTTTCCACCAAGATAAAGTTTCATACCAAGTATGTTTTTATCCAAATAAGTAATGACATATTTTTATATAAACTTGTGCGATGAACTGAATCTATATCGTTATGATGTATTTATCATGTTGTATTTATCAAGAAAGCACTTATGACGAAGAAATTTAATTTGCAATTTTTAATGATATTTTATATTTTGAATGATTGTTAAGAAATAGAACATGTCAAAGATTCTCCTTTATATTTAATATATTTATATACAAAATAAAATGTATTGCGGCAATACATCTTGCAATGTATACTGCCAAAATGATGTCATTGTTTATGTCAAAAAAAAATCCATTGAGCCTGTTTACAATTTAAGTAAATAGATTTATACTTATATGAGGTGTTTTTATTTTTAAAAAAATCTATCCATCCATTAGCATGCAACAAAAATAATTTTTAAACACTTCTCCTTATCCCTTTCCTATATCCGTTCCGCTAATCACACGATAATTTTTAATTATTTTTCCTTTTCTTTTCCCTTTTCACCTATTTTTTCACAATGTACCAAACACAATCTAATAAAATGGGAAGGCCGGGAAGACGATGAGAAAAGTTGCATTCGTAGTAAAAACCTGGATGAGGGAGGACACCGGAGTGATGTCGCCGTAGCAGTCCCCGGGCTCAAGGTTGAGGTATGCGGTGGCACCACGGGAGTGCTCGCCTGCTTCTTCAAGAGCCTGCAGCTCCGCACACTTGGTTCCCTGCGCGTAGAGAAACCCCTCGCCAACCACGGCAGGCCCCTGAGCAATCACACACCCGAAGTTAGGATGCGGCGACGTCTTACCGGCCGAAAGGTCGGCGAGCTCGACAGCCCTACGTATGTGTGCGGCATCGCGCACGTGATTGGCTGGGCCGCTGCTTGCGGCTGCGCGACAGGAAAATTGGGATGTATAGAAGGACGACGACATGGAGAAAAGCACCATCTCTGCCAAGTAGGAGAAGGAATTAGATTGGCAATGAGTAAGTCAGTGTTCTGCCGCTACGGACTCATTTTGCGCCAGAATAGCAATAACAGTGAGGGCAGTCAGGACTACAGCGATAGTATGCTTCGGATTTCGGAACGTTTTTTCCGGGAGTCTTTTCCTTTTTGTTTTTTTTTCAGAAGGTTCGTGGAAGTCTTTTTCTTGTTACTTTGATTAAATTGGAAACGTTTGGAACATAACTCAAACTAGGCGCAAATTTGGTCAACTCCAGCCAAGTTCAACATAGTTGAAGCTAGGCTCGTATTTGGACAACTTCAACAAGTTTAGGCCAGAACTATATTTAGATTTAGTATTTTAAGAATTGATACAAACTATGATTACAAATTCATATTAATTGTAAAGTCACAAAAATATAATTAAAATATGTATGGAAGTATAAAGAATATTCATTAAAGCAATACGAAAACACTCCATCAATACGACAACTAATAATAATGAGAATATATTATACCTAAGTAAAATTCATGTTTTATAGGAAATAAAAAGAAGCGGAAACCATGCATTATTCTTTTTGTATCAACAAAATAACACCTAGTCTGACCTAAAAGAAAGAAATTTTACATCTAGATAAAAATCAATGACTCAGAGTTCAGTGTCCATCATTTGTGTCAGAAGGATCATCACGCCGACAGTCGTCCATGTCAAATTAGATAATTGTAGGATTCCAATGCAGAGGAAAAGTTCTTAGACACGTACGCAGTCACAAAGGTAAAGACGAATAAGAAGAAACAGCCTACCTAGTAAGTTCATGTAGGATATCAATACATAACCATCATCACCAAGATAACCAGCTTAATTTAACAATCAAGGAATAATATATATGTTAAGACGCATCCAATAAATTTCAAGTGACAAAGTAACCAAAGGTTCTGGTATACAAAGATTTGTATTTCATATGAGCTCATAACAGTCAACACGAGGTTATAGTCACCCAATGGATTCTATCACCTAAAGATTTCGGTGTACCCAATGCGAACGAGGCTCTGATTACCCAAGATTGGGTACATTTACCACAATGTGGCTTATTGGTATGTCGATTGACCGTAAGGCAAAATCCTAAGAACAATATTCAGTATGATCATACTTATTTCATACAATCTTATAAGTATAAGAACAAATTCATATTTTTTTTAGTTTGCATTACTACTAGTTTCTTATTTGGTGTTTGCTCACAAAAGAGCAACATAGTTCGTGTGACCATAACCTTTAATACAATAACTATCTTTCCTTTTTGGATAGGTGTATACATATGCGTGATCATTTTCCTTTTAGAATAATCATGATCCTTGTAAGACAGTCGGTATGTAGATTGTAGTCCATATTTATTATCTACATTAACAAAAATTGGAATTCCTTTCTATCATAAATCATGATAAAGAACATCATAACGAAGTCATATGTTTGCTTGAAAATGACATTTATATTTACCATGATATTAGAAAGGTCGTTCAATGTATTAAGACTCATAGATGATTCATATATTTAGGAGGCATTAGTTAACTTAACATAAATAAATTATAAGATAAGAAAAAAAAGTTTTGTATGATCATTTCTCTTAAATAAAGAAGAGATTTTAATATTATCGATATTTCTTTGTTTTATACTATATTAAATCATGACACTTTAGCCGATCAGGCGGACCAGAATATGTTATTATTACAGATGATATGTTCCTTCATAGTACTAAATTAGTACAACATATTAAATGGGTTCATAGCACACATACAAGATGAAAGCCTTGACGATGGATCCAATTATAAGCCTTTCTTCAACCCACGATCATAGCTTTCCATCCCAGCCAGAGAGGACGAGTCTTCCTACTATGCATTTTGGTCTCCTAGAAAACATGGTAGAGAGAGTGTCACTTTGTTTAATTTTCACAGAGGCAAGCATTCTGAGATATATATAGCGGGGGAGAGACGGGTTTCATTTTGAGAGAAAAAGGGTGGCATTTGGAGTCCATGTATATATGGGTCTTCTGATCCCATGAATCCAATCAGGTTTACCCAAGTAGTCCTAATTTTACGGGGATTTACACCCTACCCCTCTCCAAAAAAAAGGAATTTTCATCCTAAAAAACAAAACACAAAAAACACAAGACTTGCCAAAAATGTAAGGATACTTGTCTTTCATATTGAACTTGAGATCACATGTAGCCTTTTCATCGCTATGATGTTTTTGTTGGATCCTAGATGGGTGATTGGATGCTCTAGAGGGGGAGTGAATAGAGTTGAATGTACTTAAACAAAATTCATTATACCTTCAAATTATATGACAAGATAAGGTTGCTAAATAGGAAATTTGAGTGCAACTAAAACACGCATAGAAAGGGAGAGAGAGATTCAACATACACCAAGCGACAAGCTATGTAGAGTGGTTCCACACTTCAAACTATAAGTGAGTCAGTCCACTACCTAGAGAGGTCAACCTCTAGGATTTTTTAACCATTGCACTCTTATATTCATTCATAAGACTTACAATACATGACCCACCAAAGGACTTACCTATCCAATACAAAGAGTCTTCAACCTTACTGACGTGTATTTTACTACGCGCTTAAACGCAAGTATACGCGTCGAGTAATATAGGCCTTGTGAGGCCCGAGTCGAACTCAGGGATACGTGAATTATTGGGGACTTTTACTAACTAATCGCAATCAGCTAGACCGATTAACAAAGTAGGGTTTTGTTGTTCAAATTAAAAAGAAAATAAAAATCAAACAAAGAAAACAATCGATTAAAGGTTAATTTAATCAATTCAAAAGGATATCTTTAGGGTGGCGGTTTCACCGCGGGTCAACATTGTATTAGGTTTCATATAATTCCTCACACTTCTCTCTCTATCCGGGTAGTGGCCTGAAATGAGAATTACCCACTGTCGTGGTGTAATTCACTACTTAGGTTTAGGTTGATTCCACCGTCGTAGTAATCATTCCCCTAAACTAAGCGCATTAAAAACGGTCTCTCAGTTCCCACCATTAATTTTACAACTCCTTTATCAAGGGTTTTATTAATTAATGTAGATTTCATCTCTTTTCAACCGTTAATCCTTCTGTCGAAGTGATTAAGGGTATTAAGTTATTATTATGGTGATCAAGCATAACAATAAAAATGGAGAAAACGAATCTATACCACGGATTTGAGAGAAAAATATGAATTATTGATATAAAAATGTCATACAATGCATTCCCGGGCTACTCCCGGTCCTAAAGATTGAGGGTTTTAGCCTCTCATGTTCATCTCACACGAATACATGGTAGAAATTGGGGAATTCATAAGAAAAACGTGAAATAAATGGTAAAACCCCTGAACGGAGAAGAACCGGTGGATCCTTGGCGTAAAACACGAGCTTCCCCGCCTGTCGGTGGTGGAAATCGTCTTCGGCAGCGTCCGAATCACCCGGGATGAGCTTCTCGGCCTCCGTTCTCCTTTTTCTCCTCCTCGGCACTCGTGCAATCCAAAAATGAGATCCTCCCGTGTGTGGGCGGCCGTCATTAGGTATAAGTCCCTAATTAGGTCGTCAAATAACAACAGTCGTCCGATCAAGATCAAAACAGATCCAACGCATATCTGCCGGCGTTGATACCATCGACGCGGGTCGATGGTATCGACCCAGCGGATTAGCGGCAGCTTTCCTTTCTTTTAGTCTGAGCGCCTGTGGTGATCTCGATACCATCGACTTGAGTGTCGATGGTATCGACTCTCTTTAGCGTCGGTTGTTGTCGTTTAGCGACGTTGTAGCTCTTCATGTGTCGATGGCATCGACTTGGGTCGATGGTATCGACAATTTCCTCGCCAGCAACCTGAAGGGATGTCGATGCCATCGACTTGGGTGTCGATGGTATCGACTCTGTGCTTCTATTCTCGGCTGGCAATCTGTGGCTTGGTCGATGGTATCGACGGAAGCAGATACTCGTTTTTCCTGAAATTTCACAACAAGACCAAGTAAATCCACACAATTTATTATAAGATGATAAATAATGCTCAAAATAGTAAAACAAAGGGGATTTGATATAATATGATGGCAAAGACCAAATTAAGTGAATTATGCAATATTATCCATGAAAATGAGTAATTAAGGCACAAAACACATATGAAATAGGTCTATAAATGCGACTCAAAATCATCGCATCAAACTCCCCTAAGCTTAAACATTGCTCGCCCTTGAGCAACTAATCCTTAGAATATGATTGCAGATGTCAACTAAAAATCAACACATCACCCCACATTCCACATGACTCCCACTGAACGTTCTCAAACCGGCCTTTCCTAATCACAGAACAGTAATTACCCTACAGGCGACAATAATCATCAATAAGAAAAATTATCCTTCAAACCGATGAACACTATCACATAAGGCAGTTAACATAATAAGGTTCGCCGATTCAGCATTGGTGCATCTTGTGATCGCCTACACTACGTTGCTCACCCTAACTACCATCTACATGGAAGCAGTTCTCCTGATAAACATGAGTGAGGAGAAAATCACAGTGGCCTACCAATCCGAGCAACGGGTGGATGGAATGGGTGGCTCGTGAAAGAATCTTGGAAGTATTACACAGTTTCAACATGCACATAACAAAATGTCCTAAATGATGCAAATGCACATTGAAAATGCCCTAATGCTTAAAATTGGGTGGAATGATGCATGCACTAACCTTCCACCTCAAAATGAGATGGAAATCTAATTAAGCCACATCATGTACTCAATTTCCCTGTTATGCAAGTGATATCTTGTTCCTTTCTCCCTCTTATTCCATTTCCTTCTAAATTCTCTCTTTTTTTCTTTTTTTTCAAATTGTTTTTCAGATTTTCAGAATTTTTTTTCTTTCTTTTAGCCCACATATCCATAATTGCTTAGAGATACATGTATAAGGCCATTTTCTTCACGATTGGAAATCTTTGCATTATTTCGAGGGTATGGAAAAGTTTAGATCACTTTTTAGGAAAACTGAGGTACATGGTGTACTTAAGCATGAAAATCATGAAAGTCATGAGTGCAACTACATGGCATGCACCTAAAGGTAGTGTGCATGAATCACTATATATTTTTTTGTTTCATGCAAAAGTATGAAAAATTTCAATGCAAGTCCTATCTAAATGCTATGCACGCAAAAGGAATTGAAATTGTACTTTACTTCCCATTCTTAGGTGGGTTATAAAAAAATGAAGTGGAATGATCACAAGATTAAGTGACTGAACCTTAGAAGAAAATTATGTGTCCCTCCTTACTGACCTGTGTATTAGTTCAAAGGGTTCTCTCTCTTATATCCAATTAAGGTCTCATTACCATTTGATTTGGTTAGGCTCAAACAACCGTTACTATCCACTGTTCATGAGTCAGCGGGGGTATGGGTGTGACATATTGCTTTAGAGTTGACATAATCAATCATTTTCATAGGACAAGTTTCCCAAGGACAACCAAGTCAAGCTATCCAAAAGACACAAAAAATTTTTAAATTCCCTTAGATTTCCCATGAAAACAGCGAGATGACAATTTTTAAGACATCCACGGTTACACTAGATAGATGTGGATCCTAAAAAAGCGGTAAACCTAGAAATAAAAACAACTAATATCTCAAAAGTAAAATCAACATGAATAAGTAAGTAAAAACTAAGATAGAGGGTTGTTCCAACACCCCCCCTAAGCTTGAATATGACTATGGCCTCATAGTCAACATTCTCACTTAAGAAGTGGAACAACGGTATCGTTCGCTTTGAAGTGTGGTGAAGAAGGATGGTTAGATGCTCAAGTAGACCAAATGATGCTTGCTATCTCCCTCCTTTTTGTGGCCCATTTTTGTGTCTTAGTGGTTCTAAGACGTGACTTTCTTCATCCATCTTTCCTCTGTAAAAAAACGGTTTGAAAAAAATCTCGTTTCGATACCTTTTACGGCCTGTTTTATGTAGCTGTCCTGCAGGTGTCGATACCATCGACCAAGGTCGATGGTATCGACCCAGACTCAGCGATTTTGTTGAATCGACGCATCTAAAAGCCTGGGAACTCAAAAGTGTCGATAGTATCGACCCTAGGGTCGATGGTATCGACTTTACTGGCACCAATTTTTCTGTAAATCTTCAGGAATCTCGATACTATCGACCCTAGGGTCGATGGTATCGACTTTTCTTCAGCAATTACTTCTCCAAACTCGATACTATCGACATGGGTGTCGATAGTATTGACCTTAACATTCTGCACACTTCAAAACACGAGTTAGGGTACCATTTTTACAAAAATTATCAAAACCTAAGCAAAAACTAAGTACATAAACATAAAAGAACATAACCAGACATAAAATTGAACCTAAAGTTGGGTTGCCTCCCAACAAGCGCCCTTGTTTAATGTCCTAGGCTTGACATAAAGATACCTTTAACCTGGGTTGTCAAGAGATGTCTCCAATGAGTCATGTGGCAATTTGAATTGAACTCAATCATGTCCAATCCCCAAGGTCAATGTACCTCTCCCAATGGCAACAATGACATCAGCCGTAGCTTGGAACGGCCTTCCCAACAGCATCTCGCAACTTTGGAGCTGTGGCATGTCCATGACAACAAAATCTACCGGGAAGATGAACATGTCTACCTTGATGAGTACATCCTCGCACACTCCATATGGCCTTACAATGGACCCATCTGCCAACTCAATCGTTGCCGCCGATTTCTTTATCTCCTTCAACCCAAGCTTTTGAAATGTGGACAGAGGCATAAGATTAATGCTGGCGCCCGAATCACACTGTGCTTGTGGAAAATGTTGGTCACCTATTGAACATGGGATATAAAAACTCCCCGGGTCTTTCTTCTTCTCTGGTAAGCTCCCAAGAATGATTGAGCTCACCATTTCATTCATCCTGCATACATCAGTATCTTTGATCCGCCTCTTTTTGTTGATTATATCTTTGATGAACTTCCCATAGGCGGGCACCTTCTCGATCATCTCCACTAATGGAATATTGATGTGGAGTTTTCGGAATATCTCCAGGAATTTCTTAAAATGACGATGCTCTTTCTTTGTCTTAGTATTGATCGAATTTGAAACATCTGCTGCATCAACACGCCTGTGAGGTGGCACATATGAGCTTTTCGGGGGTACCTCCCCTAAGCTTGCTTCAAGCACTCCCTCCGACGTGGGCTTTGGCGAGACATTCTCAATAGTTGCAGCTTATTGTGGTTCCTCTCTCGCCTTAGATGTCTCCGCATGTGCACAAACAACCTGCACTTGTTCCTCTTGCCTAGATGGAGATACCATACTCACAACTCGCTGTGATTTCCTGAAGAAAGGGTTTCCGCCCGGCAATCCGTAGTAAGTGCGTGGATACGGTATCGCCGGTGTCGCATGCATATTAAACGTCATTCTTCTTTCTTCTACAGCTTCTTGCACCTGAGGTTCCTCCTCACTGTTTACCACAGACATATACTTGACCTGATGGTGTGCTTGGGCCACATTTGCATTCTCAGCTGGTTTCTGTTGATTGGCGTGCTTGATGGCCGCCACTTCACTCGAAATCTATGCCATGGTGGTCTCTAATGCCCGCATTTGTGCTCCATGACTTTGCAACGTCTGCCCAAACTTGGTTATAATATCACCTTGGGATTGCAATTGCTTACCAAACATGGCCATCATCTCTTGGTTTTGCTGTACCATTTGACTTAGTAATTCAGTGTTCTTATCCTTGGCTCTCTGCTGTGGCTTGGCATCTGGATCCTGCAGAAAATTATTCGGATCCTTCCATGAAAACTTTTTGTCCTTTCTCCATGAGTAGTCCTTGTTTCTATAGCCCTGTTGTTGCATAAATTTCACTTGGGCCTCCTCATCTTCATATGCATCTCCCTTAGTTAGCAGCTTCTTGGCTAGAAGATCTAACTTATCATTCAGCTCTCTAACTATTCTAGATTCGCCAGCAGCCTTGACCTGTTCCACGGCACCTCTGTCACCCCATGACTGTTTCCTAGCCATGTTCTTGAGTATTTCCCAGCATCTATTGTCAGTGTTATTTAGGAAAAATCCCGACCCGGCTGAGTCCAAATTACTTCTATCATGCTCGGAGAGAGCAAAGTAGAAGATCTTCACTTGGGTTTTCTTGTCCAGTCCATGGTGTGGACATCTCCTCAACATGACTTGGAATCGCTCCCACGTCTCAGAATAAGTTTCACCCGCCTGTTGGGTGAAATTGTGGATCTTCCGGATCATATCATTGGTCTTCTCAGGAGGGAAGAACCTCTCAAAGAAAACCTCCACCATGTGATCCCATGATTCAACAAACTCGTCGTCGAGGTTATGAAGCCACTCTCTTGCTACTCCAGCCAAGGAACTCGGGAATAACTTGAGGTAGAGCACATCCTGTGGAAATCGATCTATCTTCACCATATCGCAATTTTCAACAAACTGACTAATGTGTGCCACTGGATCTTCATTTTTCAGTCCGTGAAATGCGTTTGATTTAACCAGGTTAATCAATGCTGGATCGATCTTGTAGGTTGGAATGTTTAGCCCATGTTTCTTTATAGGCCCCTTTGATGCCGAGGAAGAAGACGCCTTGATCTTCTCCCATATTGTCTGTGCTTCAGCCATTGCTTCTTCTTGTTCTTGCTCGGATTCAGAATTTATATCACTTTGGTGCTCCTGCTCGTCGTAGTCCTCGTCCTCTGGTCCCGCAGATGGAACCTCAGGTGTGCGATTCGCGTAGTCGGTACTACGCGTACGTACCATGCAAAGTACCTGAAATATGAAAATCGGGGTTCAGTACAATGCTTTGAACAATTAAACACAATTATAGAGAAATATAGGAATTTTTAAAATTGTTTTAAAAGAAAATAAAAAAAATGTGGCCTAGAGTGGCCGCTCTTAGCACTCAAAGTGCCAATAATTCGCCGTATCCCCGGCAACGGCGCCAAAAACTTGACGTGTATTTTACTACGCGCTTAAACGCAAGTATACGCGTCGAGTAATATAGGCCTTGTGAGGCCCGAGTCGAACTCAGGGATACGTGAATTATTGGGGACTTTTACTAACTAATCGCAATCAGCTAGACCGATTAACAAAGTAGGGTTTTGTTGTTCAAATTAAAAAGAAAATAAAAATCAAACAAAGAAAACAATCGATTATAGGTTAATTTAATCAATTCAAAAGGATGTCTTTAGGATGGCGGTTTCACCGCGGGTCAACATTGTATTAGGTTTCATATAATTCCTCACACTGCTCTCTCTATCCGGGTAGTGGCCTGAAATGAGAATTACCCACTGTCGTGGTGTAATTCACTACTTAGGTTTAGGTTGATTCCACCGTCGTAGTAATCATTCCCCTAAACTAAGCGCATTAAAAACGGTCTCTCAGTTCCCACCATTAATTTTACAACTCCTTTATCAAGGGTTTTATTAATTAATGTAGATTTCATCTCTTTTCAACCGTTAATCCTTCTGTCGAAGTGATTAAGGGTATTAAGTTATTATTATGGTGATCAAGCATAACAATAAAAATGGAGAAAACGAATCTATACCACGGATTTGAGAGAAAAATATGAATTATTGATATAAAAATGTCATACAATGCATTCCCGGGCTACTCCCGGTCCTAAAGATTGAGGGTTTTAGCCTCTCATGTTCATCTCACACGAATACATGGTAGAAATTGGGGAATTCATAAGAAAAACGTGAAATAAATGGTAAAACCCCTGAACGGAGAAGAACCGGTGGATCCTTGGCGTAAAACACGAGCTTCCCCGCCTGTCGGTGGTGGAAATCGTCTTCGGCAGCGTCCGAATCACCCGGGATGAGCTTCTCGGCCTCCGTTCTCCTTTTTCTCCTCCTCGGCACTCGTGCAATCCAAAAATGAGATCCTCCCGTGTGTGGGCGGCCGTCATTAGGTATAAGTCCCTAATTAGGTCGTCAAATAACAACAGCCGTCCGATCAAGATCAAAACAGATCCAACGCATATCTGCCGGCGTCGATACCATCGACGCGGGTCGATGGTATCGACCCAGCGGATTAGCGGCAGCTTTCCTTTCTTTTAGTCTGAGCGCCTGTGGTGATCTCGATACCAACGACTTGGGTGTCGATGGTATCGACTCTCTTTAGCGTCGGTTGTTGTCGTTTAGCGACGCTGTAGCTCTTCATGTGTCGATGGCATCGACTTGGGTCGATGGTATCGACAGTTTCCTCACCAGCAACCTGAAGGGATGTCGATGCCATCGACTTGGGTGTCGATGGTATTGACTCTGTGCTACTATTCTCGGCTGGCAATCTGTGGCTTGGTCGATGGTATCGACTTCCGTCGATGGTATCGACGGAAGCAGATACTCGTTTTTCCTAAAATTTCACAACAAGACCAAGTAAATCCACACAATTTATTATAAGATGATAAATAATGCTCAAAATAGTAAAACAAAGGGAATTTGATATAATATGATGGCAAAGACCAAATTAAGTGAATTATGCAATATTATCCATGAAAATGAGTAATTAAGGCACAAAACACATATGAAATAGGTCTATAAATGCGACTCAAAATCATCGCATCACTTACCAAGGACTTGCCCACATTGCAAGAGTCTTCTGCCTTCTTCTAAGGACTTACCTACTCTTGCACAAGTCTTCAACCTTTAAGGGATTACTCACTCTTCTTGGATCTTCAGCCTTTGACTTCACCTTCACTAGGAGAAGCTTCCACCAAGGTCTTACCTACTTGAGCAAGGAGTCTTCTACCTTCACCAAGGTCTTACCCACTCTTGCTCCAAGTCTTCAGCCTTGATCTTCACCAAGGGACTCTTTCCCTTGTTCTTCTTCATCTCTCTTAGCCAAGAGAGAGAACCTTCATCTTCATGGTTGAAATGAGATTTAGGGAGGTGGTAGAAGTGAGAGCCTCACAATATATACATGTAGGACGAGCTCTCTTATAGATTTCATACTCACTCTAACGAATGTAGAAAGTGATTAAGCTTAGAGAGAGAGGAGGTTGTAGGAAGCACTCAACTATAGAATAGGAACCTCACATAGAGTTTTGCATTGAATGCTCAACCTTGGAATGAAGCTCAAGGGGTCCTATTTATAGTTGGGGATGCCTCTTAGCCTTTGGGAAAACTTAAGAATGAAAACTAGCCATTTTATGGCTTGCAACAGATATATTTTCACTAGTTGCAACTCCACAACAGCTAGAAACACTTTTCTGTACTTTTATGTACAGTGCAATCGGTCAAGTTTCTATAAAGATAACTCAACCAATCCCACTAAGAGACAAGACCAATTTAGGCCATCGGTCAAGTTTGTCTCGGGGTAACTCGACCGATTCACTTAAATCAATTTTGGTATGCAGAGGGATTGGTCGAGTTCTATGAGATGAAAACTCGACCGATCAAAAGTTATTTTCAAGATCCATTCAGGATCGGTCGAGTTTGCAACTCGACCGATGAACAACCTGATGTGAATTTTAGAGAATGGTTTTTGAGTGCTTAAACATTCGATATAAGTGCTCCTAATTTTTTCTAAGCTTAATTACAAGTCATACAATCATTACAAGTGATTTACAACATGATTCTAATAGAGTTACATCATATTCCAAAAATATGGACTTGTATTGACTTTGACTTGTCTTTTCTCCAAGTTGAGATGCGCAAGTTAGGGCATTTTGAGTGTGTCTATACCTAATCTGAAATCACTCAAGTAGAAGCATTAGACACAAAGAATTAGAATGGTTTAGTCATCATCAAAATAAGGGTTTAGTCAATTTAGACCTTGAGTAAACAGTTTCTACGCCACATTTTCCACATGAACGGTACATATTTTAATTGATGAGCTTGTTGATCCACTACTCACATCAGTCTTTCCTCATAAGTCAAGTCAGGAAGGATTTCTAGTACAACAATTCTAATAACATGGGATAGATCATGGATATATTTCCTTATTATTGAAACATGAGATACATCACAGATATTTGAGTAAGTCGGTGGCACAACAAAATTGTAAGCAAAGTCTCCATATTTTTGTAGGATCTCAAAAGGTCATATGTACCTTATAGTATGCTTTCCTTTCTTACCAAAATGCACCACTCCCTATGTTGGAGATGTTCTCAAAAACACATGGTCTCCAACTTCAAATATCAACTCACGTCATCTTTTGTTTGTGCGACTCTTTTATCTACTCTGGGCAGTCTTTAGCTTTTCTCTAATCAGATCAACCTTATCAGCACATTTTTGAATTATAACAGGTCCTATCAACTTTATGTCTCCCACATCCCCTCCAATACATTGGCGGTCTGTATGGTCATCCATATAGAGCTTCATACGGTGACATGTCAAAGCTTGTATGGTAGCTTTTATTACAACAAAACTCCACCAAAGGTAAATGTTCCAACTATTGATTATATGCCTTGAGCGCCATCATGTGATTATAGTAAAAGGAACATTTTGTACATAATTTGATTATTCATAAAAGATAATATGTTTTTTAGCATTGAGATGATGAATAAACTTAATAATGTCCTGAGTATATTTTAGCTCGATGACATATTGTCACGCCTCAATTTTCAAAGCTAATTTAAAACATAGAATGGAGTTTTCCTAAATAATAATAGTTGAGGGTTTTAATATAAAAAGATCATAAATGGTATTTCTTATATGGAAATGAAATAAGAAAACTTAAAATGAGACTCAAATATATTTTCTCTTTCAAAATGTGCATTATATGATTCAATTAACTCAAAATGATAAATAGTAGTTTCCCTTCCTTTTTCTCTCTCCTCCAAGATAGTATTAAAGCATATAAGGGATATAAATTAATTCTTGAGAAGGATACCCATTTTGAAGTTAAAAGAAACAATTATGAAAAGATATTACACTTTATTTCATTTTTTGTACATAATTCAAGATAATGGCTTTTAATGTATTAACGGACATACAATGAACAAAGCGGAAAATTAAGGATATAAGAAGGGTATGGACCACTTATTTGACACGTGATCCAAATGTGGTCATGTCTTGACCACATTTGACCCTCTAAATGAATTTAAAAAGTTATCATATAGTTTTAACACAAAATCATTTAATGCATCAAATTAGACCAAAGTCCCGCTTTTTCAGACTGTCACACATTACTTGATTCATTTTTCCTCTTTTACACACCATCCAACAACCCCAATTTAATCAATTGATGATCTAACAGTTGGGGAGTCATCCCCTTCCTACCGCTTGTCCTCCAGTAAAGAATGTTACACATGCCCACCTCCCTCCCTCTCTCTCTCTCTCTCTCATTTCATGGAAATTTCACAAAATCCCCTCGCCTTTCAATTCATAAGGACTCCCTGAATCGAATTATACTTCACTCGCCTCTCCTCTCGCCTTGTGCATGAAACACCCAACTAGGGCTTTTTTCCCTCACTTCCATGGATGGCAGACTCCCTCCCAGCCTTCCCCCTTCCTACTTAAGGATCCCAGAGGCTAACCAACCCACGACAGTTCCTCCTCCATAATCAATTGACTCCCAAGAGCATCGACAACCCCCCCACTCAGCCTTGTTCTTCGGCAATGACATCCTGGTCCTCAGTGCTTCGACCACATCTGCCTAATCAAAAGCATAGTGAGCATCCTTGACCTCTTCCCTTCATTTTTGCATCTTTGGTCTCTACCCCAAATCTTCCCCATTCGATGTACCCTATAGGCCCCTATTGCTTCCATGTTTCTCGATGCTCCCGACAATCACTAGTGGTTTTTCGGGTGGCTTTTCTTTGAGATTTGGTGCCCTCACCTTCAAGTCGAGGCCTCAGACCTATTCACATGATTCATGTGCCTTGTTCATGGGGTATTCTTGGATCCTCACCTTCACGACACTACCTTGGCTATGGCTAAGCGGTTCTGGCACCCTAGTGCACAGTTTCACCTCCCAAATAGCTCATCGCCTTCATTGAGTGATGAAGAACTCGCATGTATCTCTGCTTACCCAAGGCACAAGTTTAGCCCTCCAGTTGATCAGAAAAATTCTCTACCTTAGTGGAACTCCATGGAGCCGAGAGCGAGAAGGTACAATGGCAAGGGTGAATGTACCCTAATGCCCACGCCAATTTCATCAAGTTATTTTGATCGCAAGGGCAGTCTGGACTTTTCACAAGCTTTTTATTTTTCAAACGCATAGATTCTATTTATGACCTAATGTCCCTTTTGCCCCCATGTTAGTTATTAGTGTGTCACATGCTCTTAAGGTCCTTTTGTCATTTCGCATTTCATTTACATCAGGTTTATTTTTTACTTAAATCAATGTCACGCAATAGATTTCATGTATTCTAATTGGTCAGTTTTTTAAATTCACCATAAATAAATGGATGATTGGAAAATTATGAATAAATAGTAATTGGAAAGTATTTTTGACAAGGAATCTGATTTTTTTGTTTTCAAGCCATGATTTGTCTATTTGTTATGATGTTTTATTAGAAACCCTAATTTGACTCATGAAACCCTAAATATGAATCACATGTGATTAATGTGACCTAGACCAGTAATCATCCAACCAAGTTTTTAAATTTAATGATGTTGATCAGTAAGTATAACCCTAATGCACTCAAATCTTAATCTACCCTAATTCAACCTAGGATTAGTACAAGGTATTTATTTATGATGTTCAATAATTATGTACATGTATATAAAACCTAATCAAGATAAGGAAAGGTTTGACTTAGGATTTGATCAATATCAGAGAGACCGTCTTAGGATCTACTTTGGTCTAAGGTAAACAGGTCATGCTACTGAGCGCAAGTATTTATGGTTGAGTGCATGCCAAGTACAAAGAAGACAATATGATTTCAAGTTTATTGCTTTAATCATTTTCACTATATCAATTGCTTGATGATTGCTATATGATATGTCCTATGGTTATAATGATCACTAAGATTAGGGATTATGATTAATGATTCATGAAATTAATGTTCAAGTTCAAGGGGAAAATCCCATCATATTAAAGACCAAGGATCATGTTAATGATAATGCTAATGATTAAGATAATTAGAATTGAATCAGTATTTATATGCTCCCGAATCATGGACCTCAAGGGGTCGTCAAGGACTTTCCTAGAATCAAGGGATTTCCTAGCAATCATGTGCTCCTAAGTGGGTGTCATAGAGGGATGAATACATTTATTGTTCAATTCTTCATGTTAATAATGATTCAAGAATGCTTATAGTTGATTCATGTCAACTTTTCATACATCTCAAGTATATTTTTTTGTTTATGTTATAAAGTGCCAGTACTATTTCTTGGTTTGTTGATTTTCCCTTTTGCATGGTTGGGGATGCGATGTCCCCAAAAGTTGGAGCATTTAGACTAAATAGGATCAAGAAAGGACTAGAAGACCTTCAAGAGCCAACTGGTGGGGTGCCATCCACATTAGGCCATCCAATCATTTAGAATGTTTACTTTCATGATTAGTTTTTCCATGTTTAGAAATGAATAGAATCTTAGACTTTACAAAGAATTCAGTTATAGTTTTTCTTCAAAGAACAATATATGAATCTTGATGGTGAATTATTTATTTATTTGCAATGAGTATTTTATTGTGACATTCCATTCTTCAAGAGATGAATGCTTCCGCTCAGTTATGATATATATTAAAAAGGTGGAGTGTTACACATATGGTTTAGGTTAAGGACCTAAACATGAGATCATATGTATAATGAGAGTATTCATTCTTGTCATGTCCCTAGTCAGTAATTATTGCAGATATTATAGGACAGCAAAAATACATAAGACTAACATGTATGGTGAGTGATGACTATGCTTCTTTAGTCATGATATTGGATATCAACTCAGATACATGGGTACTTGTTAGAGAACAAGTTGTACATGGCATATCCACCTTGAGATTGACACAAAGAAGTCATGCAATGACATGTCAGAGTCATATCTCAATGGTGTATGTGATCCTTAGACCTAAATTCACTGCATTAACACATGTTGCTATGTGTACTTTGACACTATCCAACATGCTCTGAAATACAAGTTAGAAAAAAGGTGGTGATTGGGTACAATGTGACACATAGGGCATACTGTGAATGATATGTATGGATTGTGTCCCTCTTATGAGTGATATCCCCAACCACTTGATAAGAAAGACTATGAAATGCATGGCCATGCTTATGATAGTAACCTCACAATATATTGAATAGTTTGCTCTATTTCAAGGAATATAGATTGAATGTTAAAAATATGACATTCCATGTCCCAATTTCAATATGGAAATCTATGACAAAGGGATTATACACTCATGGTAATATTGTTCAGTATACATATTGTAGTTCTTCTTCAACTCATCCTATCACTTGGGTGGCAATGATGTGTGTCTAGACACCAATCTTTGCTTGTATTATTTTTAACATCACCACCAACTTAATTAGCAACCTACCGGATCACACGTATAAGGGTGCATAAGGGAATTGAAGTTCACAATCAAACATATGATTTGATTAGTTCTAAATCATTAACAAGTAGGTTTAACCCTCTGACTGGATAATAAGATTGATTGAGTCAATGGATCAATTGATGGATTATCAATTGGTCGGATGAGTTTTCCACCGGACTGACATGATCGACCACTCAAGAAACTTGATTGGGCGATTGCAATTTAACGTGAAATGTCACAAATTGGAAAGCAATTTAGATTGGATCTGAATTGATGTGAATAGTAAATCGGCTAACATGATTATGTGATCATGAACTAAGATCGGTCAATCGGGAAACATGATTAGGCGATCACAATCCAGTTTGAATTTTTAGCATTAAATTATTTTTCATATTACGGTTAGGAAATGGATTGAGATTAAGGCTTTTCAAGCCCATGACTCTCCTATATAAAGGGGCACATCTCAACTTGTGATGGATATATATCTTTTAAGGCAAACTACAAGGCAAGTTGGTCATCAAACTTCTCCCTTGGAGAGAGGAAGTCACCCTAAGGACTATTGCCTAAGATAGCAGAAGAAAAGGAGTTTTGGGATGCTTAGCGTGTTAACAACTCCTATTCCTCTTTGACTTAGTGGACAAGTTGGTGAACCATGTTTTCCCTCATCTCCATGGAAGTAGAGGTCTAGGAACATGTGTGAAACCTTGGAGAAGTTGTTCCTAAAGAAGACAATTGTGTAAGCTCAGTGGCCAATATGGGTCTTCTTTTTCTCATATACCCAGATTTCTTAGTGGTCATTCTGAATCTAGATCTGGAAGATCGTGTTCTTCCTTAACATAAGACACGTCTAGTTGTTGGAGAACTAGTGTGCACAAAGGTATGATATTTACCCCTTCTTTGGCTTTTGTTCGTTTTATAGCTACGACAAGTCTGACAGATGGGTATAAAGGGAAGATTTTTCCTTTTTTTATTCCATTGTGCCCCCTTCTAAGAAAACCAACAGTGGTATCAAATCCAATGTTGTATGCTTCTAACACTAGCTTAGGTTTTGAATTGCAAATGATTTGTTGGATGAATTTTGTGCAAATTTACTTCCATGATAATCACCTAATATCATACATGATATGTATTACATATATTAATGTGATGCCTTAACAATCAATTTTGTTTGGTCAATGTGGATATGGAAGTTAGATCATTATGGTGTGATCTGAAATATGTTATATTTTTGGGTAAGGCATGCCCCTAGATCCAATCATGTGATTATTGACATGGCATATATCTTAAAGGATTTGATTAATACTTATAAATGCAAACTTCCAATTCATTATGTTTCATTCAATTATGAGATAATGGGGAAACACTATGAATGTCTAGATAATAATATTACTCAATGACGTATGTCTTCAAGTACTAGCCTTGTGAAAATGAGATCATATGGATGTTAAGAGTACATGTATATATTCTCATTGTGCCACTAATCAGTTATTACTGTGGAAGGTAGATAGACACCAACTACACATAAGATTGGAGTGTGAGTTGGTTGATGACTGAGCCTCACTAAATTGTGATGGCAATTTCAAACCAAGCACACAGATACATGTTAGGGAACAGTGTATCAGACATACCTACCTTAATAATGACACATGGAAATCATCATATGGTAAGCCATAGTCAGCTCTCATAGTGAAGGTGGTGATTGTAATTCTTAGACATGAAATCACTGCACTTGTCACATGTCATTGGGTATGCTTTGACATCATCAAACACAGTCATGAAACATGGATTGTTATAACGGTGATGATTGGGTGGCTTTGACACGTGGGGATAGACTGTGAGTAGTAGATATGGGATTTGTCCCTCCTACTGGAGTATGATATCCTGGCCACTTAATAAGCAAGACTGAGAAATGCATGTGCATGCACATGTGAATCAATATATGATATTGAGATCACATTATCTCAGACATTCTACTCTTGGTTCAAGGAAAATGGATTTAATGTTGACAAGGTGACCATCCATGCCTTGAGTTCATCCTGGATATTAGAGACAAGGGAATTAAATAATCACTACAACACCTTACACACATTGTAGGTTGAAGTTGTTCTCCAACTTTCATTCACTTGGGTAGCACTGATGTGCAACTAGGCACCACTCTTTGATTGTGATGTCGTAAGCAAGTTATGAAAATTCACTGCCAACTTAATATGGGACCTATAGGGTCACACACAAAGGAACTCATCTAGAAGAGGAGTTTGATCTTAAATGACAATTGGATTGATTACTAAAGCGTTAAGGTATTCAATTTACACAACAAAACAATGGATTGGCTGACTGGTATGCCAAACGACCATCTCACTGAGTGAGACAACCGTTTGGACTGCCAGACGGGCGTCTCAAGCATTGAGATGGCTGTTTGGATAGTCAGGGTAATTAGAGAGAATTGGCTTAGTTCTTCCTTAATTGATGAGTGAACCGACCCGTTCAAGTTGTTGAACTAATCAACTCGACTCATGTGAGAACCTGTTGAACTAAATGAGATTACTCAAAACATAAAACACAATCAATCACTAATTAATCACATACCCAAAAATGTGGATAAATTAAAACCAATTTTAACATTAACACCCGCTTAGAAATATTTGCATAAGAGCCCAAACATCTTTCTTGTATCAATACTATGCTAAGAATTTGATACAAATTATTCTATCACTTTAGCCTCAACATATATACATAGGAAAACAATATTCATATACGCCATACAAACAAGCATTAATATGCTAACAAAAGTTTGATTTGTTTGATACACCATATACAAACTTTTCCTACCCGGACCTGAGAGTACAAGGACGAATCTAGGACACACTGGACATCTAATCAACTTTCTCAAATATCCATTATTGTAGTTCTTCTTTACTTCCATGGGTCTATTGTCGTCATTGCTGATTACCTAAAAAAATGTGGCGAACCACAAGGGTGAGACCCATGTCCCAGCGAGAGATATAACTCTCTCCGACAGATATTTATTACAACATTTTTAAGTAAATAAACAGTTTAAGTAGTTTAATCAGATATAACAAATAAGCTCAGCAACACTAATGATTAACAAAATACATAAAGGAGTGGATAATAGCTATCACCATTAGCCAGACTATCATCCTTTATCTTGTTGACAATATAAGAAATTCTGAGCATATGTATATCTTGCATCATGAGCAAGTCTAGTAACATAGAATCTCTATCATTATGAATAAGTCTAGCCACACAAGCGTAGCTAACAACATTAGCATGTCTAATAGGTTGAACATATCAACATCATAAGAAGAATTAACAACATAAGCACAACTATCTGGATAATCTTGATTAGTAGTATATGCATCTCGAGTTACAAAGGCATGGCTAGCATGCTAAACATAACTAACAACATGGGATAGCTAGCATCATGATTATAATTAGTATTAGTAGTAGTATAATTATCAAAATAAGCATGGCTACTATATGTATGCATATACAATTTTAAGCATATCCACAACATAAGTATATCTACTATCTCTTAATTGCACTAAGCATCATCTTTATGTAAAGAGAACAAACAAGGGTTATCATCCAATGTGAAATCTCATGTATGACCCTAAAAAAATATGCTACACAGTTGTATTGCATCTTTTATTATGCCATGGGGAGTTTGAGTCGTACCACCCAAAGTTCAACTGACCCCTGTGAAGGGCTAGTCAGTTTCGTACAATATTTAGAAGTGTCGGTATCCTAAGATCTCTTCCCCTCGATCAATACGAGTAAAAAGGCAGTGACCTATCATTCAAAGCTACCACTACAACGACATATAGTCAAGCTGCTAACCACTAGTCTGCCCTTGGTACAGGTCACGACACTAGAAACTAGGGTATACAAAACCCTCTAATCTGAGGTACAACTGTTGTTGTCCTCAATCACATCAAATGTCTAATGCATGACCGTAGCCATCCTCCATAACATGCATTGTGGATGACAAGGATATATCCTCAACTTGCCACCCCCACATACTCAACAGTATACGCTTCGAGTTTCCCTTAGGAATACTCGTTTCACCATCTAGTAAGTCCTGACACTGAAGATGGCTCTACGGCACAAAGCACTACATTATTAGAGTTGTACTTGATTAGTTATGCCAATTGGGTGAATTAAGGCTACATTAAACAAGTGGACATACAAACCCTAATTCACTTATAGCAATCATATAAATATCACAACTTCAAAAGATATAAAATGTGTGAAACATAATTTCTCATCTCATCATCACATGGTACTATTCACTTGTCATTCATGAGACTACTCTAGTCACCATACTATCATAAAATATAAATCCTTTTTAGAATACCATAGGGTATCAAACCTTATCAACACAAGAAGATTACACCTCATTCAAGGCTCAACCATGCCCAAAGGTCATTAAGACCATCATACTATTCCCTGCAAGATCATCATTATATTTACATGCCCTATAATAAGGCTCAACAACATCACTTACATATAATACACTAAATCAGCACAATGCTGCATTAATGAGCTAGGAGATATTCATAAACAATCATAGCAGGGTTAGATTAACATTAAGAACATTCCTTTATTACATCAACATGCAAGGAATCTAGATATGATTAACCCTCATCATATTCATAATGCACATGTTTAGCATAAGAAAGTATTAACCACGTGGCTATGATAACCACCAATTAACATTTTAAGGTTATGATCATATTAAGGAGGTTATTTCACCATCTATCCATCATATAAGAATGTTAAACATGAATACTCATCTTTATCTATTTGCATTAGAGTTAGGTTCAACAAGATAAATTATATTAATGTTACTAATCAACACTTATACCCAAGCCCTAACTCACGACATCCCCATTAGATCATGGATGCATAAGGTGAAGCATCGCCATCACATTCCATAGTATTCTCAAGTATGAACCCACACATAAATCAAGGTGTAACCCATTGGGTTATAGCATACTAGGGTTTCAATAACAATCAAGAGTACTCCATTATTCTATTAATCATTCAAGGAAGGTTGATTATGATTAATCACCATCACCAAATTGCATTAGGTTTAAGGTGTATAAAGCTATGTCCGATTAGGGTTGAATGTCAACACAACATGATTATTATCAATTCTATTCATATGAGTGAAAAGGTAAGACTACATAAATAATGGCAAACCTCTATCGGTTTCAACATCACTCAAACTATACCAACATGCCTCAAGCATTAACCCAAAATCGTTGGATGTGGAATAGGTAAAACCATTGGTAGTTTAAATAAATAAACACCTTGAATGAATCATGAATGACGTTATTGAGTTGTGATCTATAAAAGTCACCATTTAATCCTAGACATCCTTTGATTAACAATAATAATGATTCTTTGGAGAGTAGGGTAAAACCCACAACCGACTGCTCATTTAAAACAAGCCATCCATTGTCAACAGGTAAGCTCCTTAAGTTGATCATATAAAGAAAACCATATAAATCACATTATTAGGACCAACATATTAAATTATCCATAATTCCACTTTATTGGAGGAATAAACATTAGATCTTGACCATTGGGTCAAGTTCATATGTTAAAACCATCAATTACAGTATATGTTTGACCATTGCATCAAGTGACCCAAGAAACCATTGGTCTAAGGTTTAATTGATGCTACAACTATATGATTAACTCACCATAGGTTATGGAGACCTGATCCACCATCATTAGTGACCATTAAGTCACCATAGGTTTTTAGATCAGTACTATATTCATTAATCATCATCAAATATTAAGCTAATGTCATCATTGATTGATAACATCAGTAGGGTACTTAATGGTTGATCATTAAACTTCTAATTGAGCCAAAACCTAACCTAAGGGGGTGACCATAGGTTGTCACCATCATTTTACACCTTTGATCACGACCATCAGTTGTCAACATGGCAACATCATTGGTTCTTGCATGGTATCACCATCGATTATGTCGTAGTGAAGGAAATAGCTTGAAAACCCTTATTTGAACCTATAATTGTTTTGTGCTTAGCACCATAGGTTGTTGCTATCAAACTGTCCCAGATCATTTTACACCTTAGATAGGTCGTACATACATTTACAAGTTTATATAGAACTGGAACAGAACAGGGAACACCACAAAAAATCGTAATTCTAAACAAGCATGGCTTCTCTATACTTAGTTCATCACATTAAAGCATAAACATGAACTAACAAGATTCTAACAAGTAATATAAGTGAAGAATGTTATAAAACTCGCCTCTATAGAGTAGGTCAGATCCTAAACAGAAATACTCTCTAGAAAATAAGGCAAGAAAATCTTAGATTTAGATATGAACTTGGCCAAGTAGGCACTTCTCTCCACAAAGAAGCAAACCCCTAGAAGAAGAAACAAGAAGGATAGATTTTTGAGTTCTAGAGCCACTTTCACCATGGAACAACAAGGTTCCAACCTGAAGAAATATAGGAGGAAGAAGAAAAAAGAAATAAATGGAGGAAATAAGGTAATACTTACACTTTTAGGTCAAGATCACTAGGAAGGAGCTTTAGGAACCCATAAAGGAAGTCAATTGCAACCCTAGATTCTTTTTCCAAGAAGATCCCCACTTTCTTCTTCCTTGGATAGGAATTTCACAGCAGCACAGAGGGATAAAGAGGTTTGTAGAAGGAGGAAAGTGGTGGAGAGAAAATAGTTCATTTGGGTGATTAGGGATAAGTATATGAAACTTTAAGATAAAGAAAAATAAAAAGTTGAAGTTCTAGTATGTTTCCAAGTGTCCATGGCCTTAAACTATTAAGAATATACAAGTACACATACAAGAAGATCCCAAAACATCAATGTTGACCTGCTTATATCTCCTTTATCGAATTTCCAAGCCAATCAAATAATTCATTAGTTGATAGCTACTAAAGGTAGCTCATCCATGAAGGGGTAAACCCTAAAATACCCTTGAGGAAAACACCTTCAAACCATGGAGAAACTAGGAGTCCCATGGATCAAAATACTAAAAAATGATAAGATAAAATCTAAGGAACATAATTTATGTGACAAATTGCAAAGAAAACCCCTCAATTGGGTAAATTGTAGAAAAGTCCAAAATGTACATAAAATTGCATAACTTGCTCAAATAGTGTCCAAATTGGACCAAACTTAAAACGTAAGCTTGTATTATGATTTCAAAGCATATCACAAGGTTAGATTAGGGTTCTAAGCATTCAATTATGGTAATTAAGTTTATTGAACTCATTACGCAAGTTCAAGGGCCTTACAATTCATGTTCACTATATGGCCGTCTGGGTGAATGACAAATGCTTCTCACTTTGGTGAGACAACATAGTTGGGCTGAACGTTCTGGATGTTTACTAAACATATTTGATTGTGCTTTACTTGATGTACAAGAAAATTAATATGTGATATTAATTGGAATTGAAATTTTCAAATTTGTGTCCAATTATGAAACTTCTAGATGACCGTATGGTAGTGCGAGATGATTGTCTTGCACACCAGACAACTGTATAGGTGTGCCAGATGATTGTTTGGCATCTCGCAGATTGCCAAAATTCAAGTTCTTTTAGTCCCTTCCACTCCCACTCAATCTCATACATATTGGGAACCCTAGCCCAAACCCCGCTTATAAAAGGAGGGGTACTTGGGGCTTCCCAAGACACAACACAGACAACTGAGAATCGGTTTCTCTGTAAACTATTGTCTTTTTTTGTTGTGGTAACTGAGAGATCCTAGGCAAGTCCTACCTGACTGGGAGGGATAGCCAACAGAGAGAAGAACTAATAAGTTATTATTGTAGGAGAGCAGGTTGGTGACTAGTACACCAACATGAGGGACAACTCCTTCCTGATTGTCTTGACAGGACGACATGAGTTCTAGTTGGTCCGTATGAACTAATCTAGAGGCAGGAGTGCTTTGGCAACTACCAGGAGAGAAAAGTCAGCTTACAGTCTGTGGTAAGACCACATGAGTTGTTGTAGAAGTTGTTCTTATTCGTTGGTCGTGGTGAAGACCAGGAGATGCACAACCACTGTTCAAGGGAAACTTGTTCACAATTGCATAGAAGCGAGTTGTTGTCGCTGGACTTGCTCCAGGACTAGGTATAACTCATCAAACCATCCTTCTTATTTCATAGTAGTTGACACAATCTTGTTGTTATGGGAATACAGATAGATAAAATTGTTGTTTCTGCTGCTATACTTTAAGCATGTGTTTCCCAACAATATTGATGTTTTGATTTCGATTGAGCATCATGTATTATGTATACATCTTGCATGCCATACATCTCACTATTCATTCCCCATATAAATTTTAATTATGCAATTAGAATAGTATGATGTGTAAACATCACTGGTGGACCACAGTGGAGAGAATGAGATGATCAAAAGCCTACACTAAATAGGATGGTTCTTGTAGGGTTCATGATCATGATGATATGATGGATCTACAATAGCACAAGATTCTACCCAAAATAGGGACTTCTTATCGGCCGAGCAGCTTGCTTATTGAGTGACAAGAACCCCTGAAGAGTTGTTCAAGGAATAGTTTTAGATGTTGATCTCTTAGTTGTTTTCTACAACACTTGTCAATTTGTTGTACTAATTTCCATATTTCATTTATTGCATGTGGTGATTGTTATTGTATATGATATGCATAATAATGTATACATAATGGTGATTGCGCACACACACACACACACACACACACACACACACACATATATATATATATATATATATATATATATATATATATATTGTCCCTCAATATAATATCAATGTTGAATATTCCTTCTAAGTGCAGTACACATAAAAATCTTGTTCGACTAAGTGTGCTCTCACCAATCATGGTGCATCGTCTACCTCCGGGAAGTATGATGATAAGTATGTGGGCCTACCAAGAAGGGTGCATATCTTATGGTATTGGCCTTTGGTTGTATTTGACCAGGTGACCTTAATGGAATCAAGGACCTAGAGGCATAAAGATGGCATATAATTCATATGATGAATTATTGACATAGAGATGTGTTACTATATATCCAAGAATTACATATAGTGTAGTTAATAATTGTTTCCTACCTTAATAATTGAGTTATGAGCAATAGTGATGGTTGATTAATGACTTACTGTTTTGGACCTTGGTTCACTAGATTCTTGTTGTAATCGTCCACGCTAATAATGAGAGTTATTAATTTTGAAAAAATAGTGGGAGAGTAACTATTTAAATTATGAATTGATCTCATCAAATTAAGTTTTTGAAATTAAATTAACTTTCAAATCAAATTATTGACTAGTGTAAAATATCTTCTATGTAGATCAATGGCAAATACCATAAATGTCGGGACCTCTCATTTGATCAACATAAATGCCGACCATTAGAGAGAAACCCAAAACCTAAACCAGATTATGAAACAAAACAACAAATTCTCAATAAAAAGCATTTAAAACTGTAAATGAAAAACATAGATATATTTTTCCTTTTTCTTTCTTCACAATTTTCATAAACCAATGTCACATCAAGGACATGAAATTAAGATATCACAATTCTTATTCATCTCCATTTAAAACCAAAATAAATCTTACTTCTCACATGTGGTTCAGTTTACAACATATACAAGTACATTAATGAACAATGTGATACACTACCATCCCGAGAAAGAGAGAGTACATGCAAATTCTAATCTATCTAGATTATTCTATTTATGTCTTCTTTGTCATTACCTCTCTGCTAGATAACATTATACATAAAATGATTTGAAACAACCTCACGAGACTCATATAGAGCCCCAGTGAGTGGATACCTCCCACTCAACCAAGGTACATGCATAACACCAAATTAAATACAACAAACTCAAAAGAAACTTACATATATTGAAAGGTCTAGCAGATAGTTATAGAATAAGTCAAACCTAGTTTACAATGGTAATATAATAAAATATATAAGGTAATCACTTAAACCAAATATAACATTAAAACATCTTTTAGAGCATATTTATGAACAAATCAGTAGATAATTCTTAGTTCAGATTAACAATCCTTCTACATGAGTTACAAGTCAAGTTCTAACCATTTTGAATCAATTCTAACAATAACATCATATTTGTGACACCCACCAGCAGGACCAGGAACAAATCATGCAGTCCTAAAGCCGAAGTACGCATAAGACATGTCTACCAAACTGTACAATCAAATAGCAAACAATCCAACTCATATTCAGAGTGGATATAAATCCTACCATTCACAACTTATCAACAAGATATATCAGAATATGAAATAGATAATCTCTATAATATCATGATTATCTTACACAACAAGAAACATAATCAACAATGGCAAATCACCAGCAAGCAATACAAGGAATGTAATTAACATTCAAACCATATTTTGCACGGCTTGTCATCTTTAATTTGTTTACCCTGAAACTACTTGGCTTGTACCTCACCACATAGAAGTGCAACGCCTGATTCTCATGTCAATGATTCAATATCACTATCTTAGGGTTTAGTTGACCACCCTAAGATATCAACAACAGACCTTGGCCTCAGGGTTGCCTAAAGAGGCTCCTGTATTCATGTCAGGTACATGAGATATAAACCAGCAAAATAATATATCACATATCACAAAATTTCTCATATATTCATATTTCACTTATTCCATTGCATTAGAGTCTATTCGTCATGGACATATACTTTCACAACAAGGATTGAGAGCCAAAGCCACTCCAAATGACTCACTCCTAAATCCTGGTGGTCTATCCTTTAAGGTCTCGATCCATACTATGGAAATCCTTCTCATTATTCATCAATTACTACAAGGTGATCCATTTTGTTTCCCCGGTGTGGATCTTAATAAACTCATGGTGTGAAGGGTACTTAGCTATATGTGTATGTTGGTATGTATGTCCATATAGCCAATAATATGATGATTGGAATGCGGCATTAGATACCTGATTTGATAATAATAAAGGTAATTATGTCTATTATGTTTGTCTCAATAATGAGAAGATTACACAAATATAATAGATGTCTAAAGAATGATGTTACTTGATGACATATGTGTTTAGGCTGAGGACCTCAACAATGAGATCATATGTATGATAAGAGTACATACATTCTTGTTATGTCCCTAGTTGAATATTACTATGGAAGCAATATAGATAACAATAATACATAAGATTAGAGTGTGTGTTGACTGATGACAAAGTCTCATTAGTCATGATATCTGATATCAAGTCAAGCACATAGAAAATAAGATGGTTCAATAACCTAAGAAGGAGGGCCCCGAAAGTAGGGCTTTGGCAATCATGATCGTGAGCTAGGGCTCCCCTTTTTATGCAGTGTCCCAATTTGGGGGGGGGGGGTCTGGCGGCCGTCACATGCCACCTTCTCCCCCTAGGCCTCTTCATCGGTCCACCTCTTCTCCATTTTCATCCGCAGGCTTCTTCACCGAGCTTCCCTTGGTCTCTCCACCTTGAGACGATGACTATGGTGGGTTTGGGTCTCCAATCTGGATCTATCGCTACTGGTGATTGGGGTGGCAACCTGGGAGGTTGGCATTTTGGGGTTCTGCTTCTAGTTATGGTAGGGGCAACGCCCTTCTCCCCTGTCTTAGTGTTGCTTTTGTTCATGTCTCATGTTTTGATCGATACTTAGTTTAGGCCAGTTCGTCTACCATTTTTAGTTCGTAGGTTGTCTAAGAATATATAGTCCTTCTGTCTATGGAGTTTTTTTTTGTTGGTACTGGATTCCCCTATCTTGTTCATCTCGGTTGGGGTTTCCCATTTGTTGTTGCCCTGGTCTGTTGTTGGACGTGTCATTCTTGCACTAGGCTGTTGATATCAAATATGGATGAAGGTTTTAACAATGGTAATCTTGCTTGCTTTAGTCTTGACAGGAGAGGCATCAGCTATGCATACACAACCCAAGATTGTGGTTTGACTCTGGTTAAAAGCTCATTGTTTGAGCAATTTGGTGTGGAATCCAGGTTCCTTGTTTACTTGTACCCGATCTTGTCTGCTTATGGTTGATGTAATTCTCTTTTCTTGGTTATTGTATATAAGGGAAGTTCCCTATGTAGGTGTTGTATGGATTTTATCTAATTAATGATAACAATTTACCTTTAAAAAAATCAAGCACATAGGTACATGTTAGAGAAAGATGTAACAAACAGGCACACCTTGAGAGTGATGCATGGTACCATTGAATGATAGTCAAAATTAGCTCTCATAGTGATAGTGGTTCTTAGACCTGAAGTCACTACTATCGTCACATGTTCATTCTATTTAGAACTCATCCAATGTGACCTTGAATAAGGGTTGTCATATATGTGGTGCTTAGGTGCATTGTGACACGTGGGGATTGAGTGTGAGTGATGCAGATTGGATTTTTCCCTCATATAGGAGATTGATATCCAGGCCTCCTGATAAGAGAGACTGAGAAATGTATGACCATACTCATGTGAGTCACTACGTGATATGTGAACTCACATGCATTGTGACGACCCACCATCACAAATAAGCGAGATTACTCAAAACAAAATGTGAAATTAACATTAAACATCCAGATTACCAGAAAATATGGTAAATTAAAACTGATTTTATATATAAGCACAAAAGAAGATAATATTACATAGAAGTCCACAATTTGTGCCACATGTATCCCATATCATACTATAAAGGTATCCACTTTACTGTACAGTGGCCATCCTACCACAACTTGTTACAAAAGGGTAACTTGTCCATATATATACAAGTTATACATGTACAACCATGACATACTGCCAATAACCTCGTATCCATGTACAACATCTACAAAAAAAAACCAACGACTTGAGAGTACAAGGACGACATATAGGACTCTACTACAAATCACTAGTAGCATATCCAACCTTTAACAACTATTGCTCTCCTTGCTGCTCTTCCTCAACTGCACAATCTCTACCGTGTCGTGCATGACCACCTAAAAGATGTGGAAACGCACGGGTTGAGACCAACATCCCAGTGATATATATAACTCTCTGCCAACAACTATTATTAACACTAATAGATTATAACAGGTTAAGCATTATGAGTGAATTCAGCTAAATGAATAATTAAAAGCTGATAACACAAATTAAGTAGTTTAAGCAGCTAGAAACTGATTAGTAGAACATCACATACTTTTAGAAGGAATACGAAGAATGTGTATAACCATTATTAACTAAACAATATAAGAAACAAGGCAAAGGGGTCAAACAATGTGATTCATGTTTAACCCTAAGTAAATATATTACATGTTGTATTACATCTTTTATCATACCATGAGGAGATGAGCTATATCACTCATGCTCCAACTAACCACTACTAAGTCGAAATCAGTGACATACAAGATCTAGGAGAACCAGAATCCTATGATCTCCCACACCCTCAATCAATCTGAGTCTTCCATAGTGGCATATAGAGTCAAAATGCAAATCAACATAGTCTGCCTTGGTATATATGCACAACACTAGATACTGCCACAACCATTCTCGTATCAGGGTATGATCACAACTATCCCTGTAAACATATCATCTGAGATACGTCTCGACCGCTCTCCTATAGAGACATGACTGTAGACATCCTCAAAACCAGTGATTGTGGATGCAAGGATACATCCTCAACTTGATCCCCCACATATTCAACAATATGCGCTCAGAGTTTCCCAAAGGAATTACTCGTTTCACCATCCAGCAAGTCCTGACGTTGAAGATGGATCTATGGCACAAGGCAACTACATGATTAGGGTTTCACTTGATTAGTTATGCTAATTGGATGAACTAAAGTTGCATCATACAAGTGGACATACAAACTCTAATTCATTCTAGCAAGCATAATTGATAAACAACTCCAAAAGATATAAAACGTATGAGGTATATACTTGTCACACCATCACATGATATTACTGCCATACAAGGTCATCATCATTATCACATAATCTTAGGATAACCATCCTTCAACACATTACTGGAAGATATCACCTCAAACCAGGCACAAAGCCTCTACCCAGTCATAAGACCCAATCACATAGTTCCTGCATAACATCATTATCTCATCATGCCTCATAAAGGCTCATAGTTACCACCCTACATCACATTAGAGATACCATAGAAACCACAGGCTATGATGTTCATTCAACCTGCAACATTAGGGTTACACAAATAGGACGGAGAATACATCATTACATGCTAATTGCTTCAAGCAAGATAAGCATTACATCATATACTCATAATTCGGGTCAGGGTTTCTCATAGATAGCCAATTAGGGTTTCCATAACTACATTCAACATCAAACCCTAGGTACATCACTTCCCACATTCTTGGAGCATATTAGGTTAAGCATCATCACATGTGTAGAGACCAACCCCAGGTAGAGAACACTAGGATTACACCACGTGTAGTGACCTCTAGACCATTAATACCATACAAATGTAGAGACCAAACCATATACAACCATCACTATCAACCGTAACATCACCAGGTGTAGTGACCTACACATGCAACGACTATGTAGAGACCTCAAGATCAAACCAAACATTGTGTCTACAACACGTTAGCCAAGTGTTGACCACAACACACCACCTCATGTACTAACCATCAAGGCTCTTACAATGTAGCGACCATCCACACAAAGTCAAGGCTTAGCGGCCACGATACCATACATAATGGTCGCAACAACACACCAAGAATAGCGACCAACAAGAAACAAATCCGTATGTAGCGACCATCAAAGCCTACAACATAACAACCACATCAAACCATCCATAGTGGTCGCAACAAAATGCATCAAGTGTATCAAACACAATGTCAACTACATGCACATCTAAACACATCATTTGCAATGCACCATCTCACATAGGGATCACAACACACTGTTACATCAACATGATGACCAACATAGCTAGGGTTAGGGTTATAGCAACTAACGAAAAACCCAATATCACCCCTTCCATATCCATGGATAACAAAATAGATGGTTAACACCATGGGAACCGAAGAATCACCAACAAAGAAACCTCATGAAAGAAATGAACATAAAACCCTACAACAAGCGTCACATGAATCAACATGGAAATCAAGACAAGGGGAGAAAATCAAGCGTCAAACTCATGTAAATTAGAACCAAAACCTCCATCTCATTCAAAATGGTTGAAACAAGATCATGGTGATAAAACCAATGATCAAGATGTTGCATGCAAGCCTAGCAACTCCACCATCCATACATCTCAGGTACAAGTATTAGGGTTTAGGAGAAAGAATAATCTATATAAGAGTGCTTCATAATCTTAAACCCTAAATCAAGATATATAACATCATTTAGCAACTTATGATCACAATTTAGAGATGAATTAGTAGCATCAAACAAGATAACATGAAACAATAGTAGAGGAGAGAGTTATATAACCCGCCTTGACGTGAAGGTCAACTCTAAAAGCCAAGTAGCTCCAAGAGAGAGAAGATACACCAAGCTTGGATCATCTCCAACTCCAAGAAAGATCACATAAAGGAAGGAAGAACAAACCAAGGTCAAAGGAAGCTCAAAGAGAAGAGGGTAAAAACCCTAGGCCAAAAAAGAAAGGGAAAAGAGGAGATCTTCATCTCACTCAGATACTACCATGGAGAACCACATATTCAACCTCTGTTGGAGAGAAGTTCCTCAAGAAAGCCACCATGGAGAACCATAGTATGTCCGAGAGAAGAAAGAGAGCGGTAGGGTTCAAGAAAAATGAGATCAAAGAAGATAAACCACTTACTATAATCAAGGATCACCAAGAACACCACAAGGGAGATGATCAAACCCTAGATCACCACTTGTAAGAGCTCAACCTCCTTCAAGATCTAGTACCTTCACTAGCACCACCAAGTACAAGTGTTGACCTCAAGAAAGAAGAGAGAAAGAAGAGAGCTAAAAGGGTTACTTACATGTGAAAGAAGGGGTATAAATACTTAAGGGTAGGAGAGAGGTAGAGGGATATGAGGTGCCAAGATGTTAGAGCCTCTAAGGATACTTGTCCCTCAACACCTCAACCATGCAAGAACTCAAGGTATGAATTCAAGAAAGGACATTAAAACCAAGGATATGTAGTGACCACTTGGTCCAATACATCCTTTGGTCAAAGCAAAGCAAGGAGATCACCATGTAGCGACCACAACACTAAGCCAACCAAAGCAACTGGTCGCCACAACAAAGTATAAAGCCACAACACCTTAGTTCGCTACAAACCAACCAAAGAACAAGGTGTATCAGTCACAACAATTCATAAAACACATCAGATGCTACAAGGATCAACATCAACATGGTCGACACCACCATCAACTCAAGCAACCATGCAAACCATGCAAACCCTAGCATCAACACTCATGATGCCACCTCATCAACAAAGGTCCAACAAGGTGCCCTTAGTCATCATTCTCTCTCTCTCATGATGCCAAAACATAGGAGTCACATCAAACATGTGACAAATTGCAAGATAAACCCTCAACATGGGTAAATTGCAACTTGGTCCAAAACAAACATACATATAGCATAACTAGCTCAAGCATCATGCAAACTGGGCCAAATTGAAAACATAAATGTGTCACATGTTATTAAGGCATCTTAAGATATTAGATCAAGGTTCTAAGCATCTTATCAAGCAAATAAAGAAAGATCAAGCATTAAGCTAGGTCATGGGTCTTACACCCATAAACCCCTAATAAGGATTTCACCCCCCAATCCTACATGAAAAGAGACAAATACTTCTTATGCATCTTGTCCTCGAGCTCTCATGTGGATTCCTCCATACTTAGGTGATGCCACAAAACCTTAACCAAAATGATATCCTTCTTCTTCAGCTTCTTCACCCTCTAGTCTAAGATCAACACATGACCCTCCACATACGATACGTCATCCTCTAACTCAACCTCCATGGGCTGCAACACTAGCTCTGTGTCAGGATGACACATCCTCAATATCAAAACATGAAATAGCAGATATAGTATGTTTAACTCAGGTGGAAAATCCAACTTATAAGAATCCTTCCCAACACGTGACACCATAGGGTAAGGTCCCATATACATGGGAGCCAACTTACCATTATTCTCAAACCTCAGCATGCCTTTCCAAGGAGAGACCTTGAGATACACCTTGTCTCCCACTTAAAAACTCTAAGGGACTCCAACGATTATCAACATAAGACTTCTGAATATCATGGGCTACCTTTAGCTGCTCTTGTATCAACTTAATCTTCTCCTTTGTCTGATGTACAAGCTCAGGACCTAAAAGTTGATACTCGCCGATCTCATACCAACATAACGAAGACCTATAATGTATCCCATATAAAGCCTTGTACGGTGCCATGTTGGTACTCCTATGATATCTATTGTTGTAAGAAAACTCTAATAAACTGATATGTACATCCCAACTACCCAAAAAATATAGAACACAAACTCTCAAAAGATCTTCTAGCGTCTTTATAATCCTCTCAGACTGTCCATCTATCTACAAGTAAAATGTTGTGTTGAACCTCAACTGTGTACCCATAGTTGTGTGCAGACGCTCCCAAAAAGTGATTGGTAAACTGAGGACCTTTGTCAAACACTATCATCACTGGGATTTCATACATATGTACTATCTCATCAGCATACACTTGTGCCAACTTCTCAGATGTATACATTGTTTTCACTGAAAGGAAATGTGCTGACTTGGCCAACATGTCCACTATCACCCATATGAAATCATTACCTTTGGCTATCCTAGGAAGTCCAACCACAAATTCCATCATGATATGATCCCATTTCCATTACGATATTGGTAAAGACTTCAAAGTCCTTGCAGGTTTTTGATGGTCGTCCTTAACCTGGTGACACACATGTCACTTTGCCACAAACTCAACTGTGTCACACTTCAAACTAGGCCACCAATACATGTTTTTCAAGTTGTGGTACATCTTGGTACTACCTAGATGCATGGCATACATTGACGAGTGAGCCTCTTCTAGAACCAACTTCCTCATATTTTCAACATTAGGAACCATTGCTTTATTGTGGTAACATACTGTCCCATCTTTTGACTCACGGAAGCCATCACGCTTCTCACTGCCAAACTCTGCTAATATCACAATATCATCATGTTGTGCATCTCTGATAAGATATCTCATTGTAGCTTTCACCTGTAACTGAGCCAACAAGCCTGACAACAAGATGACCTCCAACTTTACATTCATCTGGCAAAGAGACACCAACATGTCTCGCTTATGTCACATCAAGGAACTCAACTACACCTTATCAACATATGATGATGAAGAAAACTTCCTGATCAAAGCATCTTCCGCCATGTTCACCTTCCTTGGATGGTAATCTTTGATGCAATCATATTCTTTGATCAACTTCATCCAACATCGTTGTCACATATTCAACTCTTGCTTTGAGAAGATGTACTGTAGGTTCTTGTGGTCAGTGAAGATCTGACACTTCTCCCCATTAAGGTAGTGTCTCTGAATCTTCAAGGCATGGACCATAACAGCAAGCTCCAGATCTTGCATAGGGTATCTCTCCTCATGTTTCTTAAGTTTTCATGAAGCAAAAGAAATCACATTTTATCTTGCATCAGCATGCAACCCAAACCATTCTTCGACGCATCACAAAATATGATATAACCTTTTCCTTACTCGGGAAACACTAACACTGATGCATTGGTCAACTTCTCCTTTAAAAGCTATAAAGAACGTTGACACTTGTCATCCTAGAAAAATGACACACCTTTCCTTGTCAACTTTGTTAGAGGTAATACTATGGCACTGAAGTTCTTGATGAACCTCTTGTAGTAGCCTGCCAAGCCAAGAAAACTACAAACCTCTGTCATCATCTTAGGCTGATCCCATTTTAACACTGACTGAACCTTCTTAGGATCCACATAAACACCTTCAATAGATATCACGTGCCCAAGGAATGACACCTCCTTCAGCTAAAACTCACACTTATTAAACTTGTCGTACAACTTGTGTTGTCTCAACAAGGTCAACGCTTGTCGTAGATGCTGCTCATATTGCTGGCTGTCTTTGGAGTAGATCAGGATATCATCGATGAACACAACCACGAACTGATCAAGATAAGTCTAGAACACTCTATTCATCAGGTTCATGAATGTTGTTGGTGCATTGGTTAAGCCCAAACGACATAACCACAAACTCGTAGTGACCATACCTCATCTGAAAAGCTGACTTGGGTATGTCATCTGCCTTTATCGATAATTGATGGTATCTTGACCTCAAATATATCTTTGAGAACATTTCAGTTCCTCTCAACTGATCAAACTTTGCCTATCTATAGCAAGGAATACGTGTTCTTGATCGTCACCTTGTTCAACTATCGATAGTTGATACACAACCTCATAGATATGTCCTTATTCTAAACAAACAACATAAGAGCACCCCAAGGGGAAGTGATTGGTTTGGTAAAGTCTTTCTCTATCAGTTCCTATAACTGCTTCTTCATCTCTTACATCTTAGTTGATGCCATTATGTACGGTGTCTGTGCTATCAGCTGCATAGAAGGAACTAGATTGATCCCAAAATCAATCTCTCGATGTGGAGTAACACTGGGAAACTCATCAGGAAACATGTCATCAAACTCAAACACGACAAGCACCTCCTGAATGTTAGGGCTCCTCACCTTAGTATCCACCACATGTGCCAAAAAAACCTCACACCCCTGCCTCATCAACCTCTCTAGTGTCATTGTTGACACCAAGCATGTCGGAAGAATCTTCCTATCTTCTTGGAAGACCCATGAAACATTGTCGTCAGAGAAGTTAGCCTCCTTGGTACTACAATCCAAGACCACCCAATATTTCTCCAAAGTATCCATTTCAAGGATCACATTGAATCTGTGCATGCCAAGTAGTAGAAGGTCCACTTGAATGTTGCATCCTAAGAAAGAAAGAACGTAGGATGGACACACCTCCTGCAACTCAGTGGAACCAACCAAAAGGGTTTCTAGAAGGAGACTATTAGATCTATGACTAACAGACAAAGAACAAATAACTATCACTTATCTAGTGATAAAAGAGTGTGTCGCACCGGGGCCAACCAAAATAGAGATAAAGTAGGAAGAAGATAAATTAGAATTAAATAACTCCATCTAACTTGACATGGCATGTGGGTTGGATACTCCCTCTAGTTGATTGATAGCATAGAATCAATTTGTTGCCTGTTGTTGCCCCTATCCTCTATTGGACTACCCTAACTGTAAGGACCCTGACCTCTGTTTAGGGCTTATCCTGTTTGCTTTTATTAACCTTGATGCTTAGTTGCCTGCTAATCACCTTTGGTGGTGATTAGGGTTTGTTGGTGCTTGGTTGAGAGCTGGGGTTGCTATTTGCAATTAACCCAAGTCTAGGGTTTGTGGGAAAGTTAGCCACCTTGTGAGGTGTTCCTCCCTCTCCTTGCTTCCTCTAGTGTTGAGAGGAAGGTTTGGGCTCGTTGCTTGAGTTCCTTTGGGCTTGGTTGAGCTTGTTGGGCCTTATTGTGCCTTGCCTTTGCTTCTTTGGACCTTGTGTCGGGCAAGAGTGCCCCGTGTCGGCCTAGGTGTGTCGGTCTGAGCTTGTGTCGGCCTGTGGTGTGTCGCCTAGGGTGTGTGTCAGCCATGGTGTGGGTGTGTCGGCATTGGTGTGGAGGTGTGTCGCCCATGGACCCCTTTGACCTTCTTTGACCTTGTTTGTGTCACCACTAGTGGACACTTGGTGCTTGATGTTTGCATGTGGCAATGACCTTGGACATGTCTTTAGGGCATGTTAAGAGTGGTGGATTTGCACATGGACAAGTGTCCCTAGGTGGGTGACATCTTGCCTTGTCTTTCGTTGGTTTCTCCTCCATTCCCTTCTATATATGCATTTCCTTTCCCTTGCTAAGGATCCCTTTAGTTCCTTAGTCTCCTTCTCCTTTGGTGCACGACACCCCTCTTCTTTTGCAAGCTTGGTGGCCGATCCTTCTTGGAGTCTCCTTCTTCCTCTAGTGGTGGCTGAACCCTAGAGTGCTTTGCTCTTCTTCCTTGGTGGTTCTTGGAGCTTGGAGCTTTCTTAAGGCGGGTTACATAACTCCTAACCCTAACTACACTACCTTCTTCTTATGTTCTTATATGTTGGTTATGATCGGCTATGTATGTTTCTAGCTTAGCTTCTTGCTTAGTTGTACCTTGTTGCCCGAACCTATGTTCTAGGGTTTCTTGGTGAACAACACTCCTTTCTCTCCTTGGTCTAGAGGAGTGAGCTTGAGTTCTAGTATCGTGGGCAACACTCCTCTCTCGTTTAAGTTGAGAGGTGAGCTTGTGTTCTAGTTGCTTGAGCAACACCCTCCTCTCACCATGGACTTGAAAGGTGAGCTTTGTGGTGGTTGTGGACCTTGGTTGTGGTTGAACCTTGTGTTGCCCGATTGGTGTTAAGAAGCTTGGCAAGACCCCTCTCTCTTGATAGTTGAGAGGTGAGTCATCTTCTTGACCCATTAGGATTTCGGTGCCCTTGTGCTTGAGGTTGGTGGTGACCCTGTCAGGTGCATCTTGGCCGATATGACCTTAGGGTTTGTGTTGCCCGATATCCCCTCTTGGCCTTGAGCCTTGGACGACACATGTTGAGGCTATGACGGGCGTTGCACCTGGTTCTTGCCTTGTGTGTGTCAGGCATCATACCTTGATGAAGTACCCTGCCCGATACACTTAGCCTATGAGATGGCTTGGTGTCGTTGTGCTTGAGGTGTGAAGTCTGTTAGTTAGTTCTGTAATGTTGTGTCGGGCGTCACACTCCTGGTTGCTGACCTTTGTGCGTCGGGCGTCACACCTGGTTGTGTATCCTGCCCGATACACCTTGCTCAAGTGGTGGTTTGGCGCTGTTACCCTTGGACGTTGGGCGTTGTTTTTGTGGTCTTGTATCGGGCGTTACACCTCAGTCGTTGCCTTGAGTGTTGGCCGATAGTTCATGACTAGACTGGTTGAACAACATCCTGATATGAGAAGCCTTGTGCACGGTACACCAGATGCATAACACACCGTTGCACAAGATGCCCTTAGACCTTGCCGCCCGTCACCCATTGTACGACCCAGCGTTGCACAACATGCCTTTGGGGCTGAGCTGCACGATAGGTGTTGAGGCCGATAGACCCGGGTTGCACGATATGGTTGGGTGCACGACACCTAGGGTTTCCCGTTACATCTTGAGCTGGTAGTCGACACCCTTGTTGGTTGCTTGGCCGATAGTAGGTTAGTGAGCTTGGTCGATAGGTGATGGTCTGCTTAACCATTATGCATTTGAGTTTTGGGTGATAGGGGAGAGTGCCCTGCCCGATACCACCTTTGGTGAGGGTAATGAGTACTTTAACTGAGGGTCTTGCTCCTTATGGAAAATTGATATGTTAGATGCTATCACGTTTGGTTTATGATGGTAACCCTTGACATGATTAATGGTAATCGTCATAATATAACTCATTTACGTAATTTTATATGATATCACCTATGGTTATGATCATCTTCAATGAATGTATGATGTTGAATAAATGATAAGAATGTAAGAAGCCTTGCATGATGATATGACCTATGTCAATGGTCACAGGTTGAGGCATGAATGATAACATATATATAATCATCAATGTGGCTCTATGTTGATAATATGAATCTTCTGTTAATTCATGATGAGTGTGTATACTAACTATGCAGGTGACTCATACAATTGTACAGCTAGAAATAAGGCCTATGAGGTATATATATACATGTTTGAGTAACACTGCTTTGATGGTTACTCTTGATGATGAGATAATAAGCTTGATGTGTTTTGGTCAGAGGACCTGGGTTGGCTAAAGTGCCTAGATGAGGTGTTATCCTTTGATGATGGCCTAGGATTTCTATCCCATGGTGATGATGTAAGCCTTGAGAGGCAGTGGCACTATATAATGAGGGATTGAGATCCCATGGTAATGTGATGATCCTTATGATGGATCTAGATGTTTGGAAAGAGGCCAAGTGGTAACATGTAATGTTGGGTCCCTATGATGGATCAAGATGATGTTGATTTCAGTAAAAGCATAATATTGAGTTTCATGTTGTTTATTCTTGTTATGGTTTGCATGTTATACAACTTGGCTGAATCTTGCAAACCACTTAAAATACATTAAATAATCACAGTGGAACATATCATGTAGTTTCCCTGGCCATAGATCCATCATCATTAGGAGTTGGTGATGGTGAAACGGGTTCTCCTGCGGGTTAACCCGGAGCGCATATTGTTGAATATGCAACATTTCTCCTAGCCTAAAGTGAGGAGGTAAGAGTGCAACTTCGGTTGTAGACTCCTGAGTGCAGTTTCAGGCCCGTATCTCAATATGTTGGAGCATGGTGAACAGGCCCATGGCTCGGAATGTGTGATAAGAAGAGCATGAATGCATTCATGGCTCAGAGCACGGTGAATAGGCCCGTGGCTCAGTTTCACTAGCGCCGATACCTCTACCAAGGCGGGCTAGGCAGAGGGTAGCCTGACCCTGTGGCTGAGGCCACTTAAGCACGAGACTGCGGTCCTGCTTGTATTGTACTCGTGCACTGACCATGAGGTGGGAGGTCGTGGAGTCCGGCTCTTCCATTGATCTTGTATGGCACCGGCTTGGGTTTTGCAACCGAAGGTTGGATTTGAGCGGTACGACTCACTTCCTCAGGGCATAATAATACGTAATCCAGCCGAATAGTATTTACTGCTTAAGGCAAAACACAGAACATTGGTTGAGGCCTTGCCTGTGTAGTTAATCTTATAAACCTTATCTTGTTAATCATGTTTCATAAAGAAATACATGGGTATACGCCTTCCGTACATTCTGGTAAGCTTGATGGTATGAAGAACTTTACTTATAAACTACTCTGGTTTTACTCTCTATCAGGTATCTGCTGTTGTTGCTTTAATCTTTCTATGGTTTTATAGTTTCGGTGGGGAGTTATGTTTCTCGCTAGGACTGTGTGTCTCACCATGCTAGTTTATAACCTTTTTAGGTGTTTGAGCTAGATGTGGTGGTGGTCGTGGAGTTGCGGCCGAGCAGCAAGACGAGCAGTAGAAGGCAAGCAATGGACATGTTGTTGTTTTGGTCATTTTGTAGTAGCGTCATAGAGTCATCCCTATATTCTTAGGTCCTTGGAGGCATTTTGACGTTGTTTCACAATGTATTCTTGATGATGTTTTGTATATCCCGCTGCTAGCCGGATGTGGGCCGTGATGTATGTAATAATAGGTGATGAACTCATGTGATGACAGAACAACTGATCTCCTAAGCTGTGGACACTACCAAGATCTTGTAAATGTTTATATAACTTGTTTCTTTGCAGGATGAGGACCTAAATGTAATAGTTTCTCAGTAATTCTTCTTTCTGCAATTGGTTTTAATTAACTTGTGTTTTTTGGTAATTTTGTGGTTTATGGTGTTTTCCGCACGTTTTCGCATAACACCTCACTGTCTGTATGATAGTGGGATGTGTTGCCACAAGTTTGGTATCAGAGCCCTAGGTTCACTGAGTCTACATGGATTTAGGATTAGGTTGTGTTTGTTCTTGTCAGATTTCTAGATTTTCTTACAATCATCTTCTGCCCTCAGTGGAAGAAAAGCCAAGATGTCTGGAAACCATGAAGAACACACTGCCGAGAACAGCGATGCTGCATCAGTTGATGGAGCTATAGGGCGGGCACATGAAGATTGGGTGTCTGAGGTCCCCCAACCTGACCCAGCCATTCTCAAAACCCTACCTATCAACAGCTTATGGGGCATATGATGGCTACGATGAATCTCATGGTAGAAAGATTGTCAGTGCCTCCGCCGAGAGCACATGCTCCCCATGGTGAAACATCGGGTATTGGGAAGACCTTTGAGCAGCTTCGCCGAGTCGGAGCTTCAGATTATGCTGGGATGGATGATCCAGCGGATGCAGATCTGTGGCTGACAATTCTTGAGAAGGCTTTCCAGATCCTAGACATCCCCAAAGCAGACAAAGTCAAGCACGCTGTCTACCTTTTGAAAGGTAGTGCTGGTCACTGGTGGACCATCGAGGAAGAGAAGCGACCTGGTGAGGTGATCGGTTGGGAGGTTTTCCGGCACGAGTTCGTCAGCAGATACTTTCTGAAGATGTATCTGGATGAGAAGATCAGTCAGTTTGAGTGCTTACGCCAAGGAATGATGAACATCACCGAGTATGAAACCAAGTTCATGGATCTATTGAGGTTTTGTCCTCACATGGTAGCAACGGATGAGGAGCGGATCATACGTTTTGAGAAAGGCCTGAGTGCTGAGCTGACAACACCTGCTTCTGCATTGGAGAATCGAGAGCGGTTTGCTACATTTGTGGAGTCTGTCCGGAGGATCAAACGGTCAGTTAGGGAGAAAAGAGAATCCATGTCTAAGAAGAGGCATGCTCAATTCCAAGGATAGAGGTTTGGTGGCTTCAAGAAGCCCAGGTTTTCAACACCTTTAGTGATAAGAGGTTCCAGTGCACCGTCACAGTGGTCTCTGAGTAAAGGAAGAGGTTATGTTTTTTCACCATCAAAGGCACTTAGTACAGCTTCTGTGGCAGTGACAGGGTTGTCTAGGCCACAACAGCGAGACCGGTCATGCCATCTATGTGGTCAGATCGGGCATTGGAGGTCAAACTACCCAAATAGATGTTGAAGTGACATAGCAACCAAGGCAGAATCAATGAGGGTCAGATAGACAGTAGCCCAGTAGTAGTAGAGGGCGAGGACGTGGTCCAGCGTCGCAAGCGGGATCGTCTGCTCAAGGAAGAAGAGGGCGTGGACAACAAGCAACGACTCGATTCTATGCTATGAGTCAGCCGGAGGCGATAGTCAATCCGCGAGTGGTGACAGGTCAGATGGAGTTATTTCATTCTGATATGTCTTCTTCTTGCTTTATATATGTTCTGGTTGACCCGGGTGCTACACACTCTTTTATCACATATAGTATGCTTGAGAACTGTCGTTTACCTGTTAGTTGTAAGAAGGATGGCTTGTTGTTAGAAACCCCTCTTGATGGTTCCTCGATGCTTCGAGAGGAGTGCCCATCTTGTGTCTTATCTTTTTCGGGACACTGTATACAAGTGGATCTTATACCACTTGATATGCATGGTTTCGATGTGATCCTTGGGATGGATACCTTGGAGAGGTATAAGGTTGTTTTGGACTATGGTTCCAAGCATGCTGTGTTTGATAATGGCGGAGAGAAGTGGGTCTTCCAAGGAGATAGGAAGATTCTTCTGACATGTCTAGTATCGGCTATGGTGGTAGAAAAGTTTCTACGACAAGGATGTAAGGCGTTCTTAGCTCACATGGTGGATACCAAGGCGAAGGATCCTAGCCTTGATGAGGTGTCAGTTGTCTGAGAGTTTGCGAATGTGTTTCCTGATGAGTTCCCTGGTGTTCATCCACCCCGAAAGATTGATTTTGAGATCAATCTGGTTCCAGGAACACAACCAGTTGCACAGACACCATATAGAAATGGCTCCAGTAGAGATGGCAGAACTTAAGAAGCAGTTGCAAGAGTTGTTGGAAAAAGGTTTCATCCGACCAAGTACGTCACCTTGGGGTGCTCCAGTGTTGTTCGTGAAGAAGAAGGACGGATCGATGCGGTTATGTATAGATTACCGACAGTTGAACAAGGTCACGATCAAGAACAAGTACCCGTTACCGAGGATAGATGATTTGTTCGATCAGCTGCATGGTGCTACCGTGTTTTCAAAGATCGATCTATGGTCCGGATATCATCAGTTGAGGATTAAGGTGGATGACATACCAAAGTCAGCTTTTAGGATGAGGTATGGTCACTTCGAGTTTGTGATTATGCTGTTCGGGCTAACCAATGCACCTGCTGCTTTCATGGATCTGATGAATCGAGTGTTCTGTCCGTTCCTAGATCAGTTTGTTATAGTCTTTATAGATGACATCTTGATTTATAGTCGGGACAAGTAAGAGCATGAGCGACATCTTCAACTAGCGTTGACTCTTCTTCGCCAATACCAGTTGTATGCCAAGTTCAGTAAGTGTGAGTTCTGGTTGGAAGAAGTGACTTTCTTAGGTCATGTGATATCTGCAGAAGGAGTAAAAGTGGATCCAAAGAAGGTGGAGTCCGTTGCAGAATGGGAACAGTCGAAGACGCCGACAGAAGTTCGTAGTTTCCTGGGTTTGGCAGGATACTACCGAAGGTTTATCAAGGACTTCAGTGCGATTGTGTTGCCAATGACGAAGTTGACTAGGAAGGATGTACCTTTTGTCTAGGATGATCGTTGCCAGCAAGCTTTCTGGAGTTTGAAGGAAAAGCTGACTAGTTCTCTAGTGTTAGTGCTGCCAGAGCCTAGAAAGGGCTATGTTGTTTTCTGCAATGCTTCCAAGAAAGGTTTAGGTTGTGTGCTAATGCAGGAAGATCATGTGGTTTCCTTTGCTTCGCGTCAACTTAAGAAACACAAGGAGAACTATCCGACTCATGACTTGGAGTTGGCAGCAATGGTTCATGCATTAAAGATTTGGAGACACTATCTTTATGGGGAAGTGTGTCAGATCTTTACGGATTATAAGAATCTAAAGTACATCTTTTCACAGCATGAGTTAAACATGCGACATCGTCGATGGATGGAGTTAATCAATGATTACGACTGCACCATCGAGTATCATCCTGGTAAGGTGAATGTGGTAGCTGATGCGCTTAGCCGAAAGTCTTCTACTCTTTCTTCAAAGAAGGCGCAGTTGAGTTCCCTAGTATGCCATAGACATGATATGTTTGTTTCCTTGTGGCAGATGAATGTGCAGATGGAAGTTTCTTTGTTAGCTGGACTTTTAGCACAGATGCAAGTCAAGCCTACACTGAGACAACAGATCAAAGATGCACAACAAACAAATGATATAGTATAGTTGATCAGATCAGAGTTCGGCAGCAAAAAGCGTGATGGGTTCCATGAGTCTGAGGATGGACTAGTTTTCTATCGTGATAGGATGGTGGTCCCTGATATTGATGATCTGAGGAAGTTAGTGCTCGAGGAAGAACACATGTCGATGTATGCTATGCATCCAGTAGTCACCAAGATGTATCATAGTCTGAAGGACTTGTATTGGTGGCCTGGCTTGAAGAAAGATGTAGCCGAGTTCGTGGCTAGGTGTGCGGTTTGTCAGCAAGTCAAGGCTGAGCATCAGAAGCCGGCAGGTACGTTACAACCCTTGTCGATACCACAATGGAGATGGGATCACATAACCATGGATTTCATAGTTGGTCTACCCAGGACAACTAGGAATCATGATTCCATTTGGGTAATAGTGGACAGATTGACGAAGTATGCCCATTTCATACCTGTAAAGACAACGTATACAGCCGAGAAGATCGCTCGGGTATATGTGGATGAGATAGTACATTTGCACGGTGTTCCAGCGATGATAGTTTCTGACAAAGGTCCTCAGTTCATGAGTCGTTTCTGGGAACAGTTGCACAAAGCGTTGGGAACGCAAGTGAGCTTCAGTACCACCTTCTACCCGTAGACAGATGGACAGTCTGAGAGGACTATTCAGACCTTGGAGGATCTCCTTAGAGCTTGTGTTTTACAGTTCCTAGGCAGTTGGGACGTACATCTCAGTTTGATAGTGTTTGCCTACAACAATAGTTATCAGCAGAGCATTGACATGGCTCCTTATTAGGCCTTATATGATAGGAAGTGCAGATCTCCTTTGTGTTAGTATGAGTCTGGTGAATATCAGCTTTTGGGTCCTGAGTTAGTACAACAGACAACATAAAAGATCAAGGTGATACAACAACAGTTGAAAGAAGCACATGACAGGCAGAAGTCTTATGCAGACAATCGCCGACGACCTTTGGAGTTCTAGGTAGAAGACAAAGTGTATCTTAAAGTCTCACAGTGGAAAGGTGTGCTAAGGTTTGGCAGGAAGGGTAAGCTAGCACCCAGGTATATGGGGCCATACCCGATCATAGAACGTTTGGGCAAGGTAGCCTACGAGTTAGAGCTGTCGCCAGAGTTGCACAGGTTACATCCAGTGTTTCATGTCAGTATGCTAAAGAAAAGTCATCCAGATTCAGGAACAATGATACAACCATTCGAGGTTGAGCTTGATGAAGATGTGACCTACGAGGAAGGTCCCATGATGATCCTTGACAGAAGGGTTAAGAAGCTTAAGAGGAAGGACCTGGTTCTTGTGAAGGTTCTTTGGCATCATCGTGGCGTTGAGGAAGCCACGTGGGAACTTGAGAAAGAGATGAGGAGGAAGTACCCCTCACTTTTCTCTTCGGATTTCGGGGACGAAATCCCTTTGTAGGGGGTTATCTTGTAAGGACCCTGACCTCCGTTTAGGGCATATCCTGTTTGCTTTGCTTAACCCTGATGCTTAGTTGCTTGCTAATCACCTTTGGTGGTGATTAGGGTTTGTTGGTGCTTGGTTGAGAGATGGGGGTGCTACTTGCAATTAACCCAAGTCTAGGGTTTGTGGGCAAGTTTGCCACCTTGTGAGGTGTTCCTCCCTCTCCTTGCTTCCTCTAGTGTTGAGAGGAAGGTTTGGGCTCGTTGCTTGAGTTCCTTTGGGCTTGGTTGAGATTGTTGGGCCTTGTTGTGCCTTGCCTTTACTTCTTTGGACCTTGTGTCGGGCAAGAGTGCCCTGTGTCGGCCTAGGTGTGTCGGCTTGAGCTTGTGTCGGCCTGTGGTGTGTCGCCCAGGGTGTGTGTTGGCCATGGTGTAGGTGTGTCGGTCATGGTGTGGGGTGTGTCGCCCATGGACCCCTTTGACCTTCTTTGACCTCGTTTGTGTCACCACTAGTGGACACTTGGTGCTTGATGTTTGCATGTGGCAATGACCTTGGACATGTGTTTAGGGAATGTTAAGAGTGGTGGCTTTGCACATGGACAAGTGTCCCTAGGTGGGCGACACCTTGCCTTATCTTTCCTTGGTTTCTCCTCCATCCCCTTCTATATATGCATTTCCTTTCCCTTGCTAAGGATCCCTTTAGTTCCTTACTCCTTCTCCTTTGGTGCACGACACCCCTCTTCTTTTGCAAGCTTAGTGGCCGATCCTTCTTGGAGTCTCCTTCTTCCTCTAGTGGTGGCCGAACCCTAGAGTGATTTTCTCTTCTTCCTTGGTGGTGCTTGGAGCTTGCTTAAGGCAGGTTACATAACTCCTAACCCTACTACACTACCTTCTTATTATGTTCTTATATGTTGCTTATGATCGGCTATGTATGTTTCTAGCTTAGCTTCTTGTTTAGTTGTACCTTGTTGGCCGAACCTATGTTCTAGGGTTTCTTGGTGAGCAACACTCCTTTCTCTCCTTGGTCTAGAGGAGTGAGCTTGAGTTCTAGTATCGTGGGCAACACTCGTCTCTCATTTAAGTTGAGAGGTGAGATTGTATTCTAGTTGCTTGAGCAACACCCTCCTCTCACCATGGACTTGAAAGGTGAGCTTTGTGGTGGTTGTGGACCTTGGTTGTGGTTGAACCTTGTGTTGCCTGATTGGTGTTAAGAAGCTTGGCAAGACTCCTCTCTCTTGATAGTTGAGAGGTGAGTCATCTTCTTGACCCATTAGAGTTTCAGTGCCCGTGTGCTTGAGGTTGGTGGTGACCCTGTCAGGTGCATCTTGGCCGATATGACATGAGGGTTTGTGTTGCCCGATATCCCCTCTTGGCCTTGAGCCTTGGACGACACATGTTGAGGCTGTGACGGGCATTGCACCTGGTTCTTGCCTTGTGTGTGTCGAGCATCATACCTTGGTGAAGTACCCTGCCCGATACACTTAGCCAATGAGATGTCTTGGTGTCGTTGTGCTTGAGGTGTGAAGTCTGATAGTTAGTTCTGTAATGTTGTGTCGAGTGTCACACTCCTGGTTACTGACCTTTGTGCGTCGGGCGTCACACCTGGTTGTGTAACCTACCCGACACGCCTTACTCAAGTGGTGGTTTGGCATTGTTACCCTTGGACGTTGGGCGTTGTTTTTCTGGTCTTCTGTCGGGCGTTACACCTCATTCGTTGCCTTGAGTGTTGGCCGATAGTTCATGACTAGGTTGGTTGAACGACATCCTGAGATGAGTAGCCTTGTGCACGGTACACCAGATGCACGATTAACCGTTGCACGAGATGCCCTTAGACCTTGCCGCCCGTCACCCGTTGCATGACACAACGTTGCGCAACACATCTTTGGGGCTGAGCTGCACGATAGGTGTTGAGGCCGATAGACCTGAGTTGCACGATATGGTTGGGTGCACGACACCTAGGGTTGCCCGTTACATCTTGAGCTGGTAGTCGACACCCTTGTTGGTTGCTTGGCCGATAGAAGGTTAGTGTGCTTGGCCGATAGGTGCTGGTCTGCTTAACCGTTATGCGTTTGAGTTTTGGGCGATAGGGGAGAGTGCCCTGCATGATACCGCCTTTGGTGAGGGTAATGGGTACTTTAAGTGAGGGTCTTGCTCCTTATGGAAAATCGATATGTTAGATGCTATCACGTTTGGTTTATGATGGTAACCCTTGACATGCTTAATGGTAATCGTCATAATAGAACTCATTTACGTAATTTGATATGATATCACATGTGGTTATGATAATCTTCAATGAATGTATGATGCTGAATAAATGATAAGCATGTAAGAAGCCTTGCATGATGATATGACCTATGTCAATGGTCACATGTTGAGGCATGAATGATAACATATATATAATCATCAATGTGGTTCTATGTTTATAATATGAATCTTCTGTTAATTCATGATGAGTGTGTATACTAACCATGCAGGTGACTCATATAGTTGTATAGCCAGAAATAAGGTCTATGAGGTATATATATACATGTTTGAGTAACACTACTTTGATGGTTACTCTTGATAATGAGATAATAAGCTTGATGTGTTTTGGTATGAGGACCTGGGTTGGCTAAAGTGCCTAGATGAGGTGTTATCCTTTGATGATGGCCTAGGATTTCTATCCCATGGTGATGATGTAAGCCTTGAGAGGAAGTGGCACTATATGATGAGGGATTGAGATCCCATGGTAATGTGATGATCCTTGTGATGGATCTAGATGTTTGGCAAGAGCCCAAGTGGTAACATGTAATGTTGGATCCCTGTGATGGATCAGGATGATGTTGATTTTAGTAAAAGCATAATATTGAGTTTCACGTTGTTTATTCTTGTTATAGTTTGCATGTTAAACAACTTGGCTGAATCTTGCAAACCACTTAAAATACATTAAATAATCACAGTGGAACATATCATGTAGTTGCCCTGGCCATAGATCCATCATCGTCAGGAGCTGGTGATGGTGAAACGGGTTCTCCTACGGGTTAACCCGGAGTGCATATTGTTGAATATGCGAGGTTTCTCCTAGCCTAAAGTGAGGAGGTAAGAGTGCAACTTCGGTTGTAGACTCCCGAGTGCAGTTTCAGGCCCGTAGCTCAATATGTTGGAGCATGGTGAACAGGCCCATGGCTCGGAATGTGTGATAAGAAGAGCATGAATGCATTCATGGCTCAGAGCACGATGAACATGCCCGTGGCTCAGTTTCACTAGCGTCGATACCTCTACCAAGGCGGGCTAGGCAGAGGGTAGCCTGACGCTGTGGCTGAGGCCACTTAAGCACGAGACTGCGGTCCTGCTTGTGTTGTACTCATGCACTGACCACGAGGTGGGAGGTCGTGGAGTCTGGCTCTTCCATTGACCTTGTATGGCACCGACTTGGGTTTCGTAACCAAAGGCTGGATTTGAGCGGTACGGCTCACTTCCTCGGGGCATAATAATACGTAATCCAGCCGAATAGTATTTACTGCTTAAGGCAAAACACGGAACATTGGTTGAGGCCTTGCCTGTGTAGTTAATCTTATAAACCTTATCTTGTTAATCATGTTTCATAAAGAAATACATGGGTATACGCCTTCCGTACATTCTGGTAAGCTTGATGGTATGAACAACTTTACTTATAAACTGCTCTGGTTTTACTCTCTATCGGTTATCTGCTGTTGTTGCTTTAATCTTTCTATAGTTTTATAGTTTCGGCGGGGAGTTATGTTTCTCGCTGGGACTGTGTGTCTCACCCCGCTGGTTTATAACCTTTTTAGGTGTTCGAGCTAGACGTGGTGGTGGTCGTGGAGTTGCGGCCGAGAAGCAAGATGAGCAGTAGAAGGCAAGCGATGGACATGCTGTTGTTTTGTTCGTTTTGTAGTAGAGTCCTAGAGTCATCCCTGAATTCTCAAGTCCTTGGAGGTGTTTTGATGTTGTTTCACGATGTATAGCTGATGATGTTTTGTATATCCCGCTGTTGGCCGGATGTGGGCCGTGATGTATGTAATAACAGGTGATGAACTCATGTGATGACAGAACAGCTGATCTCCTAAGTTGTGGACACTACCAAGATCTTGTAAATGTTTATATAATTTGTTTCTTTGCAGGATGAGGACTTAAATGTAATAGTTTCTCAGTTATTCCGCTTTCTACAATTGGTTTTAGTTAACTCGTGTTTTTGGTAATTTTGTGGTTTATGGTGTTTTCCGCACGTTTTCTCCTAACACCTCACTGTTTGTATGATAGTGGGATGTGTTGCCACAAGTTTGGTATCAGAGCCCTAGGTTCGCTGAGTCTATAGGGATTTAGGATTAGGTTGTGTCTGTTCTTGTGAGTTTTCTAGATTTTCTTACAATCATCTTCTGCCCTCAGTGGAAGAGAAGCCAAGATGTCTGGAAACCATGAAGAATATGCTGCCGAGAACAGCGATGTTGCATCAGTTGATGGAGCTATAGGGCAGGAACATGAAGATCGGGTGCCTGAGGTCCCCCAACCTGACCTAGCCATTCTCAAAAACCCTGCCTATCAATAGCTTATGGGGCAGATGATGGCTACGATGAATCTCATGGTAGAAAGATTGCCAGTGCCTCCGCCGAGAGCACATGCTCCCCATGGTGAAACACCGGGTATTGGGAAGACCTTTGAGCAGCTTCGCCGAGTCAGAGCTTCAGATTATGTTGGGACGACTGATCCAGCGGATAAAGATCTGTGGCTGACAAGTCTTGAGAAGGCTTTCCGGATGCTCGACATCCCCAAAGCAGACAAAGTCAAGCACGCTGTCTACCTTTTGAAAGGTAGTGCTGGTCACTGGTGGACCATCGAGGAAGAGAAGCGACCTGGTGAGATGATCGGTTGGGAGGTTTTCCGACGCGGGTTTGTCAGCAGATACTTTCCGAAGACGTATCTGGATGAGAAGATCAGTCAGTTTGAGCGCTTACGCCAAGGAACGATGAACATCACTGAGTATGAATCCAAGTTCCTGGATCTGTTGAGGTTTTGTCCTCACATAGAAGCAACGGATAAGGAGCAGATCAGACATTTTGAGAAAGGCCTGAGTGCTGAGCTGACAACACCTGCTTCTGCATTGGAGAACCGAGAGCGGTTTGCTACATTTGTGGAGTCTGTCTGGAGGATCGAACGATCAGTTAGGGAGAAAAGAGAATCCATGTCTAAGAAGAGGCCTGCTCAATTCCAAGGATAGAGGTTTGGTGGCTTCAAGAAGCTCAGGTTTTCAGCACCTTTAGTGATAAGAGGTTCCAGTGCATCGTCGCAGTGGTCTCTGAGTAAGGGAAGAGGTTATGTTTTTTCACCGTCAAAGGCACTTAGTACAGCTTCTGTGGCAGTGACAGGGTTGTCTAGGCCACAACAGCGAGACCGGTCATGCCATTTATGTGGTCAGATTGGGCATTGGAGGTCAAACTACCCAAATAGAGATGTTGAAGTGACACAACAACCAAGGCAGAATCAACGAGGGTCAGATAGACAACAACCTAGTAGTAGCAGAGGGCAAGGATGCGGTCCAGCGTCGCAAGCGGGATCGTCTGCTCAAGGAAGCAGAGGGCGTGGACAGCAAGCAACGACTCAATTCTTTGCTATGAGTCAGCCGGAGGTGATAGTCAACATGTGAGTGGTGATAGGTCAGATGGAGTTATTTCATTCTGATATGTCTTCTTTTTGCTTTATATCTGTTCTGGTTGACCCGGGTGCTACACACTCTTTTATCACCTATAGTATGCTTGAGAACTGTCGTTTAAATGTTAGTTGTAAGAAGGATGGCATGTTGTTAGAAACTCCTCTTGATGGTGCCTCGATGCTTCGAGAGGAGTGTCCATCTTGTGTCTTATCTTTTTCGGGACACTGTATACAAGTGAATCTTATACCACTTGATATGCATGGTTTCGATGTAATCCTTGGGATGGATACCTTGGAGAGGTATAAGGTTGTTTTGGACTGTGGTTCCAAGCAAGCTGTGTTTGATAATGGCGGAGAGAAGTGGGTCTTCCAAGGAGATAGGAAGATTCTTCCAACATGTCTAGTATCGGATATGGTGGCAGAAAAGTTGCTACGACAAGGATGTAAGGCGTTCTTAGCTCACGTGGTGGATACCAAGGCAAAGGATCCTAGCCTTGAGGAGGTTTTGGTTGTCTGAGAGTTTGCGGATGTGTTTCCTTATGAGTTCCCTGGTGTTCCTCCACCCCGAGAGATTGATTTCAAGATCAATCTGGTTCCAGGAATACAACCAGTTGCACAGACACTGTACAGAATGGCTCCAGTAGAGATGGAAGAACTTAAGAAGCAGTTGCAAGAGTTGTTGGAAAAAGGGTTCATCCGACCAAGTATGTCGCCTTGGGGTGCTCCAGTGTTGTTCATGAAGAAGAAGGACATATTGATGCGGTTATGTATAGATTACCAACAGTTGAACAAGGTCACGATCAAGAACAAGTACCCATTACTAAGGATAGATGATTTGTTCGATCAGTTGCATGGTGCTACCGTGTTTTCAAAGATCGGTCTACGGTCCGGATATCATCAGTTGATGATTAAGGCAGATGACATACCAAAGTCAGCTTTTAGGATGAGGTATGGTCACTTCGAGTTTGTGATTATGCCATTCGGGCTAACCAATGCACCTACTTCTTTCATGGATCTGATGAATCGAGTGTTCCGTTCGTTCCTAGATCAGTTTGTTGTAGTCTTTATAGATGACATCTTGATTTATAGTCGGGACAAGTAAGAGCATGAGCGACATCTTCGACTAGCGTTGACTCTTCTTCGCCAACACCAGTTGTATGTCAAGTTCAGTAAGTGTGAGTTCTGGTTAGAAGAAGTGACTTTCTTGGGTCATGTGATATCTGCAGAAGGAGTAAAAGTGGATCCGAAGAAGGTGGAGTCCGTTGCAGAATGGGAACAGCCGAAGACGCCGACAGAAGTTTGTAGTTTCCTGGGTTTGGCATGATACTACCAAAGGTTTATCAAGGACTTCAGTGTGATTGCGTTTCCGATGACGAAGTTGACTAGGAAGGATGTACCTTTTGTCTGGGATGATCATTGCCAGCAAGCTTTCCGGAGTTTGAAGGAAAAGCTGACTAGTGCTCCAGTGTTAGTGCTGCCAGAGCCTAGAAAGGGCTATGTTGTTTTCTACAATGCTTCCAAGAAAGGTTTAGGTTGTGTGCTAATGCAGGAAGATCATGTGGTTTCCTTTGCTTCACGACAACTTAAGAAACACGAGGAGAACTATCCGACTCATGACTTGGAGTTGGCAGCAGTGGTTCATGCGTTAAAGATTTGGAGACACTATCTTTATGGAGAAGTGTGTCAGATCTTTACAGATCATAAGAATCTGAAGTACATCTTTTTGTAGCATGAGTTAAACATGTGATAGCATCGATGGATGGAGTTAATCAATGATTACGACTGCACCATCGAGTATCATCCTGGTAAGGCGAATGTGGTAGCTAATGCGCTTAGCCGAAAGTCTTCTACTCTTTCTTCAAAGAAGGCACATTTGAGTTCCCTGGTATGCCATAGATGGGATATGTTTGTTTCCTTATGGCAGATGAATGTGCAAATGGAAGTTTCCTTGTTAGATGGACTTTTAGCATAGATGCAAGTCAAGCCTACGCTGAGACAACAGATCAAAGATGCACAACAAACAGATGATACAATACAGTTGATCAGATCAGAGTTCGACAACGAAAAGTGTGATGGGTTCCATGAGTCTGAGGATGGACTAGTTTGCTATCGTGATAGGATGGTGGTCCCCGATACTGATGATCTGAGGAAGTTAGTGCTCGAGGAAGCACACATGTCGATGTATGCTATGCATCCAAGAATCACCAAGATGTATCATAGTCTAAAGGACTTGTATTGGTGGCCCATCTTGAAGAAAGATGTAGTCGAGTTTGTGGCTAGGTGCGCGGTTTGTCAGCAAGTCAAGGATGAGCATCAGAAGCTAGCAGGTACGGTACAACCCTTGCCGATACCACAATGGAAATGGGATCACATAACCATGGATTTATTAGTTGGTCTACCCAGGTCAACTAGGAATCATGATTCCATTTGGGTAATAGTGGACAGATTGACGAAGTTTGCCCATTTCATGCCTATAAAGACAACGTATACAGCCGAGAAGCTCACTCAGGTATATGTGGATGAGATAGTACGTTTGCACGGTGTGCCATCGATGATAGTTTCTGACAGAGGTCCTCAGTTCACGAGTCGTTTCTGGGAATAGTTGCACAAAGCGTTGGGAACGCAGTTGAGGTTCAGTACCGCCTTCCACCCGTAGACAGATGGACAGTCTGAGAGGACTATTTAGACCTTGGAGGATCTCCTTCGAGCTTGTGTTTTGCAGTTCCTAGGCAGTTGGGACATACATCTCAGTTTGATAGAGTTTGCCTACAACAATAGTTATCAGCAGAGCATTGACATGGCTCCTTACGAGGCCTTATATGGCAAGAAGTGCAGATCTCCTTTGTGTTAGTATGAGTCTGGTGAATATCAACTTTTGGGTCCTGAGTTAGTACAAAAGACAACAGAAAAGATCAATTGATACAACAACAGTTGAAAGCGGCACATGACAGGCAGAAGTCTTATGCAGACAATCACTGACGACCTTTGGAGTTCCAGGTAGGAGACAAAGTGTATCTTAATGTCTCGTCGTGGAAATGTGTGCTAAGGTTTGGCCGGAAGGGTAAGCTAGCACCCAGGTATATGGGGCCATACCCGGTCATAGCACGTTTGGGCAAGGTAGCCTACGAGTTAGAGCTGTCGCCAGAGTTGCACAGGTTACATCCAGTGTTTCATGTCAGTATGCTAAAGAAAAGACATCTAGATTCAGGAACAGTGATACAGCCAGTCAAGGTTGATCTTGATGAAGATGTGACCTACGAGGAAGGTCCCATGATGATCCTTGACAGAAGGGTTAAGAAGCTGAAGAGGAAGGACCTGGTTCTTGTGAAAGTTCTTTGGAATCATCTTGGCATTGAGGAAGACACGTGGGAACTTGAGGAAGAGATGAGGAGGAAGTACCCCTCACTTTTCTCTTTAGATTTCGGGGACGAAATCCCTTTGTAGGGGGTTAGCTTGTAAGGACCCTGACCTCTGTTTAGGGCTTATCCTGTTTGCTTTTCTTAACCCTGATCCTTAGTTGCTTGCTAATCACCTTTGGTGGTGATTAAGGTTTGTTGGTGCTTGGTTGAGAGATGGGGGTGCTACTTGCAATTAACCCAAGTCTAGGGTTTGTGGGCAAGTTTTCCACCTTGTGAGGTGTTCCTCCCTCTCCTTACTTCCTCTAGTGTTGAGAGGAAGGTTTGGGTTCATTACTTGAGTTCCTTTGGGCTTGGTTGAGCTTGTTGGGCCTTGTTGTGCCTTGCCTTTGCTTCTTTGGACCTTGTATCGGGCAAGAGTGCCCTGTGTTGGCCTGAGCTTGTGTCGGCCTGTGGTGTGTCACCCAGGGTGTGTGTCGGCCATGGTGTGGGTGTGTCGGCCATGGTGTGGAGGTGTGTCGCCCATGGACCCCTTTGACCTTCTTTGACCTTGTTTGTGTCACCACTAGTGGACACTTGGTGCTTGATATTTGCATGTGGCAATGACCTTGGACATGTCTTTAGGGCATGTTAAGAGTGGTGGCTTTGTACATGGACAAGTGTCCCTAGGTGGGCTACACCTTGCCTTGTCTTTCCTTAGTTTTCCTCCATCCCCTTCTATATATGTGTTTCCTTTCCCTTGCTAAGGATCCCTTTAGTTCCTTAGTCTCCTTCTCCTTTGGTGCACGACACCCCTCTTCTCTTGCAAGCTTGGTGGCCGATCCTTCTTAGAGTCTCCTTCTTCCTCTAGTGGTGGCCAAACCCTAGAGTGCTTTGCTCTTCTTCCTTAGTGGTGCTTGGAGCTTGGAGCTTGCTTAAGGCGGGTTACATAACTCCTAACCCTAACTACACTACCTTCTTCTTATGTTCTTATATGTTGCTTATGATCGACTATGTATGTTTCTAGCTTAGCTTCTTGCTTAGTTGTACCTTGTTGGCCGAACCTATGTTCTAGGATTTCTTGGTGAGCAACACTCCTTTCTCTCCTTGGTCTAGAGGAGTGAGCTTGAGTTCTAGTATCGTGGGCAACACTCCTCTCTCGTTTAAGTTGAGAGGTGAGCTTGTGTTCTAGTTTCTTGAGAAACACCCTCCTCTCACCATGGACTTGAAAGGTGAGCTTTGTGGTGGTTGTAGACCTTGGTTGTGGTTGAACCTTGTGTTTCCCGATTGGTGTTAAGAAGCTTGGCAAGACCCCTCTCTCTTGATAGTTGAGAGGTGAGTCATCTTCTTGACCCATTAGGGTTTCGGTGCCCTTGTGCTTGAGGTTGGTGGTGACCCTGTTAGGTGCATCTTGGCCGATATGACCTTAGGGTTTGTGTTTCCCGATATCCCCTCTTGGCCTTAAGCCTTGGACGACACATGTTGAGGCTGTGACGGGCATTGTACCTGGTTCTTGCCTTGTGTATGTCGGGCATCATACCTTGATGAAGTACCCTGCCCGATACACTTAGCCTATGAGATGGCTTGGTGTCGTTGTGCTTGAGGTGTGAAGTCTGTTAGTTAGTTCTGTAATGTTGTGTCAGGCGTCACACTCCTGGTTGCTGACCTTTGTGCGTCGGGCGTCACACCTGGTTGTGTATCCTGCCCGACACGCCTTGCTCAAGTGGTGGTTTGGCGCTGTTACCCTTGGACGTTGGGCATTGTTGTTCTGGTCTTGTGTCGGGTGTTACACCTCAGTCGTTGCCTTGAGTGTTGGCCGATAGTTCATGACTAGGCTGGTTGAACGACATCCTGAGATGAGTAGCCTTGTGCACGGTACACCAGATGCACGACACACCGTTGCACGAGATGCCCTTAGACCTTGCCACCTGTCACTCGTTGCACGAAATAGAGTTGTGCAACACGCCTTTGGGGCTGAGCTGTGCGATAGGTGTTGAGGTCGATAGACCCGGGTTGCACGATATGGTTGGGTGCACGACACCTAGGGTTGCCTGTTACATCTTGAGCTGGTAGTCGACACCCTTGTTGGTTGCTTGGCCGATAGTAGGTTAGTGTGCTTGGCCAATAGGTGTTGGTCTGCTTAATCGCTATGCGTTTGAGTTTTGGGCGATAGGGGAGAGTGCCCTGCCCGATACCACCTTTGGTGAGGGTAATGGGTACTTTAAGTGAGGGTCTTGCTCCTTATGGAAAACCGATATGTTAGATTCTATCACATTTGGTTTATGATGGTAACCCTTGACATGCTTAATGGTAATCGTCATAATAGAACTCATTTACGTAATTTGATATGATGTCACCTGTGGTTATGATCATCTTGAATGAATGTATGATGCTGAATAAATGATAAGCATGTAAGAAGCCTTGCATGATGATATGACCTATGTCAATGGTCACAGGTTGAGGCATGAATGATAACATATATATAATCATCAATGTGGCTCTATGTTGATAATATGAATCTTCTGTTAATTCATGATGAGTGTGTATACTAACCATGTAGGTGACTCATATAGTTGTATAGCCAGAAATAAGGTCTATGAGGTATATATATACATGTTTGAGTAACATTGCTTTGATGGTTACTCTTGATGACGAGATAATAAGCTTGATGTGTTTTGGTCTGAGGACCTAGGTTGGCTAAAGTGCCTAGATGAGGTGTTATCCTTTGATGATGGCCTAGGATTGCTATCCCATGGTGATGATGTAAGCCTTGAGAGGCAGTGGCACTATATGATGAGGGATTGAGATCCCATGGTAATTTGATGATCCTTGTGATGGATCTAGATGTTTGGCAAGAGGCCAAGTGGTAACATGTAATGTTGGATCCTTGTGATGGATCAGGATGATGTTGATTTCAATAAAAGCATAATATTGAGTTTCATGTTGTTTATTCTTGTTATAGTTTGCATGTTATACAACTTGGTTGAATCTTACAAACCACTTAAAATACATTAAATAATCACAGTGGAACATATCATGTAGTTGCCCTGGCCATAGATCCATCATCGTCAGGAGCTGGTGATGGTGAAACGGGTTCTCCTGAGGGTTAACCCGGAGCATATATTGTTGAATATGCGAGGTTTCTCCTAGCCTAAAGTGAGGAGGTAAGAGTGCAACTTTGGTTGTAGACTCCCGAGTGCGGTTTCAGGCCCATAGCTCAATATGTTGGAGCACGGTGAACATGCCCATGGCTCAGAATGTGTGATAAGAAGAGCATGAATGCGTTCATGGCTCTTAGCACGGTGAACAGGTCTGTGACTTAGTTTCACTAGTGCCAATACCTCTACCAAGGCGGGCTAGGCAGAGGGTAGCCTGACCCTGTGGCTGAGGCCACTTAAGCACGAGACTGCGGTCCTGCTTGTGTTGTACTCGTGCACTGACCACGAGGTGGGAGGTCATGGAGTCTGGCTCTTCCATTGACCTTGTATGGCACCGACTTGGATTTCACAACCGAAGGTTGGATTTGAGCGGTACGGCTCACTTCCTCAGGGCATAATAATACGTAATCCAGCAGAATAGTATTTATTGCTTAAGGGAAAACACGAGACATTGGTTGAGGCCTTGCCTGTGTAGTTAATCTTATAAACCTTATCTTGTTAATCATGTTTCATAAAGAAATACATGGGTATACGCCTTTCGTACATTATGGTAAGCTTGATGGTATGAACAACTTTACTTATAAACTGCTCTGGTTTTACTCTCTATCAGTTATCTGCTGTTGTTGCTTTAATCTTTCTATGGTTTTATAGTTTCGGCGGGGAGTTATGTTTCTCGTTGGGACTGTGTGTCTCACCCCGCTGGTTTATAACCTTTTTAGGTGTTCGAGCTAGACGTGGTGGTGGTCGTGGAGTTGCGGCCGAGCAGCAAGACGAGCACTAGAAGGCAAGCGATGGACATGCTGCTGTTTTGGTCGTTTTGTAGTAGAGTCCTAGAGTCATCCCTGTATTCTCAGGTCCTTGGAGGCGTTTTGACGTTGTTTCACGATGTATAGCTGATGATGTTTTATATATCTCGCTGCTGGCCGGATGTGGGCCGTGATGTATGTAATAACAGGTGATGAACTCATGTGATGACAGAACAACTGATCTCCTAACCTGTGGACACTACCAAGATCTTGTAAATGTTTATATAACCTATTTCTTTGCAGGATGAGGACCTAAATGTAATAGTTTCTCAGTTATTCCGCTTTCTGCAATCGGTTTTAATTAACTCGTGTTTTTGGTAATTTTGTAGTTTATGGTGTTTTCCGCATGTTTTTGCGTAACACCTCACTGTCTGTATGATAGTGGGATGTGTTGTCACACTAACAATCTTGCCTGTGATGCCTGACCACGTCCTCTATTACTGCCATTGTCGAACTGTCACTACTGCAACCCTTACTAACTATGTCTCGGCTGTTGTGTCATCTCCTTGTCCTTCATCAAAGAAAATGACTTCATATGTCCATGTTGTTCACATATATAATAGGTACTTGTGTCAAACTGTGGCCTAGACGGCCTTGTCACAGATATTGATGCCACACTGTGAGCTCTGGATGATGGAAAACTATAGTCTATACCCTTGATTGGCGAGCACTAAGAGTAAACCATTGACCTTTGTTGTGACTAAGGTGCTGAAAACATAGGCTTCTTGAAGGCCCCTGAAGATTGTCCCTGAAACTACGTTAGTCTCTTCTTGGAATTAGTTTCACACTTCTCTATCTCCGGTCGCTCAGTTTGCCTCACAGACTCCACAAACATGGCAAACCATTCTCTATTCTCTAAAGCTAATACTATCATCATGAACTCTAAGATCAAACCTTTCTCAAAACGTCAGATCCTCTCCTTATCCGTTGCATCCATGTGAGGATAAAACCTCAACAAATCCATACACATGGCCTCATACTCGTTGATTGTCATAGATCCCTAACAAATCTTCTCAAATATGGGATCTTCTTATCAAAATATGTCTTCGGGAAATATCAGATCATGAACTCCTATAGAAAGTCTCCCCAACTGATCACCACACCGAGTCTATTATCCTCCTCGATGGCCCACCAACGTCCAGTACTACCCTTCAACAAGTACATTGTGTGCTTCACTTTATCCTCTTCTGGGATGTTGAGGATCTTAAAGGACTTCTCCAAAACTGTCACTCACATATCTACATTTTTTGGGTTCAGCATGCCAGTGTACTCTATCGGCCCCATTGGCCTTAATCTCTCGAAGGTTTTCCATAACCCTAGGATTCTGCATTGGGAACAACTATCTCTCCTTGGAGTATGGGCATTCTATCCACCATATGCGTCATCGTGGCCATGAACTATCCAAAAATGGATTGGAAAGTGAGATTGGCCACAGTTTTTGTGTCGAACTGAGGCACTTCAGACACTCCATCTACTATGGCCTACCTCCTGCACCACCTCATGGTGCAAAAACACTGCTCCCATCATGTTCTTTGTGTACTCTAGACATATATTCTTCTTCTTCATAAGAAGAAGCTGCAATCAGTCATACTAGATACACAAGAATAGACACAACCCTAGTCATATGTTCCTGTAGACTCAACAAACCTAGATCTCTAATACCAACCAAACTTGTGACGACCCACAATCACAAAGAAGCAAGATTACCCAAATCCAAATCTGAAATCAACACTAAACATTTAGATTATGAGAAAACATAGCAAAATTAAAAACAATTTTGTACATAACCATAAAAGCAGAGCATATTACATAGAAGTCCACAAATTGTGCCACTTGTATCACATATCATACCATAAAGGTATACAATTTACTATAAAGTGGCCATCCTGCCACAACATGTTATATAAGGGTAACATGCCCATATATATTTACAAGCCATACATGTACAACCATAACATACTGCCAAAAACCTCGTATTGATGTACAACATATACATAACACCCCCAAGGACCTGAGAGTACACAGATGACACATATGACTCTACTACAAATCACTAGAAGCATATCCAACCTTCAATAACTACTGCTCTCCTTGTTGCTCTTCCTCAAGTGCACAATCTCTACCACATCGTGCATGACCACCTAAAAGATGTGGAAACCCACAGGGTGAGACCAATGTCCCATTGAGAGATATAAATCTCTACCAACAAATATTATTAACACATATAGAGTAGAACACGATAATCATTATGAGTAGATTTAGCTAAATGAATAATTAAGAACTGATAACACAGATTAATCAATTTAAGTAGCTAAAAACTAATCACTATAAAATCATATACTTTTAGAAGGAATATGAAGAATATGTATAACCATTATTAACTAAACAGTATAAGAAACAAGGCAAAGGGGTCAACCAATGTGATTCATGTTTAACCCTAAGCAAATATACTACACGACGATATTACATTTTTAATTATGCCCTGAGGAGATGAGGTGTACCACTCATGCTCCAACTAACTGCTGCTAACTCAAAATTAGTTCCATACAAGATCTAAGAGAGATGAACTCCTATGATATCCCACACCTTCAGTCAGTCTGAGTCCACCCAATGACATATAGAGTCAAACTACAAATCAACATAGTCCACCTTGGTATATAGGCACACCACTAGTGAGATATGGCGACAACCGTTCTCTTACCAGGGTATGATCGCAACCACCCCTGTAAACATATCATCTGAGATACGGTCTCGACTGTTCTTCTATCCAGGCATGACCACAGCCATCCTCAAAACCAGTGATCATGGATGCAAGAATATATCCTCAACTTGCACCCCCACATATTCAACAATATGTGCTCAGAGTTTCCTGTAGGAATTACTCTTTTCACCATCCAATAAGTCATAACACTAAGATGGATATATGGAACAAGGCAACTACATGATTAATGTTTTACTTGATAGGTTATGCCAATTGGGTGAACTAAGGCTACATCATACAAGTGGACATACAAACCCTAATTCATTCTAGCAAGCATAATAGTAAAACCACTCATAACATCCAATTTTCTGGACATTACATGCTTATTTTATCTTTATATTGAACTCCTTTTGGGGACTTGTCTAACTAATTCTAATTGATTTTGATAAGACCTGACGTGACTACCCAAACTCATGACCCTCTTTCCTCTATATAGAATTTCCAACTGGATGCTACACTTGAAGACAACATTGAGCATCAAGCACCCTTGCGACTGAAGGACAAGCAAATCCAAAACCCTACCGTCGCCACAAGTCACCAAGCATATCGACTGAAGGGGAAGCAACTGTTATGGTCGTTACAGACCACTACCCCTTGCAATTGAAGGAGAAGTTGTCCTAGTGACTGAAAAAGTTCAAATCTATTGTGGACGAGGACCCTTGCAACCGCAAGGATCAAATTGAGCATTGTGACCAAAACCACTGATCCCTAGCGACTAAAGGCTCCTAAAGCCCCGACGGTCGCTACAACCTGGGTGTTGCGGTCCAAAGGATGGTTGTTTGTTTCGACTAATACATGAGCCAATGTAGCCACCACAACAGACTTAAGTTGGTGGGTAACACTTATAAATAGGCACTTACCTCATCCATGCAAAGGGGCTACATCATCAGAGATACGACAAAGTATTGCCACATTCCAGAGTCACATCCATCCACTTCCACTGATCTTCTACCTTTGAAGAAGAAGGTCTTGAAGAGATAGAAAATCACCATAATATTCTTTGAGAGGAGTTGCCATACATCCTCTACACCGATACCAGATATAGATCTAAAAGAGTATTGTTGGTTTATCACCTTCCTTCTCCCTTAGATCTAATATTCCCCTTATCGTGATTCACCTAACATCTTTGTCCATATTGATGTATCTCCACGTGTAAATCTGTAATGCTACTCATGAATATGAGTGTCTAAACTCATTGCTTGGGTTGGGAGTAGCCAGTAAGGATCTCCCAACATGCATATACTTCATCCATTTGAATATATATGCTCTTAGCAAATATTATCTCCATTCGCTTGGTCTTAATGCTTAACTTGTATGATTAGCTACCATCTTGTGATGTTTGATTGTTAGTGTCTCAAAAGAGTAACACTAACCTTATCTAAGTGTTTTGGGGCTGCATGAATGCATGCGAATGTTGGAATGCTAAAGCTAATGATCATATTGTTTGTTTGTCATCTCAAGAGAGAGACAACCTAATCTATATCTATCCAAAGTTCGAGAGAGGAGGGAATAGACACATATGATGATTACTTGTAATCTTGCTAAGGGTATGCAAAGGGTGTGGGTATTGCATGTTGGTGAAAGATCTTAGTAGGTTAAATCCAATCCAAGTTCCCTTCCATATTTGGTTACCATGTACTTGTTTACTTTTATTCTCTTGTTTTTGTTTCATTATCTTCATGTTACTTGTTTTATTTTGTTCGGAGTAATATCGTTATGTTGGGAACACCTTTTAAACCTACCCCTTTCGTTTGGTGTATCTGAGCCAAGGTTTTACATTCTTAACACTTACTATTATTTTCTCTATGGTTCGACCCCAATATACTACATCAAACCTTGTACAATAGTTGTGGGGGCCTGAGTGTCGAGTTATAAATTTAAGAGTCCAACTACTCTAGATCCACTCCATTTTGGACCTGTGATTAAGGTCGGTCAACGTTTTGGCACTGTTGTCGGGGAAAAGGCAATCGACACTGTTAAGGAACCAAGCTTCTCACTATACACCTGTGCCTCAAGTTTAGAAACAGACTTGATTACACAAATTCTAAGTCTTCTATATCCATTTACATAGAATACTTCATTTTACACGTCTAGTTTTCTAACTTGACTATGCAAACTATTTAGGTAGATTGAGGAGAAGCAGATTTTGATGATCATCTTACCCTTATTTCACAACATTATACTGCCTCATAGAGAAGGACATACTATGAGTGACACGAATGCGAGGGTGGAGAATATTCAATTTCCACAAGAAACTAAATTCGAGTGCGATGATGACAACTCTGATAGCAGACATGAATGCAAAGAACATTGTGAAGGTGAATGTGAGGAGTGACATGAACATGAACATGAACATGAAGAACACCGTGAAGATGAGGAGTGTGAGGAATGATTCCATGATGATCACCATCACCATCGAACCAAAATAAACTGAAGGAAACATCATGAACGTGAACACAACAACCGTGGCCATGAAGAAAATGATGATGAAGAAGGCCTTCGCCTTTGAGATCTAGCCACTACAAGAGAAAATGAGTCAAGGAATCTTGTTACCATTCCAATATTTGATGCACCCACCTTTGAATTAAAACCTGCAGTCATATCTAAGATTCAAAACAAGTCCTTTGGGGGGAATTCTAAAGATGAGGGCCCCCATCATCATCAGGATGCCTACACTACTTGTGGTCTCACACTGACTGAGACGGTTAAGATCATGGAGTCCGGCTCTTCCTTTGATCTTATATGGCACCGGCTTTGGGTTTTACAACCGAAGGTTGGATTTGAGCGGTACAACTCACTTCCTCAGGGCATAAGTATGATTGTAAAATGTAATCAGTCGTGTAGTGTATTTGCTTAAGGATGAAATATGGAAATCATTGGTTGATGTTACATTGCTTATTGTATCTTAAATGGATAAATAGTATACATGTTCTTCATATTCCTTATTAAAATGAATAGATGATTTAATGCTTTATCATTTATAGCTGTAATGATTTAAAAGGTGATATTGCTCAATTTTGCTTAATAATGATTAAATCATGCTTTTCAGTAAAGATTCCTCTACTCAGTTTATTACTATTTATCTACAATAATAATATATTTGGCAGAGAGTTATATCTCTCGTTTGGACATGGGTCTCACTCCGTTGGTCACCAACATTTTTAGGTGGACGCAGACGAGGAGGTAGAGACCATACAACAGGGGAAGGACAACAACATCAGGAATAGCAGTAACATCCCAGGTGGAGATTCTGACTGTCGAGTATTGTAATTATGGGTCCTATGTGTCGTCTTTGTACTCTCCGATCCTAGGAGTCATTATTTAGTGTTTTATGATCGATCTGAGATTTTGGCATTGAATGCCTTGAGGTTTTATGTTGCTTATGTGTAGATTTAACAGAGCAACTATTGTATGTAATCCTCAAGAAGAGAAGGTACATGGTATGTACTTTATGGACCAGAATGTATATGTAATACTTTGGTTCTTGTTATCAGAGTATCCTGGAAATGGATCTCTTTGCAAAAAGGTTTTAATTTTTAGTGATTTTTGTTAATCCACTGCTTATGGTTAATTCCGCATTAATCATTATCCGATCTGGTGACTGTCGTCTCAAGTTTAGTGGTATCAGAGCTCTAGGTTTGCTGAGTCTACAGAGACATAGGATTAAGGTCATTGAGTCTGTTCTAGTGTCTTTTAGTTTATCTGATAGTGACTTCTGCTCTCAGGAGAAGAGGTAAAGCTTGAATATGGCTGGATCACATGAAGAACATGCTGCTAAAAGCAGCGTTGTTGCACCAGGAGGAGGTGTAAGGGATCAGGCTAGAGAAGAACTAGCACCTGAACATCCCCAGCTTGACCAAGCTACACTAGAAAACCCAACTTTCCATGCTTTGTTTGGGCAGTTCATGGCGACAATGACACATATGGCAAATAGGATGCCGCCACCTGCACCTAGGGCACCAGCTCACAATGAGGGACATGGAGCTGGCAAGACTTTTGAATGGCTTCGATGAGTAGGAGCCACTGATTATGCTGGTACATTTGACCCAACAGATGCATACTTGTGGCTGACTGAGCTGGAAAAGGCCTTCAGAATTTTTAATATCCCCAAAGTTGAGAAGGTTAGGCATGCGGTGTATCTGTTGAAGGGGAGTGATGGCCATTGGTGGGCCATAGAAGAAGGCAAAAGGCCAGGTGTTGAAGTCAGATGGGAAGAGTTATGACGAGAGTTTGTTAGTAGATATTTTCTCGAGACTTACCTGGATGAGAAAATCTCTCAGTTTGAGCAGATAAGGCAAGGACCAATGAAAATTAGTGAGTATGAAGCTAAGTTTATGGAGATTATATGGTTCTGTCTGCACATGGCTGCTACAGATGAGGAGAGGATTTGACGTTTTAAGAAGGGTTTGAACACTGATTTGACCACACCAAAATCTGCTCTAGAGAATAGAGAGAGGTTTGCCACCTTTGTGGAGTCAGTTAGGCGGATAGAAAGGTATGTGACTGAGAAGCGTCAGGCCAACAGTAAGAAGGTGTATACACAGTTCCAAGAACAGAGGTCCGAAAGCTTTAAGAAACCAAGGTTTTCTGCACCAACACCACCACCAAGGTTTAATACTCAGATGCAGTGGACATCCAGAAAGGGTAGAGGTCATAGTTTACCACCAGAGGGAGCCCACAAGTCAACATCAATGTCAGTAACAGGACCATTTAGGCCGTAGTGGGAGAACATAGTTTGTTATAAATGTGGGAAGATGAGACATTTGATGAAAGATTGTTTAGCTAGAGACGTGAGTGTAACCCAACCACTGAGGTAGAGTCAACAAGGCTCTCAGAGGCGACAGTTTAGTAGTGGCACTCGAGGACGTGGACATGCACCCCAAGCTGGCTCATCTACATCCAACAACAGGGCAAGTGGTCGACAACCAGCAACATCAAGATTCTATGCGATGAATCAGCCGGAAGCAGTGGTCAATCCACGAGTTGTGACAGGTCAGATGGAATTGTTTCATTTTGATATGTCTTCATCCTACTTTGTATCTGTTTTGATTGATCTGGGTGATACGCATTCCTTTATCACTCGAGAAGTGATTCATGACTGCAATATGACTGTCAGTCATAGAGCAGATAACTTATTATTAGAAACTCCATTAGTTGGATCTGCAGTGCTGTGGGAGGTATGTTCTCCCTGTGTTCTTTCTTTTTCAGAACATAGCATTCAGGTGGATCTTATACCACTTGATATGTATGGGTTCGACATAATCCTTGGGATGGACACCCTAGAAAAGTATAAGGTTATCTTGGATTACAGTTCCAAGCAGGATATGTTCATAGATAATGGTGTTACATGGATCTTTCAGGGGGACAGAAAGATTCTTCCAACATGTCTAGTGTCGGTTATGGTAGCTGAGAAGTTGATGAGACAAGGATGCTTCATATTCTTGGCACATGTGGTAGATACCAGGGTAGAGAGTCCTAGTCTTTCTGAAGTTCTGATTGTTAGGGAGTTTGAGGATGTGTTTCCTGAGGAACTTCCAGGTGTTCCTCCACCCCAAGAGATTGATTTCGATATTAATCTAATCCCGAGTACACAACCAATAGCTCAAATGGCTTATAGAATGGCACCTGCTGAGATGGCAGAACTCAAGAAACAGTTACAGGAGTTGCTTGAAAAGGGTTTTATTCGACCGAGTACTTCACCATGGGGTGCTCCGGTTCTCTTTGTGAAAAAGAAGGATGGGTCTATGAGATTATGCATTGACTATAGACAGCTAAACAAAGTAACCATAAAGAATAAATATCCTCTGCCAAGGATAGATGACTTGTTTGACCAGTTGTGTGGTGCAACTATATTATGTAAAATAGATCTGAGGTCAGGTGTTACAACCCCAATTTTGGGTTCATAAGAAGAGAAATGTAATTTCTCATTTTAAAGATATTGGAACAAATGATGATATAATTTGTGTTGGATAAATGAGTTCATTGAAAATAGCCTTGTTGTTTGATTTGTGGGCTTTGTTGGCTATTGGGTCCAATAACAAGGAAATTCAATTAATTAATGAATATTTGAGTTGTGGAAAAAATAGAGAAATGGTAGAAACCTCTAGAAGGCAAATCCAAGGAGGGATTTCGTGCCTCTTGGGTTCCTTGGGTACCAAGGAGTCCAAAGTTGCATAAATAGAGAAATAAGAAAAGAAGAGATCTATTAAGTATTTCTTTATTAAGAAAGAAATTAGGAATAATGATAAAATGGGAAAATAAGTGAAAAGAGGTATATTTGAGTATTCCTTAGTGGATTTTTGTATCCCAAGGATTCATAATACTAAAAGGACTTCCAATAGGAATATAGAGGAGAGATAAAGATAAATCCTTAAAAAGAAAATTAAAAAGGAAAAGAAATTGATTAATAAAAGGGAAATATGAGAAATTAACTTTCAAAAGAAGATAAAGGCAAATAGATTTTCCCCAATATGGGAATTCGTGCCTTTGGGATTCCTTGAGGTTCAAAGAACCCAGAATAATGGTTTAATATCAAGGAAAAAATAAAATAGGTGAGAAATATATATATATATATATATATATATATATATATATAATTTAGTGAAATCTTGCAACAAAAGAAAAGGAACGTTTCCTTTGAGATAATGAGCCCAAATTTGGTAGAGAGGTAGATTAAGTCATTATAGACTTTCCCTTCAAATTTGAGATTAATTGGATACTCTGTTTGGGAGTTATGAATTTTTGGAAATATCCCTAAAGTGAAAGGATTCCATTAAATGTCACAATTCCTTTTCCTTCTATGCTTCTGACGCGTGCATTCAGGGCCGTCTGATCTAGATATGATGGTGATAAGCCTATCTTCTAGCTTGCATTTGGCTGAGAAAGTCAGGACAGGAAGCGATCCTTTCTTTGGTAGTTTCCTTGCCGATCAATGCGCGAGGAAACTTGGAAACACGTTAGATGGGTTCGCGAGTTTCTTGCGGACAGTTTAATCCTAAGTTTTACCTATCTTGGGGGTCTTTAGAATAATACCCTAAAAACCAGGGACCCTGCCGGTTGTGAGCCATATCCACGGGCTATATAACGAGGTGTATCCCCTCTGTGAGTTTGTTCACAGCTCCGAGAGATGCAATGGGACCTGCAGACTGAGCATCGACAACCGATTTTCCCTCTAGAACCCCCTCTTACACCTCGGACTTCCCTGACTTGCTACCGGAGACTACCCAGGTCGTCCCAGCAACTCCGACCATGGCTGGAGCAATTAGGACCACCGTCGAGTTCGGCGAGGTGTGGCGGAGGGTGTGAGGTCTTCTCTAGTTGCTGGGTGACCAGATGCTCAAAGTCAACCTTCGGGTTGACTGCTCTCGGAGGCTGGCTCGGGAACAGGGACTCATCGTGAGGAAGAAGAAGAGAAAGGGAAACTTACTCCCCTACCATCACATCCCTATTAATAGGGATGTCCCTTAAGGTAATCTCACATTTAACAAACGCATAAATCCACGTGGTCGTTTTTTATTGGTCAGAAAAGGAGTTATCTTGTAAAATATGTATCTAATGATAGAAATATCGGATGAAGGAGATCTATACATGAAAATGATAAAAAAAACGTGGAGAACCCAATAAAAATATAATTGGAGCCTGATTCTTCTTGCTAATCAAAAAGTATATAAAGATGCTATCTTTAATGGTTTTACTAATGAAAAACCCTAGATTTTGATGTTAATGAGTTTTAGTAAAGTTCAATGAACAAGTTAAGTTGATAATAACATGTTGTTGGTAAAAGAGAGATTAAAGCCTAGAAAGATGATCTTTGTGGTTAATTAGTCTAATTTAGAATTTATGTGCATAAATAGGCTTTATTGAACCTTGAAACCCTAATGTTGGTAATTAGGAGTATTAAGGGATTTAATTAGTTGATTAAATGTATAGAACTGAGTTTTCATGGTTATAAGCTATTTCAAGCATTAAGTTCCTAATTTGTGGATAAATGCCCTAAATGTAATAATTAGGGTTTTCTCATGAATAAAAGGTGGAATTAATAGCAAATCAAGTTCATATGTGTTTTGGACCATAACAAACTTTGAGTTGATGATAAATGCGTATAATGATCTTGTCATAGATTAAAAGGATAAAAATAGTAGCTTTAATAGAAGAGGCTTAATAAGCTTAATTAATGAATAATTATGCCTTTAATTCAGAATTTAGAATTAGATGTGGAAATAACTAGGGTTTGTGATCAATTGCGTTAAATTAATAAGAGATGAAGTGAAACCCTAATTGCAAAGTAAACCCTAAAAAGGGCTAGTAACCCTAGGTCACGATTAGGCCTATTAGATTTGTATACCATGATTCATGATAGAAAATATTGGATGAATATTTCAAGATAAAATTGTGCTTGCTTGATTTACTCTGGATTACTTATTTGCTTGGAATTGTTGATCCTGCAAAACAGGTATGTGGTTACACTTATGACTACCCGAATTAGTTTTTCCGGGATTTTATCGATATTTCCATCGTGGCTTGAATTAAACTATTGGATGTATTTAATTCATGCAAAGTATAATGTGAATATGACTATCACATAAGAAATATGCCTACTAGCTCGGATCCTAGTCCCCTCTGTAGCTTTATAGATTGACCTAGTAAATGGCTACCAATGAGGGTAGGTCCATTAGGTCATTAAATGACTTAGTAAATGGCTACCAATGGGGTAGGTCCATCAAGTCATCATGAGTCAGGGATTGGTCTACCTTTGGGTAGGACCATGCGACTCCATAACCCTAGGTATTGGCTACCTGTGTGGTAGGGCCATGGGGGTAAGGATCTACCATATGAGAGAGGTGGTATCCATGTCCACTGCAGAGACGTTACAGAGAAAGGGGATAGGCAAGGATTGAGTAGTATTGCTTAAAATGTAATCTTGGTTGTTAAATGATATTTGGTTGATTACATTGTTAACATAGTTGCACAATTATTGTTTCCCCCACATACCAGCTTCGGCTGACCGACGTTTTGTTTGTCGGCGTTTTAGGTACAAATGAAAGAACAAATAGTAAAGTGTCATATGTGGAATCGAATGAGAAATAACATGCACAGGAGGATTAGTTAGATTAACATCTTCATGGATAGAAGTTTAGAAATCCCAGTTTTTCCAAGGTAAGAAAAGTTTTATTTTATACCTGTTTTCAGTTTAGTTGGTAAAGTTTATTAATTATTACTGATTATTTGTCAAACCTTTGATCATGTTAGTTAAATAACGGCTCTGACCTTCGGGTCTCCCTTAATTGGGGGTTACCGGGAGACGGGGTCATAACAATTGGTATCAGAGCATAGGTTCCTCAATTAATCTTTAATAATTATTAAATTTTACAAATTCTGTAGAACCCAAGGGACTTATTAGAGCATTATCCGAAAGACATATGTGTCTAGAAAAGGATCACGACCGGGGGCTGACAATATTTTCCTCCGCACCGCTAGTCAGAATACGAGGACTCCCAGATCCGTGTGACTGTCTGGCCAAAGTCTTAGGGTATGAATCGAAATAAGATACCTTTAGGACTCTCTCATCTTGTTCGTCCCTTCTCAACTTAAATTCTATTAAGGACCTTAAGGATTAGGGTTTTCCCTCTTATCCTCACCCTCTTGATGTATGGGTAAGGTTGATAAGGATTAAGGAATCCTCCACCAAATTAATAAAAATCATGTAAATAAGATGTCATGGACATAAGCTTAATAGAGTGAGCGTAAAAGGAATAGATACATGCTTAGGTCGTATGACACGAGTTGTCATTGCCTCAGGAGAAACCTGAGGATAGACCTCCTTGGTATGAGGATGAGTAGAGAGAGTTAGTCTTGGAGGTAGAGATCTCCATTAAGGTAGAGACCTAGCACATCCTTTGAGGATGATGGTAACCCTAACCCTAAGTGAAGGTTAGAGAGAGAGATGACATGATGAGTTAGATGTCATGATTAACCGAGTGTTTGGTTGGTCATGCCTTTGGGATGCCATTAGAGGGTAGATGATCTAGTACCTTTGGTGACCCAACCCTGGTTAAGAGACCATGATGGATGGCTTATGAAAGGGGTATGGATAATCTTGAGCCAAACATGAGTTGAGAATAGGCTTCAACCACATGGGGGTTTGCTTGAGAGCATGAGCCTTCATGGAGACGTGACCTCTAGTAGGTATGGTTGGAAGTGGGATTAGCTCCAGAGAGAGGAAGTAGAACCCCAACAGGGAGGTTGGAAGCCTAAAACCCCGAAACTTGAGGAACAGTGGGAGTTGAGGATGATGCGACCTAAGTGGATGATAGTGGTTGCCTTATACCTGACCCCTGGAGGCTTGATTCAACCCTATTTTAGGGCTTAATGTTGTGTCTTTTTTCTCTTCAATCACATCTATACCTATTAGATTACATGTTATTTCCCTTAATATGCATATTTGTGTAAAATGCACTTATGGACATTTTTTTGCATGTTTTTCAGGTACTTGGACCACACTTGGATGGCCGAGAGAGATGGAGGGGCCCAAAGAAGGCCCCAGAGCTCCCCCAACCTACCCCTAGTGGCCAAGAGTCAAACTTAAGCAAAGAAGTCCATGGATAATGAAGTTTCAAGCTCAAAGTGCATGCAAAGCCCCCAGTATGGTCGTGGTAACATAGAACGGTCATGCTACAAATGAAGAAATCATAGAAAAAATCTCAGTTTTGAAGCAGCTGCAGAGCATACTCTACCACAGCCGTGCCACGCAGCACGGCCGTGCTATTATCACCCACCACGGCCGTGCCACGCAGCACAGCCGTTCTACCAGATCCCACCACGGTCGTGCCACGCATCACGACCGTGCTACCAGATCCCACCACGGCCGTGCCACGCAGCACGGCCGTGCTACCCTCAACCCACCATGGTCGTGGCCTTTTCAGCCCTAATTTGACCACCAACCTGACATTTAGCCATTTTAATTCCCACGACCGTGCCCATACACCATGTCCATGGCCTACCCTACCCTCCACGACCGTGGTGACCCACCACGGCCGTGCTACTCACAAAACTCACCTAGTTTTCACTGTTTTGCCCATTTTACCCCTACTTGACCTAGTGCTTCCTCCCCACACCTATATATACCTAGGTGGCGGCTGGGGCACGGGGTTGGCTACCTACTACCCCTTCCTAGCTCCCCAAATCGCCACCCACTCCAAATCCACCTCAAATCCACTCCATTTCACCTTTTCCACCACATAACCCCCCATATCTAAGCCTTCCATCCACCTCCCACCATCATCCCACTCCATTCCATCCAAGAAGAAGGAGGAGGACGACCTGCTGCTACTGGAGAGAGGATTGACAACCACTACTTCGAGCTCCATGGCCACCTCCATCTTCTTCTCCTTTCTTTTTGTATTTTCTATTTCCATGAGTAGCTAGGCCCCCTTAGGTGGGCTGTTTGGGGTCAAATATGTTACTTTGATACCATGTTGGGGGAAATGACATGTAAACTTTGTAATTCCATTTGTTAATGATTATGTTCTATTTATGTCTCATTTTCCATGAATTGCTTGTTGGTTTGTGTGTGAAATCACTTAGGAATTTAGGCAAATTGATTATATGTGTGAATTTTGGGATTTGCCCCTAGGTCCAATTCTTGGATCCCTAGGTCGCCTCCCATCTTCCTACATCTTAATCAATCTCCCTAAGCCTAAGTGAGAGATCTAAGTAGCTAGATTGGATAATTCTAGTGCAATTAGCATGGAGCCTTCTCAAGGCTAGAATGTGGGGGAATTGGGGTCCAAAACCCTAATTTCACCTCCCCATTACTACCCTCGGCCCCTAATTTCCCTAGGAATGTCTAATATAGAAACCTAGACTTGATTAGACTCTAATTGGATTGAACCTAACCCCTAACCCAATTGAGCCTCATAAGGGTAGTGGGTTGTGTTAGAGACTAGTTCCTCTATACACAACCTAGCATATCCATGGTCAGTTAGTAGCTTAGGTTAATCCATTGGACTCTAACTTGTTGTTTGGTTTGGATGATCTAAATGGAATCATAATGTTCACATGTCACCCCCCAACTTAAGTGATAAGTTCATACCCCTAAACAGCCCACACATCTCTTTACTACTTAAAACCCTAGTTTTGTGCTTGCTTAGCTTAGTTAGCTCTTATCCTTGCTTAGTTAGCTTCTTGCCTTGCTTTCGTCCTGTTCATGCTAGTGTAGTTCCTTAATTGCTCTTTTGCTTTTCTCTTGCTTACCTTAGTGTAATTTGCACTTTCATATCTAGTTTAGTCCTTTCTTGCCTGCTTAGTCTTAATCTAGCCTAGGGTTAACTTAGATTTCATTCTTGCCTTTAAACTGCTTGTTTGTCCATAGTAGTCAACAATCAAAAGCCACCTTTAAACCCTTAACCCTAGTCTCCGCAGTAGGAACCTAGCTAAACTAACCTAGCTCTAGCGCCCCCTCTTTTCCCTGTGGATCGACCCTATACTTGCCACCTTCCTATACTACGACACGACCCCGTGCACTTGCGGGTGTAGTGTTTTAGTAGACGTAGGTAGCCGGTTAGGTTTATAAATTTTGAAAGCACAACCCCATCCACCGTGCATTCTGACCTCGTGGGGCGCATCTATTCTATCGAGTAGTGTGTTAGCACCACTAGCGGAATCGCACCAAGCTTTCTGGCGCCGTTTCCGGGGATTAGAGGCGCTCGGCCTAGCTAGTTAGTTTTGCTTTGACTTTTCCTACTGCCCTCATCATTGCTATTTTTTATTCATCATTCTTTGCATTCTTTGTGTATATTGGTTTACTAACTTGTTCTCTTTTGTTTGGTTGTGCTTTGTGCATGTGACAAGCCATTCGAGGAAGATAAGATGGAAGGCCAAGATGCACGAACCCATCCATTTTCTCCACTGCCCTACCTCCAAGGCTATCCTAAGCCTTACACACCCCCACCACCTCCATTGCCACAACCCTCCTACCAGTTCACCTTCCAACCTCAATTCATTCTACCACCTCCATCACCACAAACCTCCCACCAATTCACCTTCCAACCAGCTAAATGCCCTCCTCCACCTAAAGTCCAACGACCATCAACACCGATGCCACCACCACAACTATCACATGCTCCCCCTACTTCCCATGAGCAAATGGATATGATCGAGACCCCTCTCTTTGGTGCCTATGAAGACCCATTCCTCAAGAGAAAAAAAACCTATGGCATGAGATTTCTAAGGGTCTTAAGGCTGATTAAGATCTATGATGATGATACCCAAGGAGAGAGAAGTGCGAAAAAAGACTTACGAAGCTCACATGACCCTTGGGAGGAAGATCAATCAAGGAAAGCATATGAGAGGATTGCTTATGAAGGGGGTGCAAACATTTTGTTTTTGGACCATGGTTGATGGTGAAAGAACAACAAGCCTGGCTGAAGGCATGAAACTTAGCGCTTGTGGGAGGCAACCCACATAGGTTTGGAAATTTTGACCCAACTTTCACTTTTTGATACAATTGCTTTGTTTTTACATTTTCCAAGAACACACACACACACTTGTGTTTGATAGTTTTTGTCTAGTTTTAAGATGTGCATGTGATAACATGGTGAAATGAAGGAAATTTGAGTACAATTGAGAGAAGGATTCCAAGAAAAATCACTTTGAGTCAAGTTTTTGAGTGTTTGATGTTCCTCATTTTGAGAGTAGTAGCTACAGGGACCACCACGGCCGTGGTACATCAATACGACCGTGGTCATTTGCATGAAAAACACACCAAGTCCCTAGATTCAAAAGCAAAACTGAGAAAAGTTGCCAAAGGACTGCACCACGACCGTGCCAGGAAGCACGACCGTGCAACCTGAAGCCACCACGGCCGTGCTACACAGCACGGCCGTGCAGCAGACCAATTTCAGCCACTCAAGGCAGATTAGTGGGGCAGCTACTATGCATATCCTCCACCATAGGGAGGAACACCGCCAAAGCCTCGAGAGAGCCATGATCGTCTACCCTATCAATCTAAACTCTAGGATCATGCTGAGGACAACATGATTCAAACGTTTGGGGTGGTAGGGCAGGTATGCCCTAGTTTCACTTTGCATTTCACCTACCACATCCACTTTTGTTTTCTTGCTTTTGCTATCTACCTTAGTCATCTTTACTGCTTTGCATACCTGCATGCCATGTCATTTACTTTCTTGTCATTTTTGTGTAATTTTCAAAATTTTTGCTCTTTTTTTCATGCATTACATATCATGTAGATTTTTAGTAATTCTTGCATGTTATAGCTAGTATTTGCTTGTTTACTGCTTTAAGTTCAATAATATAGAGTTTAGATGTGATTGAAGGCAACTTGGCACCATTTTGGCCAATTTTTCCCAAATTAGGAATTTCTTATCTAAAAAGTGTGTTTTGACCCAATCTCTACTGTTTTGAATTAAAATGTTGACCTTTGACAAATGCAAGTGGATCACCATTGTTTGTTGCTAAGTGGTATCAATGTTTGACTTTTTACATGTGCATCACCTCTCTTATGATTGTGATTGAATTGGTTGAATTGTGAAATTGAGCAAGCTTTGAACGCTTAGTGTTTGTGGAATTGCCTACTTGATATATCAATTTCATTTTGTTCATTCATGTGGTGTGATATCTTGGATGAAGTGTTGGATTAATTCTCATGCATGATGTCTTATGTGGAAAATCATACCAATGGCCCCTCTTTGACCCGACTATTCTCCCACCATCTTCATACCCCTCCGCTTCATAAAAAGATGCCAAAGTGCACATATTAGCTGTGGCCACCTCCAAAAGTTAGGGGTGGCCACATCTCTATCTCCCCACTTCACTCTATCCACCATATGCCCTATCTACACCAAGGGCAAGAAAGAAAAAAAATGCAAAATACAAAAAGAAAATAAAAGGATGCTCCTGTTTAAGAGCATTCAAATAAAGAAAAGATGAGTGTGTAAAAACACTCCAAAAATCTTACCGCAACCCTTTCTTCCACTTTCATACCTATTGAGCTAAGAAGCATCAAACTTAGCTCATTTTACCCTTTTTCGCAGCCATGTGGGTCATTTGGTGTGATTTGAGATATAAGATTGAATGCATGAATGTGAAACAACACTCCTAGTCATTCTTGATTAACGCCACCATGAAACGATTTACCCGGAACTTAATGGAAGAAATAAGGATAACTTGTGTATTCTATGCACTATATTTGAATTTCATATGCTTTGTGCTCTTTTCATGATTGGATTGTGAAAGAAGGAGAGGAGAGAGGTGAAATGCATGTACTTAGTCATCTTTGATCCCATTCAGCAACAATCGTCTTTTATATTGCATTTGTCATTTCTTTTTGTGAAAGTTTGTAGAGAGATTGAGTTGGAGCATACTTGAGGACAAGTATGTTTCAAGTTTGGGGTGGTGATTCAACCCTATTTTAGGGCTTAATATTGTGTCTTTTTTCTCTTCAATCACATCTATACCTATTAGATTACATGTTATTTCCCTTAATATGCATATTTGTGTAAAATGCACTTATGGACATTTTTTGCATGTTTTTCAGGTACTTGGACCACACTTGGATGGCCGAGAGAGATGGAGGGGCCCAAAGAAGGCCCCAGAGCTCCCCCAACCTACCCCTAGTGGCCAAGAGTCAAGCTTAAGCAAAGAAGTCCATGGATAATGAAGTTTCAAGCTCAAAGTGCAAGCAAAGCCCCCAGTACGGTCGTGGTAACATAGAACGGTCGTGCTACAAATGAAGAAATCATAGAAAAAATCTCAGTTTTGAAGCAGCTGCAGAGCATACTCTACCACAGCCGTGCCACGCAGCACGGCCGTGCTATTATCACCCACCACGGCCGTGCCACGCAGCATAGCCGTTCTACCAGATCCCACCACGGTCGTGCCACGCATCACGGCCGTGCTACCATATCCCACCACGGCCGTGCCACGCAGCACGGCCGTGCTACCCTCAACCCACCACGGCCGTGGTGACCACCATAGTCGTGGCCTTTTCAGCCCTAATTTGACCACCAACCTGACATTTAGCCATTTTAATTCCCACGACCGTGCCCATACACCACGGCCATGGCCTACCCTACCCTCCACGACCGTGGTGACCCACCACGGCCGTGCTACTCACAAAACTCACCTAGTTTTCATTGTTTTGCCCATTTTACCCCTACTTGACCTAGTGCTTCCTCCCCACACCTATATATACCTAGGTGGCGGCTGGGGCACGGGGTTGGCTACCTACTACCCCTTCCTAGCTCCCCAAATCGCCACCCACTCCATTCCACTCCAAATCCACTCCATTTCACCTTTTCCACCACATAACCCCCCATATCTAAGCCTTCCATCCACCTCCCACCATCATCCCACTTCATTCCATCCAAGAAGAAGGAGGAGGACGACCTGCTGCTACTGGAGAGAGGATTGACAACCACTACTTCGAGCTCCATGGCCACCTCCATCTTCTTCTCCTTTCTTTTTGTATTTTCTATTTCCATGAGTAGCTAGACCCCCTTAGGTGGGCTGTTTGGGGTCAAATATGTTACTTTGATACCATGTTGGGGGAAAATGACATGTAAACTTTGTAATTCCATTTGTTAATGATTATGTTCTATTTATGTCTCATTATCCATGAATTGCTTGTTGGTTTGTAGGTGAAATCACTTAGGAATTTAGGCAAATTGATTATATGTGTGAATTTTGGGATTTGCCCCTAGGTCCAATTCTTGGATCCCTAGGTTGCCTCCCATCTTCCTACATCTTAATCAATCTCCCTAAGCCTAAGTGAGAGATCTAAGTAGCTAGATTGGATAATTCTAGTGCAATTAGCATGGAGCCTTCTCAAGGCTAGAATGTGGGGGAATTGGGGTCCAAAACCCTAATTTCACCTCCCCATTACTACCCTCGGCCCCTAATTGCCCTAGGAATGTCTAATCTAGAAACCTAGACTTGATTAGACTCTAATTGGATTGAACCTAACCCCTAACCCAATTGAGCCTCGTAAGGGTAGTGGGTTGTGTTAGAGACTAGTTCCTCTATACACAACCTAGCATATCCATGGTCAGTTAGTAGCTTAGGTTAATCCATTGGACTCTAACTTGTTGTTTGGTTTGGATGATCTAAATGGAATCATAATGTTCACATGTCACCCCCAAACTTAAGTGATAAGTTCATACCCCTAAACAGCCCACACATCTCTTTACTGCTTAAAACCCTAGTTTTGTGCTTGCTTAGCTTAGTTAGCTCTTTTCCTTGCTTAGTTAGCTTCTTGCCTTGCTTTCATCCTGTTCATGCTAGTGTAGTTCCTTAATTGCTCTTTTGCTTTTCTCTTGCTTACCTTAGTGTAATTTGCACTTTCATATCTAGTTTAGTCCTTTCTTGCCTGCTTAGTCTTAATCTAGCCTAGGGTTAACTTAGATTTCATTCTTGCCTTTAAATTGCTTGTTTGTCCATAGTAGTCAACAATCAAAACCCACCTTTAAACCCTTAACCCTAGTCTCCGCAGTAGGAACCTAGCTAAACTAACCTAGCTCTAGCGCCCCCTCTTTTCCCTGTGGATTGACCCTATACTTGCCACCTTCCTATACTACGACACGACCCCGTGCGCTTGCGGGTGTAGTGTTTTAGTAGACGTAGGTAGCCGGTTAAGTTTATAAATTTTGAAAGCACAACCCCATCCACCGTGCATTCCGACCTCGTGGGGCGCATTTATTCTATCGAGTAGTGTGTTAGCACCACTAGCGGGGATGCACCAAGGCTGTTGATGTCTGGGTTATCTTGAGAGGAACCAAACCCTGGAGAGAGGATGATGCTTCTGGTACCTATGGTATAAGTGAGAGTGCTTTAGACCCTGAGGAGGTTTAAGTAACTAGTTGAGAGGCTTTATACCTAGTTGGTTGTTTTGGAAGAGGACTCAACTCTGAAGTGTTGCTCGAGTAGAAGGATCAGGGAAGTACATGGCATACCTTGGACATTATTGATTCATGGTTAAGAGTTTGAGCATGCAGTTGGATATCCAAAGGAGAACCTAGGGTTCCTAGGCCTAAGAGGGGAAGCAGTGTATCCGATGCTCATGATGAGATTTGAGTCTCTATAGGTTCGAGCATGGTACTCCTCATGTGTAGAGGTAAAGGAAATCCCTTACGTTAAGGGTATGTTTGATGAACCCCTCACAACTAAGTTGATGTAATGTGCCTTAGTAGTTGTTGGTTTAAGCATTCTCATGTGGATGTAAACCCTAAGGATGCTTGTGACCTTTGTTATAAAGGTGTAGTTTCCTCCCATCCTGGGAGAGTGACCCTTTGGTAGGGAGTATACCAGTTTGGTTGGTTTTGAGGTAACCTAAAGAGGTTTTATAGGATCCTAAGAAAGCCAAGTGAAAAGTACACGGCATGAGATTGTACCTATAGACCCATAGTTAACCATCTCTAAGTGCATATGGATGTCTTACCATGAAGGTAACCGGTGTGGGGCCTGACCAAGATAGGCAGGTCACCATGATCCCTATGAAAGGATGAAAGTCAGTCGTGAATGCAGAGAGAGATGATGAAGGCTTGGGTAAGGTTCTAAGTTGGACATGAACTATGTTAGAATCCTAAGTCTATCCAAGGGTCAGGTGGGGATAAGACCGATGGAAGAAGAAGTCGCCTAGTTCCCTAGTTGCACATGACCATGGGGTCGGGAGGTAACAACTATCATTGTCTGAGGGCCATGGGTTAGGAGATTGATCACCTTCATGAACTCATGGGACCCAAAGGGCAGATGAGTAGGGCACTCTCTGATGCATAAAGGAAAAGGGATGACCCCAAAAGTGTTGGCACCCTATAGACCTAGAAGAGATGACCAAGGATTGTGTGGTGACCCCAGTAGGTTCAAGACCAGTTTTTCATGGAAGTAACTTTGATATCATGATGTTTGTGATATAGAGACATAAGATGCATGTTTCAACTTGGATTCGAAAGTGTACGGGCAAGGTGGGATGTACCATCTCTACTCTTGGAACAGGAAGAACTCTGTATTTGGACTACAGCCAAATGCTTATTTCTTCTTGTTATGGGAGTGAGAAATAGGACAGTACGCATGCCTTACACCAAAGGTAAAGATGATGTAAGTTGGAACGTAGCTACAAGGTATGATGATAGAGATGATAACATACCCTGGTAAAGTGAATGATACATGGATGGTTCGCAAACGCTAAGAGAGGTAGTGTAGTCAGCTTATAAGGATGTTGTATCAGGAACTATGTGGAATTTGCAAGTTAACCAAAGTCGAGTTTGATCACAGTGAGGATGAGCTCAGAGCTTCTTGATAGACTTAGAGTTTGAGATGAGATGATAAGTATAATACATGGAGGTGTATGTTACCTAACACCTAAGAAGTGGTAATGAATGCTCTGGTTGAGATATAGTGCCTAGCTTAGCTGGAAGCTAGAAGAAGTTGAGGTTGTTCGACTAACCCTATGTTTGAAAAGAGGATGTGTTTTAACACACAGAGGTAACAAGATATGTTGAACAAGTTAATGTTTGTTGGGTTAGCCAGTTTAGTCCTTGATGTAGTAGAAGGATGGTGATAGAACCTCAGATACACTTCTTTGGATAGGAACGTAATAAAACCCTTTTGAGAGTGGTTTAGGGTTTCCGAGGTATCAAGCTTGAAGAATCATAACAATACAGGAGGTCATGTTATACCTTGGTACTACAAAGATAGTAAGTGATGGTAGCATTCTGGATGCTTAAAACAAAGTTGCATGTAGCTTGTGACCATGCAAGCCAGGAGGTGAAGGACGAACACCATTAACCCAGTACAGGGATATAAAGTATAAAGAGTTCTCGAGAGGGAATGGGACTGCATCACTATGCATGTTGTGAGTCTCTCCTCGACCAAGAAGGTCAAGATACAATATGGGTTATGGTAGATCGCTTTACCTAGATGACATGAGAAAGGAAGAGTTCTGTCAAGGGACACATCTGGTTGAACCACATATGAAAAGAGATGGTTCAACTACACCATGATGTGAATTCAAAAGTTCTTGATGTGACCTAAAGGTTCACTTCCATGAGGTGGAAGTAGATACATGAAGAGCTCAGTGTTTGTACAGTTTATCACCCCCATACTAATGGACAGCATGATCCGGACTAGAGGGTCTGATGAGAGCATGTGTGCTCATTTAGGGTGATACATAGAGACATTTCTTAAGATGTGATGTTACCCACCATAGCCTTTATCAGGATGCAAGAAGTTCTATAGGGAGGTTGTGTCGGTCACCACTTCATTACGATGATGTTGGTAAAGGAGGCCTCGTGAAGGTCAGAAAAGAACCACAGGTGTGTGCAGATGAAGTCGCTTTGATTGTGCAATGGCTGAGAGAGAGAGCCCAGTGGTGACATGAGTTACGAGCTGATTGCAAAGCAGACTGACATGCAGTTCACTGTGGGAGAATATGTGACGTGAAAATCCGACCCCTCTGAACTACAGCTGAGATTGCTGAGTCCCCGATAAATGGGTCCATTTGAGATGGATTGGTGGAGAAGGTTGTGTTTAGCCTTACCCCTCAGGATAACATGTTGTGTAATGTGTTACATGAGTCCGATCTAGAGCACTATGTGAGGTACCCAAGCCATGTGTTGAGCCCTGAACCGATTCAGCTTTTGAGATGTTGAAATGTCGTGAGTCACCTATGAGGGTATGATATACCAAGGTAAGAAAGAACTCAGATGGAAGAATATGAGATAATGAAGGTTCTTGGGAAGCACCATGGAAAAGGGTGAAGCCACATGGGAGCCATGATGGACATGTGATAGGCTTATCCTATTTGATTGCTTGCTTGATGAAATTTTGAGGGCAAAATTCTTATAAGAGGGGAAGGATGTTACAACCCCAATTTTGGGTTCATAAGAAGAGAAATGTAATTTCTCATTTTAAAGATATTGGAACAAATGATGATATAATTTGTGTTGGATAAATGAGTTCATTGAAAATAGCCTTGTTGTTTGATTTGTGGGTTTTATTGGCTATTGGGCCCAATAACAAGGAAATTCAATTAATTAATGAATATTTGAGTTGTGGAGAAAAGAGAGAAAAGGTAGAAACCTCTAGAAGGAAAATCCAAGGAGGGATTTCGTGCCTCTTGGGTTCCTTGGGTACCAAGGAGTCCAAATTTGCATAAATAGAGAAATAAGAAAAGAAGAGATCTATTAAGTATTTCTTTATTAAGAAAGAAATTAGGAATAATGATAAAATGGGAAAATAAGTGAAAAGAGGTATATTTGAGTATTCCTTAGTCGATTTTTGTATCCCAAGGATTCCTAATACTAAAAGGACTTCCAATAGGAATATAGAGGAGAGATAAAGAGAAATCCTTAAAAAGAAAATTAAAAAGGAAAAGAAATTGATTAATAAAAGGGAAATATGAGAAATTAACTTTCAAAAGAAGATAAAGGCAAATAGATTTTCCCCAATATGGGAATTCGTGCCTTTGGGATTCCTTGAGGTTCAAGGAACCCAGAATAATGGTTTAATATCAAGGAAAAAATAAAATAGGTGAGAAATATATATATATATATATATATATATATATATATATATATATATATATAATTCAGTGAAATCTTGCAACAAAAGAAAAGGAACGTTTCCTTTAAGATAATGAGCCCAAATTTGGTAGAGAGTAAGTCATTATAGACTTTCCCTCCAAATTTGAGATTAATTGGATACTCTGTTTGGGAGTTATGAATTTTTGGAAATATCCCTAAAGTGAAAGGATTCCATTAAATGTCACAATTCCTTTTCCTTCTATGCTTCTGACGCGTGCATTCAGGGCAGTCAGATCTAGATCTGACGGTGATAAGCCTATCTTCTAGCTTGCATTTGGCTGGGAAAGTCAGGACAGCATGTGATCCTTTCTTTGGTAGTTTTCTGGTCGATCAATGTGCGAGGAAACTTGGAAACACGTTAGATGGGTTTGCGAGTTTCTTGCGGACAGTTTAATCCTAAGTTTTGCCTATCTTGGGGGTCTTTAGAAGAATCCCCTAAAAACCAGGTACCTCGCCGGTTGTGAGCCATAACCACGGGCTATATAACGAGGTGTATCCCCTCTGTGAGTTTGTTCACGGCTCCGAGAGATGCTATGGGACCTGCACACCGACCATCGGCAACCGATTTTCCCTCTAGAACCCCCTCTTACACCTCGGACTTCCCTGACTTGCCGCCGGAGACTCCCCAGGTCGTCCCAGCAACTCCGACCATGGCTGGAGCAATTAGGACCACCGTCGAGTTCGGCGAGGTGTGGCGGAGGGCGTGAGGTCTTCTCTAGTTGCTGGGGTGACCAGATGCTCAAAGTCAACCTTCGGGTTGACTGCTCTCGGAGGTTGGCTTGGGAACAGGGACTCATCGTGAGGAAGAAGAAGAGAAAGGGAGAATTACTCCCCTGCCCTCACATCGCTGTTAATAGGGATGCCCCTTAAGGTAATCTCGCATTTAACAAACGCATAAATCCACGTGGTCATTTTTGATTGGTCAGAAAAAGAGTTATCTTGTAAAATATGTATCTAATGATAGAAATGTCGGATGAAGGAGATCTAGACATTAAAATTGATCAGAAAAACGTGGAGAACCCAATAAAAATATAATTCGAGCCTGATTCTTCTTGCTAATAAAAAAGTATATAAAGATGCTATCTTTAATGGTTTTACTAATGAAAAACCCTAGATTTTGATGTTAATGAGTTTTAGTAAAGTTCAATGAACAAGTTAAGTTGATAATAACCTGTTGTTGGTAAAAGAGAGATTAAAGCCTAGAAAGATGATCTTTGTGGTTAATTGGCCTAATTTAGAATTTATGTGCATAAATAGGCTTTATTGAACCTTGAAACCCTAATGTTGGTAATTAGGACTATTAAGGGCTTTAATTAGTTGATTTCATGTATAGAATTGAGTTTTCATGGTTATAAGCTATTTCAAGCATTAAGTTCCTAATTTGTGGATAAATGCCCTAAATGTAATAATTAGGGTTTTCTCATGAATAAAAGGTGGAATTAATAGCAAATCAAGTTCATATGTGTTTTGGACCATAACGAACTTTGAGTTGATGATAAATGCGTATAATGATCTTGTCATGGATTAAAAGGATAAAAATAGTAGCTTTAATAGAAGAGGCTTAATAATCTTAATTAATGAATAGTTATGCCTTTAATTCGGAATTTAGAATTAGATGTGGAAATAACTAGTGTTTGTGATCAATTGCGTTAAATTAATAAGAGATGAAGTGAAAACCTAATTGCAAAGTAAACCCTAAAAAGGGCCAGTAACCCTAGGTCACGATTAGTCCTATTAGATTTGTATACCATGATTCATGATAGAAAATATTGGATGAATATTTCAGGATAAAATTGTGCTTTCTTGATTTACTCTGGATTAATTATTTGCTTGGAATTGTTGATCCTACAAAACAGGTATGTGGTTACACTTATGACTACCCGAATTAGTTTTTCCGGGATTTTATCGATGTTTCCATCATGGCTTGAATTAAACTGTTGGATGTATTTAATTTATTCAAAGTATAATGTGAATATGACTATCACATAAGAAATATGCCTACTAGCTCAGATCCTAGTCCCCTCTGTAGCTTTATAGATTGACCTAGTAAATGGCTACCAATGAGGGTAGGTCCATCAGATCATTAAATGACTTAGTAAATGGCTACCAATGGGGTAGGTCCATCAAGTCATCATGAGTCAGGGATTGGTCTACCTTTGGGTAGGACCATGCGACTCCATAACCCTATGTATTGGCTACCTGTGTGGTAGGGCCATGGGGGTAAGGATCTACCATATGAGAGAGGTGGTATCCATGTCCACTGCAGGGACGTTACAGAGAAAGGGGATAGGCAAGGATTGAGTAGTATTTCTTAAAATGTAATCTTGGTTGTTAAATGATATTTGGTTGATTACATTGTTAACATAGTTGCACAATTATTGTTTCCCCCACATACCAGCTTCGGCTGACCGACGTTTTGTTTGTCGGCGTTTTAGGTACAAATGAAAGAACAAATAGTAAAGTGTCATATGTGGAATCGAATGAGAAATAACATGTACATGAGGATTAGTTAGATTAACATCTTCATGGATAGAAGTTTAGAAATCCCAGTTTTTCCAAGGTAAGAAAAGTTTTATTTTATACCTGTTTTCAGTTTAGTTGGTAAAGTTTATTAATTATTACTGATTATTTGTCGAACCTTTGATCCTGTTAGTTGAATAACGGCTTTGACCTTCGGGTCTCCCTTAATTGGGGGTTACCGGGAGACAGGGTCGTTACAATTGGTATCAGAGCATAGGTTCCTCAATTAATCTTTAATAATTATTAAAATTTACAAATTCTGTAGAACCCAAGGGAGTTATTAGAGGATTATCCAAAAGACAGAGGTGTCTATAAAAGGATCACGACCGGGGGCTGACAATATTTTCCTCCGCACCGCTAGTCGGAATACGAGGACTCCCGGATCGGTGTGACTGTCTGGCCAACGTCATAGGGTATGAATCGAAATAAGATACCTTTAGGACTCTCTCATCTTGTTCGTCCCTTCTCAACTTAAATTCTATTAAGGACCTTAAGGATTAGGGTTTTCCCTCTCCTCCTCACCCTCTTGATGTATGGGTAAGGTTGATAAGGATTAAGGAATCCTCCACCAAATTAATAAAAAGCATGTAAATAAGATGTCATGGACATAAGCTTAATAGAGTGAGCGTAAAAGGAATAGATACATGCTTAGGTCGTATGACACGAGTTGTCATTGCCTCAGGAGAGACCTGAGGATAGACCTCCTTGGTAGGAGGATGAGTAGAGAGAGTTAGTCTTGGAGGTAGAGATCTCCATTAAGGTAGAGACCTAGCACATCCTGTGAGGATGATGGTAACCCTAACCCTAAGTGAAGGTTAGAGAGAGAGATGATATGATGAGTTAGATGTCATGATTGACCGAGTGTTTGGTTGGTCATGCCTTTGGGATGCCATTAGAGGGTAGATGATCTAGTACCTTTGGTGACCCAACCCTGGTTAAGAGACCATGATGGATGGCTTATGAAAGGGGTATGGATAATCTTGAGCCAAACATGAGTTGAGAATAGGCTTCAACCACATGGGGGTTTGCTTGAGAGCATGAGCCTTCATGGAGACGTGACCTCTAGTAGGTATGGTTGGAAGTGGGATTAGCTCCAGAGAGAGGAAGCAGAACCCCAACAGGGAGGTTGGAAGCCTAAAACCCCGAAACTTGAGGAACAGTGGGAGTTGAGGATGATGCGACCTAAGTGGATGATAGTGGTTGCCTTATACCTGACCCCTGGAGGCTGTTGATGTCTGGGTTATCTTGAGAGGAACCAAACCCTAGAGAGAGGATGATGCTTCTGGTACCTATGGTATAAGTGAGAGTGCTTTAGACCCTGAGGAGGTTTAAGTAACTAGTTGAGAGGCTTTATACCTAGTTGGTTGTCCTGGAAGAGGACTCAACTCCGAAGTGTTGCTCGAGTAGAAGGATCAGGGAAGTACATGGCATACCTTGGACATGATTGATTCATGGTTAAGAGTTTGAGCATGCAGTTGGATATCCAATGGAGAACCTAGGGTTCCTAGGCCTAAGAGGGGAAGCAGTGTATCCGATGCTCATGATGAGATTTGAGTCTCTATAGGTTCGAGCATGGTACTCCTCATGTGTAGAGGTAAAGGAAATCCCTTACGTTAAGGGTATGTTTGATGAACCCCTCACAACTAAGTTGATGTAATGTGCCTTAGTAGTTGTTGGTTTAAGCATTCTCATGTGGATGTAAACCCTAAGGATGCTTGTGACCTTTGTTATAAAGGTGTAGTTTCCTCCCATCCTAGGACAGCGACCCTTTGGTAGGGAGTATACCAGTTTGGTTGGTTTTGAGGTAACCTAAAGAGGTTTATAGGATCCTAAGAAAGCTAAGTGAAAATACATGGCATGAGATTGAACCCATAGACCCATAGTTAACCATCTCTAAGTGCATATGGATGTGTTACCGTGAAGGTAACCGGTGTGGGGCCTGACCAAGATAGGCAGGTCACCGTGATCCCTATGAAAGGATGAAAGTCAGTCGTGAATGCAGAGAGAGATGATGAAGGCTTGGGTAAGGTTCTAAGTTGGACATGAACTATGTTAGAATCCTAAGTCTATCCAAGGGTCAGGTGGGGATAAGACCGATGGAAGAAGGAGTCGCCTAATTCCCTAGTTGCACATGACCATGGGGTCGGGAGGTAACAACTATCATTATCTGAGGGCCATGGGTTAGGAGATTGATCACCTTCATGAACTCATGGGACCCAAAGGGCAGATGAGTAGGGCACTCTTTGATGCATAAAGGAAAAGGGATGACCCCAAAAGTGTCGACACCCTATAGACCTAGAGGAGATGACCAAGGATTGTGTGGTGACCCCAGTAGGTTCGAGACCAGTTTTTCATGGAAGTAACTTTGATATCATGATGTTTGTGATATAGAGACATAAGTTGCATATTTCAACTTGGATTCAAAAGTGTACGGGCAAGGTGGGTTGTACCATCTCTACTCTTGGAACATGAAGAACTCTGTATTTGGACTGCAACCAAATGCTTATTTCTTCTTGTTATGGGAGTGAGAGATAGGACAGTACGCATGTCTTACACCAAGGATAAAGATGATGTAAGTTGGAACGTAGCTACAAGGTATGATGATAGAGATGATAACATACCCTGGTAAAGTGAATGATACATGGATGGTTCGCAAACGCTAAGAGAGGTAGTGTAGTCAGCTTATAAGGATGTTGTATCAGGAACTATGTGGAATTTGCAAGTTAACCAAAGTCGAGTTTGATCACAGTGAGGATGAGCTCAGAGCTTCTTGATAGACTTAGAGTTTGAGATGAGATGATAAGTATAATACATGGAGGTGTATGTTACCTAACACCTAAGAAGTGGTAATGAATGCTCTGGTTGAGATATAGTGCCTAGCTTAGCTGGAAGCTAGAAGAAGTTGAGGTTGTTCGACTAACCCTATGTTTGAAAAGAGGATGTGTTTTAACACACAGAGGTAACAAGATATGTTGAACAAGTTAATGTTTGTTGGGTTAGCCAGTTTAGTCCTTGATGTAGTAGAAGGATGGTGATAGAACCTCAGATACACTTCTTTGGATAGGAAGGTAATAAAACCCTTTTGAGAGTGGTTTAGGGTTTCTGAGGTATCAAGCTTGAAGAATCATAACAATACAGGAGGTCATGTTATACCTTGGTACTACAAAGATAGTAAGTGATGGTATCATTCTGGATGCTTAAAACAAAGTTGCATGTAGCTTGTGGCCATGCAAGCCATGAGGTGAAGGACGAACACCATTAACCCAGTACAGGGATATAAAGTATAAAGAGTTCTCGAGAGGGAATGGGAGTGCATCACTATGCATGTTGTGAGTCTCTCCTCGACCAAGAAGGTCAAGATACAATATGGGTTATGGTAGATCGCTTTACCTAGATGACATGAGAAAGGAAGAGTTCTGTCAAGGGACAGATCTGGTTGAACTACATATGAAAAGAGATGGTTCAACTACAACATGATGCGAATTCAAAAGTTCTTGATGTGACCTAAAGGTTCACTTCCATGAGGTGGAAGTAGATACATGAAGAGCTCAGTGTTTGTACAGTTTATCACCCCATGCTAATGGACAATATGATCTGTACTAGAGGGTCTGATGAGAGCATGTATGCTCATTTAGGATGATACATAGAGACAGTTCTTAAGATGTGATGTTACCCACCATAGCCTTTATCGGGATGTAAGAAGTTCTATAGGGAGGTTGTGTCGGTCACCACTTCATTACGATGATGTTGGTAAAGGAGGCCTCGTGAAGGTCAGAAAAGAACCACAAGTGTGTGCAGATGAAGTCGCTTTGATTGTGCAATGGCTGAGAGAGAGAGCTCAGTGGTGACATGAGTCACGAGCTGATTGCAAAGCAGACTGACATGCAGTTCACTGTGGGAGAATATGTGACGTGAAAATCCGACCCCTCTGAACTACTGCTGAGAAAGCTGAGTCCCCGATAAATGGGTCCATTTGAGATGGATTGGTGGAGAAGGTTGTGTTTAGCCTTACCCCTCAGGATAATATGCTGTGTAATGTGTTACATGAGTCTGATCTAGAGCACTATGTGAGGTACCCAAGCCATGTGTTGAGCCCCGAACCGATTCAACTTTTGAGAGGCTGAAATGTCCTGAGTCACCTATGAGGGTACGATATACCAAGGTAAGAAAGAACTCAGATGGAAGAATATGAGATAATGAAGGTTTTTGGGAAGCACCATGGAAAAGGGTGAAGCCACATGGGAGCCATGATGGACATGTGATAGGCTTATCCTATTTGATTGCTTACTTGATGGAATTTTGAGGGCAAAATTCTTATAAGAGGGGAAGGATGTTACAACCCAAATTTTGGGTTCATAAGAAGAGAAATGTAATTTCTCATTTAAAGATATTGGAATAAATGATGATATAATTTGTGTTGGATAAATGAGTTCATTAAAAACAGCCTTGTTGTTTGATTTGTGGGCTTTATTGGCTATTGGGCCCAATAACAAGGAAATTCAATTAATTAATGAATATTTGAGTTGTGGAGAAAAGAGAGAAAAGGTAGAAACCTCTAGAAGGCAAATCCAAGGAGGGATTTCGTGCCTCTTGGGTTCCTTGGGTACCAAGGAGTCCAAAGTTGCATAAATAGAGAAATAAAAAAAGAAGAGATCTATTAAGTATTTCTTTATTAAGAAAGAAATTAGGAATAATGATAAAATGGGAAAATAAGTGAAAAGAGGTATATTTGAGTATTCCTTACTGGATTTTTGTATCCCAAGGATTCCTAATACTAAAAGAACTTCCAATAGGAATATAGAGGAGAGATAAATAGAAATCCTTAAAAAGAAAATTAAAAGGAAAAGAAATTGATTAATAAAAGGGAAATATGAGAAATTAACTTTCAAAAGAAGATAAAGGCAAATAGATTTTCCCCAATATGGGAATTCGTGCTTTTGGGTTTCCTTGAGGTTCAAGGAACCCAGAATAATGGTTTAATAGCAAGGAAAAAATAAAATAGGTGAGAATATATATATATATATATATATATATATATATATATATATATATATATATATATATATATATATATAATTCAGTGAAATCTTGCAACAAAAAAAAGAAACGTTTCCTTTGAGATAATGCGCCCAAATTTGGTAGACCGGTAGATTAAGTCATTATAGACTTTCCCTCCAAATTTGAGATTAATTGGATACTCTGTTTGGGAGTTATGAATTTTTGGAAATATCCCTAAAGTGAAAGGATTCCATTAAATGTCACATTTCCTTTTCCTTCTATGCTTCTGACGCGTGCATTCAGGGCCGTCAGATCTAGATCTGATGGTAATAAGCCTATTTTCTAGCTTGCGTTTGGCTGGGAAAGTCAGGACAGCATGCGATCCTTTCTTTGGTAGTTTCCTTGCCGATCAATGCGTGAGGAAACTTGGAAACACGTTAGATGGGTTTGCGAGTTTCTTGCAGACAGTTTAATCCTAAGTTTTGCCTATCTTGGGGGTCTTTAGAAGAATCCCCTAAAAACCAGGGACCCCGCCAGTTGTGAGCCATAGCCACGGGCTATATAACGAGGTGTATCCCCTCTGTGAGTTTGTTCACGGCTCGGAGAGATGCTATGGGACCTGCAGACCGAGCATCGGCAACCGATTTTCCCTCTAGAACCCCCTCTTACACCTCGGACTTCCCTGACTTGCCGCCGGAGACTCCCCAGGTTGTCCCAGCAACTCCGACCATGGCTGGAGCAATTAGGACCACCGTCGAGTTCGGTGAGGTGTGGCGGAGGGCGTGAGGTCTTCTCTAGTTGCTGGGGTGACCAAATTCTCAAAGTCAACCTTCGGGTTGACTGCTCTCGGAGGCTGGCTCGGGAACATGGACTCATCGTGAGGAAGAAGAAGAGAAAGGGAGAATTACTCCCCTGCCCTCGCGTCCCTGTGAATAACGATGTCCCTTAAGGTAATCTCGCATTTAACAAACGCATAAATCCACGTGGTTGTTTTTGATTGGTCAGAAAAGGAGTTATCTTGTAAAATATGTATCTAATGATAGAAATATCGGATGAAGGAGATCTATACATGAAAATTGATCAGAAAAACGTGGAGAACCCAATAAAAATATAATTGGAACCTGATTCTTCTTGCTAATAAAAAAGTATATAAAGATGCTATCTTTAATGGTTTTACTAATGAAAAACCCTAGATTTTGATGTTAATGAGTTTTAGTAAAGTTCAATGAACAAGTTAAGTTGATAACAACTTGTTGTTGGTAAAAGAGAGATTAAAGCCTATAAAGATGATCTTTGTGGTTAATTGGCCTAATTTAGAATTTATGTGCATAAATAGGCTTTATTGAACCTTGAAACCCTAATGTTGGTAATTAGGACTATTAAGGGCTTTAATTAGTTGATTTCATGTATAGAACTGAGTTTTCATGGTTATAAGCTATTTCAAGCATTAAGTTCCTAATTTGTGGATAAATGCCCTAAATGTAATAATTAGGGTTTTCTCATGAATAAAAGGTGGAATTAATAGCAAATCAAGTTCATATGTGTTTTGGACCATAACGAACTTTGAGTTGATGATCAATGCGTATAATGATCTTGTCATGGATTAAAAGGATAAAAATAGTAGCTTTAATAGAAGAGGCTTAATAAGCTTAATTAATGAATAATTATGCCTTTAATTCGGAATTTAGAATTAGATGTGGAAATAACTAGGGTTTGTGATCAATTGTGTTAAATTAATAAGAGATGAAGTAAAACCCTAATTGCAAAGTAAAACCCTAATTGCAAAGTCCTATTAGATTTGTATACCATGATTCATGATAGAAAATATTGGATGAATATTTTAGGATAAAATTGTGCTTGCTTGATTTACTCTGGATTACTTATTTGCTTGGATTTGTTGATCCTGCAAAATAGGTATGTGGTTACACTTATGACTACTCGAATTAATTTTTCCAGAATTTTATCGATGTTTCCATCGTGGCTTGAATTAAACTGTTGGATGTATTTAATTCATGCAAAGTATAATGTGAATATGACTATCACATAAGAAATATGCCTACTAGCTCAGATCCTAGTCCCCTCTGTAGCTTTATAGATTGACCTAGTAAATGGCTACCAATGAGGGTAGGTCCATCAGGTCATTAAATGACTTAGTAAATGGCTACCAATGGGGTAGGTCCATAAAGTCATCATGAGTCAGGGATTGGTCTACCTTTGGGTAGGACCATGCGACTCCATAACCCTAGGTATTGGCTACCTGTGTGGTAGGGCCATGGGGGTAAGGATCTACCATATGAGAGAGGTGGTATCCATGTCCACTGTAGGGACATTACAGAGAAAGGGGATAGGCAAGGATTGAGTAGTATTGCTTAAAATGTAATCTTGGTTGTTAAATGATATTTAGTTGATTACATTGTTAACATAGTTGCACAATTATTGTTTCCCCCACATACCAGCTTCGGCTGACCGACGTTTTGTTTGTCGGCATTTTAGGTACAAATGAAAGAACAAATAGTAAAGTGTCATATGTGGAATCGAATGAGAAATAACATGCACAGGAGGATTAGTTAGTTTAATATCTTCATGGATAGAAGTTTAGAAATCCCAGTTTTTCCAAGGTAAGAAAAGTTTTATTTTATATATGTTTTCAGTTTAGTTGGTAAAGTTTATTAATTATTACTGATTATTTGTCGAACCTTTGATCCTGTTATTTGAATAACGGCTCTGACCTTCGGGTCTCCCTTAATTGGGGGTTACCGGGAGACGGGGTCGTTACAATTGGTATCAGAGCATAGGTTCGTCAATTAATCTTTAATAATTATTAAATTTTACAAATTCTGTAGAACCCAAGGGAGTTATTAGAGGATTATCTGAAAGACAGAGGTGTCTAGAAAAGGATCACGACTGGGGGCTGATAATATTTTCCTCCGCACCGCTAGCTAGAATATGAGGACTCCCAGATCCGTGTGACTGTCTGGCCAAAGTCTTAGGGTATGAATCGAAATAAGATACCTTTAGGACTCTCTCATCTTGTTCGTCCCTTCTCAACTTAAATTCTATTAAGGACCTTAAGGATTAGGGTTTTCCCTCTTCTCCTCACCCTCTTGATGTATGGGTAAGGTCGATAAGGATTAAGGAATCCTCCACCAAATTAATAAAAAGCATGTAAATAAGATGTCATGGATATAAGCTTAATAGAGTGAGCGTAAAAGGAATAGATACATGCTTAGGTCGTATGACACGAGTTGTCATTGCCTCAGGAGAGACCTGAGGATAGACCTCCTTGGTAGGAGGATGAGTAGAGAGAGTTAGTCTTGGAGGTAGAGATCTCCATTAAGGTAGAGACCTACCACATCCTTTGAGGATGATGGTAACCCTAATCCTAAGTGAAGGTTAGAGAGAGAGATGACATGATGAGTTAGATGTCATGATTGACCGAGTGTTTGGTTGGCCATGCCTTTGGGATGCCATTAGAGGGTAGATGATCTAGTACCTTTGGTGACCCAACCCTGGTTAAGAGACCATGATGGCTGGCTTATGAAAGGGGTATGGATAATCTTGAGCCAAACATGAGTTGAGAATAGGCTTCAACCACATGGGGGTTTGGTTGAGAGCATGAGCCTTCATGGAGACGTGACCTCTAGTAGGTATGGTTGGAAGTGGGATTAGCTCCAGAGAGAGGAAGCAGAACCCCAACAGGGAGGTTGGAAGCCTAAAATCCCGAAACTTGAGGAACAATGGGAGTTGAGGATGATGCGACCTAAGTGGATGATAGTGGTTGCCTTATACCTGACCCCTGGAGGCTGTTGATGTCTGGGTTATCTTGAGAGGAACCAAACCCTGGAGAGCGGATGATGCTTCTGGTACCTATGGTATAAGGGAGAGTGCTTTAGAAACTGAGGAGGTTTAAGTAACTAGTTGAGAGGCTTTATACCTAGTTGGTTGTCCTGGAAGAGGACTCAACTCCGAAGTGTTGCTCGAGTAGAAGGATCAGGGAAGTACATGGCATAGCTTGGACATGATTGATTCATGGTTAAGAGTTTGAGCATGCAGTTGGATATCCAAAGGAGAACCTAGGGTTCCTAGGCCTAAGAGGGGAAGCAGTGTATCCGATGCTCATGATGAGATTTGAGTCTCTATAGGGTCGAGCATGGTACTCCTCATGTGTAGAGGTAAAGGAAATCCCTTACGTTAAGGGTATGTTTGATGAACCCCTCATAACTAAGTTGATGTAATGTGCCTTAGTAGTTGTTGGTTTAAGCATTCTCATGTGGATGTAAACCCTAAGGATGCTTGTGACCTTTGTTATAAAGGTGTAGTTTCCTCCCATCCTGGGAGAGCGACCCTTTGGTAGGGAGTATACCAGTTTAGTTGGTTTTGAGGTAACCTAAAGAGGTTTTATAGGATCCTGAGAAAGCTAAGCGAAAAGTACATGGCATGAGATTGAACCTATAGACCCATAGTTAACCATCTCTAAGTGCATATGGATGTGTTACCATGAAAGTAACCGGTGTGGGGCCTGACCAAGATAGGCAGGTCACCATGATCCCTATGAAAGGATGAGAGTCAGTCGTGAATGCAGAGAGAGATGATGAAGGCTTGGGTAAGGTTCTAAGTTGGACATGAACTATGTTAGAATCCTAAGTCTATCCAAGGGTCAGGTGGGGATAAGACCGATGGAAGAAGGAGTCGCCTAATTCCCTAGTTGCACATGACCATGGGGTCGGGAGGTAACAAATATCATTGTCTGAGGGCCATGGGTTAGGAGATTGATCACCTTCATGAACTCATGGGACCTAAAGGGTAGATGAGTAGGGCACTCTCTGATGCATAAAGGAAAAGGGATGACCCCAAAAGTGTCGGCACCCTATAGACCTAGAGGAGATGACCAAGGATTGTGTGGTGACCCCAGTAGGTTCGAGACCAGTTTTTCATGGAAGTAACTTTGATATCATGATGTTTGTGATATAGATACATAAGCTGCATGTTTTAACTTGGATTCGAAAGTGTACGGGCAAGGTGGGCTGTACCATCTCTACTCTTGGAATAGGAAGAACTCTGTATTTGGACTACAGCCAAATGCTTATTTCTTCTTGTTATGGGAGTGAGAGATAGGACAGTACGCATGTCTTACACCAAGGATAAAGATGATGTAAGTTGGAATGTAGCTACAAGGTATGATGATAGAGATGATAACATACCATGGTAAAGTGAATGATACATGGATGGTTCGCAAACGCTAAGAGAGGTAGTGTAGTCAGCTTAGAAGGATGTTGTATCAGGAACTATGTGGAATTTGCAAGTTAACCAAAGTCGAGTTCGATCACAGTGAGGATGAGCTCAGAGCTTCTTGATAGACTTAGAGTTTGAGATGAGATGATAAGTATAATACATAGAGGTGTATGTTACCAAACACCTAAGAAGTGGTAATGAATGCTCTGGTTGAGATATAGTTCCTAGCTTAGCTGGAAGCTAGAACAAGTTGAGGTTGTTCGACTAACCCTATGTTTGAAAAGAGGATGTGTTTTAACACATGGAGGTAACAAGATATGTTGAACAAGTTAATGTTTGTTGGGTTAGCCAGTTTAGTCCTTGATGTAGTAGAAGGATGGTGATAGAACCTCATATACACTTATTTGGATAGGAAGGTAATAAAACCCTTTTGAGAGTGGTTTAGGGTTTCCTAGGTAGCAAGCTTGAAGAATCATAACAATACAGGAGGTCATGTTATACCTTGGTACTACAAAGATAGTAAGTGATGGTAGCATTCTGAATGCTTAAAACAAAGTTGCATGTAGCTTGTGGCCATGCAAGCCAGGAGGTGAAGGACGAATACCATTAACCCAGTACAGGGATATAAAGTATAAAGAGTTCTCGAGAGGGAATGGGAGTGCATCACTATGCATGTTGTGAGTCTCTCCTCGACCAAGAAGTTCAAGATACAATATGGGTTATGGTAGATCGCCTTACCTAGATGACATGAGAAAGGAAGAGTTCTGTCAAGGGACAAATTTGGTTGAACTACATATGAAAAGAGATGGTTCAACTACACCATGATGCGAATTCAAAATTTCTTGATGTGACCTAAAGGTTTACTTCCATGAGGTGGAAGTAGATACATGAAGAGCTCAGTGTTTGTACAGTTTATCACCCCATACTAATGGACAATATGATCCGGACTAGAGGGTCTGATGAGAGCATGTGTGCTCATTTAGGGTGATACATAGAGACAGTTCTTAAGATGTGATGTTACCCACCATAGCCTTTATCGGGATGCAAGAAGTTCTATAGGGAGGTTGTGTTGGTCACCACTTCATTACGATGATGTTGGTAAAGGAGGCCTCGTGAAGGTCAGAAAAGAACCACAAGTGTGTGCAGATGAAGTCGCTTTGATTGTGCAATGGCTGAGAGAGAGAGCTCAGTGGTGACATGAGTCATGAGCTGATTGCAAAGCAGACTGACATGCAGTTCACTGTGGGAGAATATGTGATGTGAAAATCCGACCCCTCTGAACTACACCTGAGAAAGCTGAGTCCCCGATAAATGGGTCCATTTGAGATGGATTGGTGGAGAAGGTTGTGTTTAGCCTTACCCCTCAGGATAACATGCTGTGTAATGTGTTACATGAGTCCGATCTAGAGCACTATGTGAGGTACCCAAGCCATGTGTTGAGCCCTGAACCGATTCATCTTTTGAGAGGCTGAAATGTCCTGAGTCACCTATGAGGGTACGATATACCAAGGTAAGAAAGAACTCAGATGGAAGAATATGGGATAATGAAGGTTCTTGGGAAGCACCATGGAAAAGGGTGAAGCCACATGGGAGCCATGATGGACATGTGATAGGCTTATCCTATTTGATTACTTGCTTGATGGAATTTTGAGGGCAAAATTCTTATAAGAGGGGAAGGATGTTACAACCCCAATTTTGGGTTCATAAGAAGAGAAATGTAATTTCTCATTTTAAAGATATTGGAACAAATGATGATATAATTTGTTTTGGATAAATGAGTTCATTGAAAATAGCCTTGTTGTTTGATTTGTGGGCTTTATTGGCTATTGGGCCCAATAACAAGGAAATTCAATTAATTAATAAATATTTGAGTTGTGGAGAAAAGAGAGAAAAGGTAGAAACCTCTAGAAATCAAATCCAAGGAGGGATTTCGTGCCTCTTGGGTTCCTTGGGTACCAAGGAGTCCAAAGTTGCATAAATAGAGAAATAAGAAAAGAAGAGATCTATTAAGTATTTCTTTATTAAGAAAGAAATTAGGAATAATGATAAAATGGGAAAATAAGTGAAAAGAGGTATATTTGAGTATTCCTTAGTGGATTTTTGTATCCCAAGGATTCCTAATACTAAAAGGACTTCCAATAGGAATATAGAGGAGAGATAAAGAGAAATCCTTAAAAAGAAAATTAAAAAGGAAAATAAATTGATTAATAAAAGGGAAATATGAGAAATTAACTTTCAAAAGAAGATAAAGGCAAATAGATTTTCCCCAATATGGGAATTCGTGCTTTTGGGTTTCCTTGAGGTTCAAGGAACCCAGAATAATGGTTTAATAGCAAGGAAAAAATAAAATAGGTGAGAAATATATATATATATATATATATATATATATATATATATATATATATATATATATATATATATATATATATATAATTCAGTGAAATCTTGCAACAAAAGAAAAGGAACGTTTCCTTTGAGATAATGAGCCAAAATTTGGTAGAGCGGTAGATTAAGTCATTATAGACTTTCCCTCCAAATTTGAGATTAATTGGATACTCTGTTTGGGAGTTATGAATTTTTGGAAATATCCCTAAAGTGAAAGGATTCCATTAAATGTCACAATTCCTTTTCCTTCTATGCTTCTGACGCGTGCATTCAGGGCCGTCAGATCTAGATCTGATGGTAATAAGCCTATTTTCTAGCTTGCGTTTGGCTGGGAAAGTCAGGACAGCACGCGATCCTTTCTTTGGTAGTTTCCTTGCCGATCAATGCGTGAGGAAACTTGGAAACACGTTAGATGGGTTTGCGAGTTTCTTGCAGACAGTTTAATCCTAAGTTTTGCCTATCTTGGGGGTCTTTAGAAGAATCCCCTAAAAACCAGGGACCCCGCCAGTTGTGAGCCATAGCCACGGGCTATATAACGAGGTGTATCCCCTCTGTGAGTTTGTTCACGGCTCGGAGAGATGCTATGGGACCTGCAGACCGAGCATCGGCAACCGATTTTCCCTCTAGAACCCCCTCTTACACCTCGGACTTCCCTGACTTGCCGCCGGAGACTCCCCAGGTTGTCCCAGCAACTCCGACCATGGCTGGAGCAATTAGGACCACCGTCGAGTTCGGTGAGGTGTGGCGGAGGGCGTGAGGTCTTCTCTAGTTGTTGGGGTGACCAAATTCTCAAAGTCAACCTTCGGGTTGACTGCTCTCGGAGGCTGGCTCGGGAACATGGACTCATCGTGAGGAAGAAGAAGAGAAAGGGAGAATTACTCCCCTGCCCTCGCGTCCCTGTGAATAACGATGTCCCTTAAGGTAATCTCGCATTTAACAAACGCATAAATCCACGTGGTTGTTTTTGATTGGTCAGAAAAGGAGTTATCTTGTAAAATATGTATCTAATGATAGAAATATCGGATGAAGGAGATCTATACATGAAAATTGATCAGAAAAACGTGGAGAACCCAATAAAAATATAATTGGAACCTGATTCTTCTTGCTAATAAAAAAGTATATAAAGATGCTATCTTTAATGGTTTTACTAATGAAAAACCCTAGATTTTGATGTTAATGAGTTTTAGTAAAGTTCAATGAACAAGTTAAGTTGATAATAACTTGTTGTTGGTAAAAGAGAGATTAAAGCCTATAAAGATGATCTTTGTGGTTAATTGGCCTAATTTAGAATTTATGTGCATAAATAGGCTTTATTGAACCTTGAAACCCTAATGTTGGTAATTAGGACTATTAAGGGCTTTAATTAGTTGATTTCATGTATAGAACTGAGTTTTCATGGTTATAAGCTATTTCAAGCATTAAGTTCCTAATTTGTGGATAAATGCCCTAAATGTAATAATTAGGGTTTTCTCATGAATAAAAGGTGGAATTAATAGCAAATCAAGTTCATATGTGTTTTGGACCATAACGAACTTTGAGTTGATGATAAATGCGTATAATGATCTTGTCATGGATTAAAAGGATAAAAATAGTAGCTTTAATAGAAGAGGCTTAATAAGCTTAATTAATGAATAATTATGCCTTTAATTCGGAATTTAGAATTAGATGTGGAAATAACTAGGGTTTGTGATCAATTGTGTTAAATTAATAAGAGATGAAGTAAAACCCTAATTGCAAAGTAAACCCTAAAAAGGGCTAGTAACCCTAGGTCACGATTAGTCCTATTAGATTTGTATACCATGATTCATGATAGAAAATATTGGATGAATATTTTAGGATAAAATTGTGCTTGCTTGATTTACTCTGGATTACTTATTTGCTTGGATTTGTTGATCCTGCAAAATAGGTATGTGGTTACACTTATGACTACTCGAATTAGTTTTTCCAGAATTTTATCGATGTTTCCATCGTGGCTTGAATTAAACTGTTGGATGTATTTAATTCATGCAAAGTATAATGTGAATATGACTATCACATAAGAAATATGCCTACTAGCTCAGATCCTAGTCCCCTCTGTAGCTTTATAGATTGACCTAGTAAATGGCTACCAATGAGGGTAGGTCCATCAGGTCATTAAATGACTTAGTAAATGGCTACCAATGGGGTAGGTCCATCAAGTCATCATGAGTCAGGGATTGGTCTACCTTTGGGTAGGACCATGCGACTCCATAACCCTAGGTATTGGCTACCTGTGTGGTAGGGCCATGGGGGTAAGGATCTACCATATGAGAGAGGTGGTATCCATGTCCACTGTAGGGACATTACAGAGAAAGGGGATAGGCAAGGATTGAGTAGTATTGCTTAAAATGTAATCTTGGTTGTTAAATGATATTTAGTTGATTACATTGTTAACATAGTTGCACAATTATTGTTTCCCCCACATACCAGCTTCGGCTGACCGACGTTTTGTTTGTCGGCATTTTAGGTACAAATGAAAGAACAAATAGTAAAGTGTCATATGTGGAATCGAATGAGAAATAACATGCACAGGAGGATTAGTTAGATTAATATCTTCATGGATAGAAGTTTAGAAATCCCAGTTTTTCCAAGGTAAGAAAAGTTTTATTTTATACATGTTTTCAGTTTAGTTGGTAAAGTTTATTAATTATTACTGATTATTTGTCGAACCTTTGATCCTGTTATTTGAATAACGGCTCTGACCTTCGGGTCTCCCTTAATTGGGGGTTACCGGGAGACGGGGTCGTTACAATTGGTATCAGAGCATAGGTTCCTCAATTAATCTTTAATAATTATTAAATTTTACAAATTCTGTAGAACCCAAGGGAGTTATTAGAGGATTATCTGAAAGACAGAGGTGTCTAGAAAAGGATCACGACTGGGGGCTGATAATATTTTCCTCCGCACCGCTAGCTAGAATACGAGGACTCCCAGATCCGTGTGACTGTCTGGCCAAAGTCTTAGGGTATGAATCGAAATAAGATACCTTTAGGACTCTCTCATCTTGTTCGTCCCTTCTCAACTTAAATTCTATTAAGGACCTTAAGGATTAGGGTTTTCCCTCTTCTCCTCACCCTCTTGATGTATGGGTAAGGTCGATAAGGATTAAGGAATCCTCCACCAAATTAATAAAAAGCATGTAAATAAGATGTCATGGATATAAGCTTAATAGAGTGAGCGTAAAAGGAATAGATACATGCTTAGGTCGTATGACACGAGTTGTCATTGCCTCAGGAGAGACCTGAGGATAGACCTCCTTGGTAGGAGGATGAGTAGAGAGAGTTAGTCTTGGAGGTAGAGATCTCCATTAAGGTAGAGACCTAGCACATCCTTTGAGGATGATGGTAACCCTAATCCTAAGTGAAGGTTAGAGAGAGAGATGACATGATGAGTTAGATGTCATGATTGACCGAGTGTTTGGTTGGCCATGCCTTTGGGATGCCATTAGAGGGTAGATGATCTAGTACCTTTGGTGACCCAACCCTGGTTAAGAGACCATGATGGATGGCTTATGAAAGGGGTATGGATAATCTTGAGCCAAACATGAGTTGAGAATAGGCTTCAACCACATGGGGGTTTGGTTGAGAGCATGAGCCTTCATGGAGACGTGACCTCTAGTAGGTATGGTTGGAAGTGGGATTAGCTCCAGAGAGAGGAAGCAGAACCCCAACAGGGAGGTTGGAAGCCTAAAATCCCGAAACTTGAGGAACAATGGGAGTTGAGGATGATGCGACCTAAGTGGATGATAGTGGTTGCCTTATACCTGACCCCTGGAGGCTGTTGATGTCTGGGTTATCTTGAGAGGAACCAAACCCTGGAGAGCGGATGATGCTTCTGGTACCTATGGTATAAGGGAGAGTGCTTTAGAAACTGAGGAGGTTTAAGTAACTAGTTGAGAGGCTTTATACCTAGTTGGTTGTCCTGGAAGAGGACTCAACTCCGAAGTGTTGCTCGAGTAGAAGGATCAGGGAAGTACATGGCATAGCTTGGACATGATTGATTCATGGTTAAGAGTTTGAGCATGCAGTTGGATATCCAAAGGAGAACCTAGGGTTCCTAGGCCTAAGAGGGGAAGCAGTGTATCTGATGCTCATGATGAGATTTGAGTCTCTATAGGTTCGAGCATGGTACTCCTCATGTGTAGAGGTAAAGGAAATCCCTTACGTTAAGGGTATGTTTGATGAACCCCTCATAACTAAGTTGATGTAATGTGCCTTAGTAGTTGTTGGTTTAAGCATTCTCATGTGGATGTAAACCCTAAGGATGCTTGTGACCTTTGTTATAAAGGTGTAGTTTCCTCCCATCCTGGGAGAGCGACCCTTTGGTAGGGAGTATACCAGTTTAGTTGGTTTTGAGGTAACCTAAAGAGGTTTTATAGGATCCTGAGAAAGCTAAGCAAAAAGTACATGGCATGAGATTGAACCTATAGACCCATAGTTAACCATCTCTAAGTGCATATGGATGTGTTACCATGAAAGTAACCGGTGTGGGGTCTGACCAAGATAGGCAGGTCACCATGATCCCTATGAAAGGATGAGAGTCAGTCGTGAATGCAGAGAGAGATGATGAAGGCTTGGGTAAGGTTCTAAGTTGGACATGAACTATGTTAGAATCCTAAGTCTATCCAAGGGTCAGGTGGGGATAAGACCGATGGAAGAAGGAGTCGCCTAATTCCCTAGTTGCACATGACCATGGGGTCGGGAGGTAACAAATATCATTGTCTGAGGGCCATGGGTTAGGAGATTGATCACCTTCATGAACTCATGGGACCTAAAGGGCAGATGAGTAGGGCACTCTCTGATGCATAAAGGAAAAGGGATGACCCCAAAAGTGTCGGCACCCTATAGACCTAGAGGAGATGACCAAGGATTGTGTGGTGACCCCAGTAGGTTCGAGACCAGTTTTTCATGGAAGTAACTTTGATATCATGATGTTTGTGATATAGATACATAAGCTGCATGTTTTAACTTGGATTCGAAAGTGTACGGGCAAGGTGGGATGTACCATCTCTACTCTTGGAATAGGAAGAACTCTGTATTTGGACTACAGCCAAATGCTTATTTCTTCTTGTTATGGGAGTGAGAGATAGGACAGTACGCATGTCTTACACCAAGGATAAAGATGATGTAAGTTGGAATGTAGCTACAAGGTATGATGATAGAGATGATAACATACCATGGTAAAGTGAATGATACATGGATGGTTCGCAAACGCTAAGAGAGGTAGTGTAGTCAGCTTATAAGGATGTTGTATCAGGAACTATGTGGAATTTGCAAGTTAACCAAAGTCGAGTTCGATCACAGTGAGGATGAGCTCAGAGCTTCTTGATAGACTTAGAGTTTGAGATGAGATGATAAGTATAATACATAGAGGTGTATGTTACCTAACACCTAAGAAGTGGTAATGAATGCTCTGGTTGAGATATAGTGCCTAGCTTAGCTGGAAGCTAGAACAAGTTGAGGTTGTTCGACTAACCCTATGTTTGAAAAGAGGATGTGTTTTAACACATGGAGGTAACAAGATATGTTGAACAAGTTAATGTTTGTTGGGTTAGCCAGTTTAGTCCTTGATGTAGTAGAAGGATGGTGATAGAACCTCAGATACACTTATTTGGATAGGAAGGTAATAAAACCCTTTTGAGAGTGGTTTAGGGTTTCCTAGGTAGCAAGCTTGAAGAATCATAACAATACAGGAGGTCATGTTATACCTTGGTACTACAAAGATAGTAAGTGATGGTAGCATTCTGAATGCTTAAAACAAAGTTGCATGTAGCTTGTGGCCATGCAAGCCAGGAGGTGAAGGACGAATACCATTAACCCAGTACAGGGATATAAAGTATAAAGAGTTCTCGAGAGGGAATGGGAGTGCATCACTATGCATGTTGTGAGTCTCTCCTCGACCAAGAAGTTCAAGATACAATATGGGTTATGGTAGATCGCCTTACCTAGATGACATGAGAAAGGAAGAGTTCTGTCAAGGGACAAATTTGGTTGAACTACATATGAAAAGAGATGGTTCAACTACACCATGATGCGAATTCAAAATTTCTTGATGTGACCTAAAGGTTTAATTCCATGAGGTGGAAGTAGATACATGAAGAGCTCAGTGTTTGTACAGTTTATCACCCCATACTAATGGACAATATGATCCGGACTAGAGGGTCTGATGAGAGCATGTGTGCTCATTTAGGGTGATACATAGAGACAGTTCTTAAGATGTGATGTTACCCACCATAGCCTTTATCGGGATGCAAGAAGTTCTATAGGGAGGTTGTGTTGGTCACCACTTCATTACGATGATGTTGGTAAAGGAGGCCTCGTGAAGGTCAGAAAAGAACCACAAGTGTGTGCAGATGAAGTCGCTTTGATTGTGCAATGGCTGAGAGAGAGAGCTCAGTGGTGACATGAGTCACGAGCTGATTGCAAAGCAGACTGACATGCAGTTCACTGTGGGAGAATATGTGATGTGAAAATCCGACCCCTCTGAACTACACCTGAGAAAGTTGAGTCCCCGATAAATGGGTCCATTTGAGATGGATTGGTGGAGAAGGTTGTGTTTAGCCTTACCCCTCAGGATAACATGCTGTGTAATGTGTTACATGAGTCCGATCTAGAGCACTATGTGAGGTACCCAAGCCATGTGTTGAGCCCTGAACCGATTCATCTTTTGAGAGGCTGAAATGTCCTGAGTCACCTATGAGGGTACGATATACCAAGGTAAGAAAGAACTCAGATGGAAGAATATGGGATAATGAAGGTTCTTGGGAAGCACCATGGAAAAGGGTGAAGCCACATGGGAGCAATGATGGACATGTGATAGGCTTATCCTATTTGATTACTTGCTTGATGGAATTTTGAGGGCAAAATTCTTATAAGAGGGGAAGGATGTTACAACCCCAATTTTGGGTTCATAAGAAGAGAAATGTAATTTCTCATTTTAAAGATATTGGAACAAATGATGATATAATTTGTTTTGGATAAATGAGTTCATTGAAAATAGCCTTGTTGTTTGATTTGTGGGCTTTATTGGCTATTGGGCCCAATAACAAGGAAATTCAATTAATTAATAAATATTTGAGTTGTGGAGAAAAGAGAGAAAAGGTAGAAACCTCTAGAAATCAAATCCAAGGAGGGATTTCGTTCCTCTTGGGTTCCTTGGGTACCAAGGAGTCCAAAGTTGCATAAATAGAGAAATAAGAAAAGAAGAGATCTATTAAGTATTTCTTTATTAAGAAAGAAATTAGGAATAATGATAAAATGGGAAAATAAGTGAAAAGAGGTATATTTGAGTATTCCTTAGTGGATTTTTGTATCCCAAGGATTCCTAATACTAAAAGGACTTCCAATAGGAATATAGAGGAGAGATAAAGAGAAATCCTTAAAAATAAAATTAAAAAGGAAAATAAATTGATTAATAAAAGGGAAATATGAGAAATTAACTTTCAAAAGAAGATAAAGGCAAATAGATTTTCCCCAATATGGGAATTCGTGCTTTTGGGTTTCCTTGAGGTTCAAGGAACCCAGAATAATGGTTTAATAGCAAGGAAAAAATAAAATAGGTGAGAAATATATATATATATATATATATATATATATATATATATATATATATATAATTCAGTGAAATCTTGCAACAAAAGAAAAGGAACGTTTCCTTTGAGATAATGAGCCAAAATTTGGTAGAGCGGTAGATTAAGTCATTATAGACTTTCCCTCCAAATTTGAGATTAATTGGATACTCTGTTTGGGAGTTATGAATTTTTGGAAATATCCCTAAAGTGAAAGGATTCCATTAAATGTCACAATTCCTTTTCCTTCTATGCTTCTGACGCGTGCATTCAGGGCCGTCAGATCTAGATCTGATGGTAATAAGCCTATTTTCTATCTTGCGTTTGGCTGGGAAAGTCAGGACAGCACGCGATCCTTTCTTTGGTAGTTTCCTTGCCGATCAATGCGTGAGGAAACTTGGAAACACGTTAGATGGGTTTGCGAGTTTCTTGCAGACAGTTTAATCCTAAGTTTTGCCTATCTTGGGGGTCTTTAGAAGAATCCCCTAAAAACCAGGGACCCCGCCAGTTGTGAGCCATAGCCACTGGCTATATAACGAGGTGTATCCCCTCTGTGAGTTTGTTCACGGCTCGGAGAGATGCTATGGGACCTGCAGACCGAGCATCGGCAACCGATTTTCCCTCTAGAACCCCCTCTTACACCTCGGACTTCCCTGACTTGCCGCCGGAGACTCCCCAGGTTGTCCCAGCAACTCCGACCATGGCTGGAGCAATTAGGACCACCGTCGAGTTCGGTGAGGTGTGGCGGAGGGCGTGAGGTCTTCTCTAGTTGCTGGGGTGACCAAATTCTCAAAGTCAACCTTCGGGTTGACTGCTCTCGGAGGCTGGCTCGGGAACATGGACTCATCATGAGGAAGAAGAAGAGAAAGGGAGAATTACTCCCCTGCCCTCGCGTCCCTGTGAATAACGATGTCCCTTAAGGTAATCTCGCATTTAACAAACGCATAAATCCACGTGGTTGTTTTTGATTGGTCAGAAAAGGAGTTATCTTGTAAAATATGTATCTAATGATAGAAATATCGGATGAAGGAGATCTATACATGAAAATTGATCAGAAAAACGTGGAGAACCCAATAAAAATATAATTGAAACCTGATTCTTCTTTCTAATAAAAAAGTATATAAAGATGCTATCTTTAATGGTTTTACTAATGAAAAACCCTAGATTTTGATGTTAATGAGTTTTAGTAAAGTTCAATGAACAAGTTAAGTTGATAATAACTTGTTGTTGGTAAAAGAGAGATTAAAGCCTATAAAGATGATCTTTGTGGTTAATTGGCCTAATTTAGAATTTATGTGCATAAATAGGCTTTATTGAACCTTGAAACCCTAATGTTGGTAATTAGGACTATTAAGGGCTTTAATTAGTTGATTTCATGTATAGAACTGAGTTTTCATGGTTATAAGCTATTTCAAGCATTAAGTTCCTAATTTGTGGATAAATGCCCTAAATGTAATAATTAGGGTTTTCTCATGAATAAAAGGTGGAATTAATAGCAAATCAAGTTCATATGTGTTTTGGACCATAACGAACTTTGAGTTGATGATAAATGCGTATAATGATCTTGTCATGGATTAAAAGGATAAAAATAGTAGCTTTAATAGAAGAGGCTTAATAAGCTTAATTAATGAATAATTATGCCTTTAATTCGGAATTTAGAATTAGATGTGGAAATAACTAGGGTTTGTGATCAATTGTGTTAAATTAATAAGAGATGAAGTAAAACCCTAATTGCAAAGTAAACCCTAAAAAGGGCTAGTAACCCTAGGTCACGATTAGTCCTATTAGATTTGTATACCATGATTCATGATAGAAAATATTGGATGAATATTTTAGGATAAAATTGTGCTTGCTTGATTTACTCTGGATTACTTATTTGCTTGGATTTGTTGATCCTGCAAAATAGGTATGTGGTTACACTTATGACTACTCGAATTAGTTTTTCCAGAATTTTATCGATGTTTCCATCGTGGCTTGAATTAAACTGTTGGATGTATTTAATTCATGCAAAGTATAATGTGAATATGACTATCACATAAGAAATATGCCTACTAGCTCAGATCCTAGTCCCCTCTGTAGCTTTATAGATTGACCTAGTAAATGGCTACCAATGAGGGTAGGTCCATCAGGTCATTAAATGACTTAGTAAATGGCTACCAATGGGGTAGGTCCATCAAGTCATCATGAGTCAGGGATTGGTCTACCTTTGGGTAGGACCATGCGACTCCATAACCCTAGGTATTGGCTACCTGTGTGGTAGGGCCATGGGGGTAAGGATCTACCATATGAGAGAGGTGGTATCCATGTCCACTGTAGGGACATTACAGAGAAAGGGGATAGGCAAGGATTTGAGTAGTATTGCTTAAAATGTAATCTTGGTTGTTAAATGATATTTAGTTGATTACATTGTTAACATAGTTGCACAATTATTGTTTCCCCCACATACCAGCTTCGGCTGACCGACGTTTTGTTTGTCGGCATTTTAGGTACAAATGAAAGAACAAATAGTAAAGTGTCATATGTGGAATCGAATGAGAAATAACATGCACAGGAGGATTAGTTAGATTAATATCTTCATGGATAGAAGTTTAGAAATCCCAGTTTTTCCAAGGTAAGAAAAGTTTTATTTTATACATGTTTTCAGTTTAGTTGGTAAAGTTTATTAATTATTACTGATTATTTGTCGAACCTTTGATCCTGTTATTTGAATAACGGCTCTGACCTTCGGGTCTCCCTTAATTGGGGGTTACCGGGAGACGGGGTCGTTACAATTGGTATCAGAGCATAGGTTCCTCAATTAATCTTTAATAATTATTAAATTTTACAAATTCTGTAGAACCCAAGGGAGTTATTAGAGGATTATCTGAAAGACAGAGGTGTCTAGAAAAGGATCACGACTGGGGGCTGATAATATTTTCCTCCGCACCGCTAGCTAGAATACGAGGACTCCCAGATCCGTGTGACTGTCTGGCCAAAGTCTTAGGGTATGAATCGAAATAAGATACCTTTAGGACTCTCTCATCTTGTTCGTCCCTTCTCAACTTAAATTCTATTAAGGACCTTAAGGATTAGGGTTTTCCCTCTTCTCCTCACCCTCTTGATGTATGGGTAAGGTCGATAAGGATTAAGGAATCCTCCACCAAATTAATAAAAAGCATGTAAATAAGATGTCATGGATATAAGCTTAATAGAGTGAGCGTAAAAGGAATAGATACATGCTTAGGTCGTATGACACGAGTTGTCATTGCCTCAGGAGAGACCTGAGGATAGACCTCCTTGGTAGGAGGATGAGTAGAGAGAGTTAGTCTTGGAGGTAGAGATCTCCATTAAGGTAGAGACCTAGCACATCCTTTGAGGATGATGGTAACCCTAATCCTAAGTGAAGGTTAGAGAGAGAGATGACATGATGAGTTAGATGTCATGATTGACCGAGTGTTTGGTTGGCCATGCCTTTGGGATGACATTAGAGGGTAGATGATCTAGTACCTTTGGTGACCCAACCCTGGTTAAGAGACCATGATGGATGGCTTATGAAAGGGGTATGGATAATCTTGAGCCAAACATGAGTTGAGAATAGGCTTCAACCACATGGGGGTTTGGTTGAGAGCATGAGCCTTCATGGAGACGTGACCTCTAGTAGGTATGGTTGGAAGTGGGATTAGCTCCAGAGAGAGGAAGCAGAACCCCAACAGGGAGGTTGGAAGCCTAAAATCCCGAAACTTGAGGAACAATGGGAGTTGAGGATGATGCGACCTAAGTGGATGATAGTGGTTGCCTTATACCTGACCCCTGGAGGCTGTTGATGTCTGGGTTATCTTGAGAGGAACCAAACCCTGGAGAGCGGATGATGCTTCTGGTACCTATGGTATAAGGGAGAGTGCTTTAGAAACTGAGGAGGTTTAAGTAACTAGTTGAGAGGCTTTATACCTAGTTGGTTGTCCTGGAAGAGGACTCAACTCCGAAGTGTTGCTCGAGTAGAAGGATCAGGGAAGTACATGGCATAGCTTGGACATGATTGATTCATGGTTAAGAGTTTGAGCATGCAGTTGGATATCCAAAGGAGAACCTAGGGTTCCTAGGCCTAAGAGGGGAAGCAGTGTATCTGATGCTCATGATGAGATTTGAGTCTCTATAGGTTCGAGCATGGTACTCCTCATGTGTAGAGGTAAAGGAAATCCCTTACGTTAAGGGTATGTTTGATGAACCCCTCATAACTAAGTTGATGTAATGTGCCTTAGTAGTTGTTGGTTTAAGCATTCTCATGTGGATGTAAACCCTAAGGATGCTTGTGACCTTTGTTATAAAGGTGTAGTTTCCTCCCATCCTGGGAGAGCGACCCTTTGGTAGGGAGTATACCAGTTTAGTTGGTTTTGAGGTAACCTAAAGAGGTTTTATAGGATCCTGAGAAAGCTAAGCAAAAAGTACATGGCATGAGATTGAACCTATAGACCCATAGTTAACCATCTCTAAGTGCATATGGATGTGTTACCATGAAAGTAACCGGTGTGGGGCCTGACCAAGATAGGCAGGTCACCATGATCCCTATGAAAGGATGAGAGTCAGTCGTGAATGCAGAGAGAGATGATGAAGGCTTGGGTAAGGTTCTAAGTTGGACATGAACTATGTTAGAATCCTAAGTCTATCCAAGGGTCAGGTGGGGATAAGACCGATGGAAGAAGGAGTCGCCTAATTCCCTAGTTGCACATGACCATGGGGTCGGGAGGTAACAAATATCATTGTCTGAGGGCCATGGGTTAGGAGATTGATCACCTTCATGAACTCATGGGACCTAAAGGGCAGATGAGTAGGGCACTCTCTGATGCATAAAGGAAAAGGGATGACCCCAAAAGTGTCGGCACCCTATAGACCTAGAGGAGATGACCAAGGATTGTGTGGTGACCCCAGTAGGTTCGAGACCAATTTTTCATGGAAGTAACTTTGATATCATGATGTTTGTGATATAGATACATAAGCTGCATGTTTTAACTTGGATTCGAAAGTGTACGGGCAAGGTGGGCTGTACCATCTCTACTCTTGGAATAGGAAGAACTCTGTATTTGGACTACAGCCAAATGCTTATTTCTTCTTGTTATGGGAGTGAGAGATAGGACAGTACGCATGTCTTACACCAAGGATAAAGATGATGTAAGTTGGAATGTAGCTACAAGGTATGATGATAGAGATGATAACATACCATGGTAAAGTGAATGATACATGGATGGTTCGCAAACGCTAAGAGAGGTAGTGTAGTCAGCTTATAAGGATGTTGTATCAGGAACTATGTGGAATTTGCAAGTTAACCAAAGTCGAGTTCGATCACAGTGAGGATGAGCTCAGAGCTTCTTGATAGACTTAGAGTTTGAGATGAGATGATAAGTATAATACATAGAGGTGTATGTTACCTAACACCTAAGAAGTGGTAATGAATGCTCTGGTTGAGATATAGTGCCTAGCTTAGCTGGAAGCTAGAACAAGTTGAGGTTGTTCGACTAACCCTATGTTTGAAAAGAGGATGTGTTTTAACACATGGAGGTAACAAGATATGTTGAACAAGTTAATGTTTGTTGGGTTAGCCAGTTTAGTCCTTGATGTAGTAGAAGGATGGTGATAGAACCTCAGATACACTTATTTGGATAGGAAGGTAATAAAACCCTTTTGAGAGTGGTTTAGGGTTTCCTAGGTAGCAAGCTTGAAGAATCATAACAATACAGGAGGTCATGTTATACCTTGGTACTACAAAGATAGTAAGTGATGGTAGCATTCTGAATGCTTAAAACAAAGTTGCATGTAGCTTGTGGCCATGCAAGCCAGGAGGTGAAGGACGAATACCATTAACCCAGTACAGGGATATAAAGTATAAAGAGTTCTCGAGAGGGAATGGGAGTGCATCACTATGCATGTTGTGAGTCTCTCCTCGACCAAGAAGTTCAAGATACAATATGGGTTATGGTAGATCGCCTTACCTAGATGACATGAGAAAGGAAGAGTTCTGTCAAGGGACAAATTTGGTTGAACTACATATGAAAAGAGATGGTTCAACTACACCATGATGCGAATTCAAAATTTCTTGATGTAACCTAAAGGTTTAATTCCATGAGGTGGAAGTAGATACATGAAGAGCTCAGTGTTTGTACAGTTTATCACCCCATACTAATGGACAATATGATCCGGACTAGAGGGTCTGATGAGAGCATGTGTGCTCATTTAGGGTGATACATAGAGACAGTTCTTAAGATGTGATGTTACCCACCATAGCCTTTATCGGGATGCAAGAAGTTCTATAGGGAGGTTGTGTTGGTCACCACTTCATTACGATGATGTTGGTAAAGGAGGCCTCGTGAAGGTCAGAAAAGAACCACAAGTGTGTGCAGATGAAGTCGCTTTGATTGTGCAATGGCTGAGAGAGAGAGCTCAGTGGTGACATGAGTCACGAGCTGATTGCAAAGCAGACTGACATGCAGTTCACTGTGGGAGAATATGTGATGTGAAAATCTGACCCCTCTGAACTACACCTGAGAAAGTTGAGTCCCCGATAAATGGGTCCATTTGAGATGGATTGGTGGAGAAGGTTGTGTTTAGCCTTACCCCTCAGGATAACATGTTGTGTAATGTGTTACATGAGTCCGATCTAGAGCACTATGTGAGGTACCCAAGCCATGTGTTGAGCCCTGAACCGATTCATCTTTTGAGAGGCTGAAATGTCCTGAGTCACCTATGAGGGTACGATATACCAAGGTAAGAAAGAACTCAGATGGAAGAATATGGGATAATGAAGGTTCTTGGGAAGCACCATGGAAAAGGGTGAAGCCACATGGGAGCCATGATGGACATGTGATAGGCTTATCCTATTTGATTACTTGCTTGATGGAATTTTGAGGGCAAAATTCTTATAAGAGGGGAAGGATGTTACAACCCCAATTTTGGGTTCATAAGAAGAGAAATGTAATTTCTCATTTTAAAGATATTGGAACAAATGATGATATAATTTGTTTTGGATAAATGAGTTCATTGAAAATAGCCTTGTTGTTTGATTTGTGGGCTTTATTGGCTATTGGGCCCAATAACAAGGAAATTCAATTAATTAATAAATATTTGAGTTGTGGAGAAAAGAGAGAAAAGGTAGAAACCTCTAGAAATCAAATCCAAGGAGGGATTTCGTGCCTCTTGGGTTCCTTGGGTACCAAGGAGTCCAAAGTTGCATAAATAGAGAAATAAGAAAAGAAGAGATCTATTAAGTATTTCTTTATTAAGAAAGAAATTAGGAATAATGATAAAATGGGAAAATAAGTGAAAAGAGGTATATTTGAGTATTCCTTAGTGGATTTTTGTATCCCAAGGATTCCTAATACTAAAAGGACTTCCAATAGGAATATAGAGGAGAGATAAAGAGAAATCCTTAAAAAGAAAATTAAAAAGGAAAATAAATTGATTAATAAAAGGGAAATATGAGAAATTAACTTTCAAAAGAAGATAAAGGCAAATAGATTTTCCCCAATATGGGAATTCGTGCTTTTGGGTTTCCTTGAGGTTCAAGGAACCCAGAATAATGGTTTAATAGCAAGGAAAAAATAAAATAGGTGAGAAATATATATATATATATATATATATATATATATATATAATTCAGTGAAATCTTGCAACAAAAGAAAAGGAACGTTTCCTTTGAGATAATGAGCCAAAATTTGGTAGAGCGGTAGATTAAGTCATTATAGACTTTCCCTCCAAATTTGAGATTAATTGGATACTCTGTTTGGGAGTTATGAATTTTTGGAAATATCCCTAAAGTGAAAGGATTCCATTAAATGTCACAATTCCTTTTCCTTCTATGCTTCTGACGCGTGCATTCAGGGCCGTCAGATCTAGATCTGATGGTAATAAGCCTATTTTCTAGCTTGCGTTTGGCTGGGAAAGTCAGGACAGCACGCGATCCTTTCTTTGGTAGTTTCCTTGCCGATCAATGCGTGAGGAAACTTGGAAACACGTTAGATGGGTTTGCGAGTTTCTTGCAGACAGTTTAATCCTAAGTTTTGCCTATCTTGGGGGTCTTTAGAAGAATCCCCTAAAAACTAGGGACCCCGCCAGTTGTGAGCCATAGCCACGGGCTATATAACGAGGTGTATCCCCTCTGTGAGTTTGTTCACGGCTCGGAGAGATGCTATGAGACCTGCAGACCGAGCATCGGCAACCGATTTTCCCTCTAGAACCCCCTCTTACACCTCGGACTTCCCTGACTTGCCGCCGGAGACTCCCCAGGTTGTCCCAGCAACTCCGACCATGGCTGGAGCAATTAGGACCACCTTCGAGTTCGGTGAGGTGTGGCGGAGGGCGTGAGGTCTTCTCTAGTTGCTGGGGTGACCAAATTCTCAAAGTCAACCTTCGGGTTGACTGCTCTCGGAGGCTGGCTCGGGAACATGGACTCATCATGAGGAAGAAGAAGAGAAAGGGAGAATTACTCCCCTGCCCTCGCGTCCCTGTGAATAACGATGTCCCTTAAGGTAATCTCGCATTTAACAAACGCATAAATCCACGTGGTTGTTTTTGATTGGTCAGAAAAGGAGTTATCTTGTAAAATATGTATCTAATGATAGAAATATCGGATGAAGGAGATCTATACATGAAAATTGATTAGAAAAACGTGGAGAACCCAATAAAAATATAATTGGAACCTGATTCTTCTTGCTAATAAAAAAGTATATAAAGATGCTATCTTTAATGGTTTTACTAATGAAAAACCCTAGATTTTGATGTTAATGAGTTTTAGTAAAGTTCAATGAACAAGTTAAGTTGATAATAACTTGTTGTTGGTAAAAGAGAGATTAAAGCCTATAAAGATGATCTTTGTGGTTAATTGGCCTAATTTAGAATTTATGTGCATAAATAGGCTTTATTGAACCTTGAAACCCTAATGTTGGTAATTAGGACTATTAAGGGCTTTAATTAGTTGATTTCATGTATAGAACTGAGTTTTCATGGTTATAAGCTATTTCAAGCATTAAGTTCCTAATTTGTGGATAAATGCCCTAAATGTAATAATTAGGGTTTTCTCATGAATAAAAGGTGGAATTAATAGCAAATCAAGTTCATATGTGTTTTGGACCATAACGAACTTTGAGTTGATGATAAATGCGTATAATGATCTTGTCATGGATTAAAAGGATAAAAATAGTAGCTTTAATAGAAGAGGCTTAATAAGCTTAATTAATGAATAATTATGCCTTTAATTCGGAATTTAGAATTAGATGTGGAAATAACTAGGGTTTGTGATCAATTGTGTTAAATTAATAAGAGATGAAGTAAAACCCTAATTGCAAAGTAAACCCTAAAAAGGGCTAGTAACCCTAGGTCATGATTAGTCCTATTAGATTTGTATACCATGATTCATGATAGAAAATATTGGATGAATATTTTAGGATAAAATTGTGCTTGCTTGATTTACTCTGGATTACTTATTTGCTTGGATTTGTTGATCCTGCAAAATAGGTATGTGGTTACACTTATGACTACTCGAATTAGTTTTTCCAGAATTTTATCGATGTTTCCATCGTGGCTTGAATTAAACTGTTGGATGTATTTAATTCATGCAAAGTATAATGTGAATATGACTATCACATAAGAAATATGCCTACTAGCTCAGATCCTAGTCCCCTCTGTAGCTTTATAGATTGACCTAGTAAATGGCTACCAATGAGGGTAGGTCCATCAGGTCATTAAATGACTTAGTAAATGGCTACCAATGGGGTAGGTCCATCAAGTCATCATGAGTCAGGGATTGGTCTACCTTTGGGTAGGACCATGCGACTCCATAACCCTAGGTATTGGCTACCTGTGTGGTAGGGCCATGGGGGTAAGGATCTACCATATGAGAGAGGTGGTATCCATGTCCACTGTAGGGACATTACAGAGAAAGGGGATAGGCAAGGATTGAGTAGTATTGCTTAAAATGTAATCTTGGTTGTTAAATGATATTTAGTTGATTACATTGTTAACATAGTTGCACAATTATTGTTTCCCCCACATACCAGCTTCGGCTGACCGACGTTTTGTTTGTCGGCATTTTAGGTACAAATGAAAGAACAAATAGTAAAGTGTCATATGTGGAATCGAATGAGAAATAACATGCACAGGAGGATTAGTTAGATTAATATCTTCATGGATAGAAGTTTAGAAATCCCAGTTTTTCCAAGGTAAGAAAAGTTTTATTTTATACATGTTTTCAGTTTAGTTGGTAAAGTTTATTAATTATTACTGATTATTTGTCGAACCTTTGATCCTGTTATTTGAATAACGGCTCTGACCTTCGGGTCTCCCTTAATTGGGGGTTACCGGGAGACGGGGTCGTTACAATTGGTATCAGAGCATAGGTTCCTCAATTAATCTTTAATAATTATTAAATTTTACAAATTCTGTAGAACCCAAGGGAGTTATTAGAGGATTATCTGAAAGACAGAGGTGTCTAGAAAAGGATCACGACTGGGGGCTGATAATATTTTCCTCCGCACCGCTAGCTAGAATACGAGGACTCCCAGATCCGTGTGACTGTCTGGCCAAAGTCTTAGGGTATGAATCTGATGTGGCTTTTGAATGCACTAACAAATTCACTCGGGGTTTATATCCCCGAGCTTTTACAAAACCAAGTGCAACAATACCACCCGCAAGCGGACGGATCTTATCGCAGTATAGTTTAGGATCGAACCCAAAGGACAACGTTTTTAAGAATCCTTGTCAGTTAGATCTAGCTCAAGTAAAACTAATATTTAGAACAATAGGTTGGTTTTGGTTTGATTAAACTAATTGCAAGAAAGTAAACGTGGAATAAAAGATGGGTTTAGATTAATGATACGAAATCGCTGGGATGGTACCGGGTTTGACCACCGCTACACACACAATCATACTCTCTCGCGAACAATCCAGGCACGAAATAACACTCCAAGTAGAGCTGCTGCAGAACCCCCCTTACGGGCGTCAGGTCCGCGTAAGCGTCACCATAGGCAGCCGATTTCTCATCGCCATCCGGATCATACGTCTTACGGCTCTGAAGATACAGAAATCCACGGAAGCTGTGAACCCCCCTTACGGGCGTTAGGCGCACAGAAGTGTCACCGAAGGTTAGGCGGACCGTCCCCTCGCGGATCATACACTTACGACCTCGATGAAATCCCATCCTATTTCTAATCAGGGAGTCAACCGCGCAAACCGCAAAGCAAACAAGCGACTATTGTACGTGTAAACATCAACGAAAAGCACGAAGATACAAAATCCAACTAAGGCTGTGAACCCCCCTTACGGGCGTCAGGCGCACACAAGTGTCACCGAAGGTTAGGCGGACCGTCCCCTCGCGGATCCTACACCTACTACCTCAAGGAATCCTATCGGAAGTTCTCGTCAAGGAGTCTAACATGCTAAACGACATTCATACCTATGCATTGAAGTTCTCGCAACATAGGGAGCACAAAGATGGAAACACGCACATAACCAACTCACAAGCTTAACGATAAACGACAAAATGAAGAGTTATATACATTGCCATGGAAAGTTTAACAAGAGAACATGGTTTGCATGGGCAGCGGGGCTAGTCCCCGCACCCCAGCGAAAGAGGACTACTCGCTCATGATGCGAGGTACAAGAAAGATAGAAGAAGAAGATAGATCCGCCATGAGCTCGGTGCAGAAGGTGGACGCAGCCCGGTGAAGAAGATGCGCTCTTTGCTCCGTCTTCTTCTCCTTCTTAGCCTCCTTGGACGCAACACCAGCTGTAGGTGGAGTGGAACTTGATCGGGATGGTGCTCTGGCAGCCTTTCGGCGTCCGGAACCGATGCCTCAAATGGGGACCCTGGGGGTCTATTTATAGTTTTAGATCTGACGCCAAACGGTCTGGGGACCGTTTGGGCGCCAAACGGTCTTGAGACTGTTTGGGCATCAAACGGTTTGGAGGTCGTTTGAGCGCCAAACGGTCTTGCTTTGATCAGTCTGGCTTTGGTGTGGTCGCGCGGCTTTAGTTCTTCAAACGATCCTTGTGCTTGCATCGAACGGTCTTGGGACCGCGCGAGACCAAACGGTCTTGGGACCGCATGGGACCAAACGGTCTTGGGACCGCATGGGACCAAACGGTCTTGGGACCGCATGGGACCAAACGGTCTTGGGACCGCATGGGACCAAACGGTCTTGAGACCGCATGGGACCAAACGGTCTTGAGACCGCATGGGACCAAACGGTCTTGGGACCGCATGGGACCAAACGGTCTTGGGACCGCATGGGACCAAACGGTCTTGAGACCGCATGGGACCAAACGGTCTTGAGACCGCATGGGACCAAACGGTCTTGGGACCGCATGGGACCAAACGGTCTTGGGACCGCATGGGACCAAACGGTCTTGGGACCGCATGGGACCAAACGGTCTTGGGACCGTATGGGACCAAACGGTCTTGAGACCGTATGGGACCAAACGGTCTTGGGACCGCATGGGACCAAACGGTCTTGGGACCGCATGGGACCAAACGGTCTTGGGACCGCATGGGACCAAACGGTCTTGGGACCGCGTGGGACCAAACGGTCTTGGGACCGCATGGGACCAAACGGTCTTGAGACCGCATGGGACCAAACGGTCTTGAGACCGCATGGACTTCTTGGGCAACTGGTTTCATCTTGTTTCTTTGTGTATTCCAGCAAACGATCTTGAGACCGCATGGATCCAAACGATCTTGAGACCGTTTGCATGGAGTTGCCTGCTGTACCTGCATAAAATGAAAGATATTTAGTTAAAACCTTGATTATTGAATTACTTAGTAGTTTTGTGCATTATGATTCATATTAGGGTGAAAAGATGTGGAAAAGATATTAAATTGTTCCAAAAAGGTAATTGAAAATTATGATGAGTATGCACTCATCAGAATCGAAATAAGATACCTTTAGGACTCTCTCATCTTGTTCGTCCCTTCTCAACTTAAATTCTATTAAGGACCTTAAGGATTAGGGTTTTCCCTCTTCTCCTCACCCTCTTGATGTATGGGTAAGGTCGATAAGGATTAAGGAATCCTCCACCAAATTAATAAAAAGCATGTAAATAAGATGTCATGGATATAAGCTTAATAGAGTGAGCGTAAAAGGAATAGATACATGCTTAGGTCGTATGACACGAGTTGTCATTGCCTCAGGAGAGACCTGAGGATAGACCTCCTTGGTAGGAGGATGAGTAGAGAGAGTTAGTCTTGGAGGTAGAGATCTCCATTAAGGTAGAGACCTACCACATCCTTTGAGGATGATGGTAGCCCTAATCCTAAGTGAAGGTTAGAGAGAGAGATGACATGATGAGTTAGATGTCATGATTGACCGAATGTTTGGTTGGCCATGCCTTTGGGATGCCATTAGAGGGTAGATGATCTAGTACCTTTGGTGACCCAACCCTGGTTAAGAGACCATGATGGATGGCTTATGAAAGGGGTATGGATAATCTTGAGCCAAACATGAGTTGAGAATAGGCTTCAACCACATGGGGGTTTGGTTGAGAGCATGAGCCTTCATGGAGACGTGACCTCTAGTAGGTATGGTTGGAAGTGGGATTAGCTCCAGAGAGAGGAAGCAGAACCCCAACAGGGAGGTTGGAAGCCTAAAATCCCGAAACTTGAGGAACAATGGGAGTTGAGGATGATGCGACCTAAGTGGATGATAGTGGTTTCCTTATACCTGACCCCTGGAGGCTGTTGATGTCTGGGTTATCTTGAGAGGAACCAAACCCTGGAGAGCGGATGATGCTTCTGGTACCTATGGTATAAGGGAGAGTGCTTTAGAAACTGAGGAGGTTTAAGTAACTAGTTGAGAGGCTTTATACCTAGTTGGTTGTCCTGGAAGAGGACTCAACTCCGAAGTGTTGCTCGAGTAGAAGGATCAGGGAAGTACATGGCATAGCTTGGACATGATTGATTCATGGTTAAGAGTTTGAGCATGCAGTTGGATATCCAAAGGAGAACCTAGGCTTCCTAGGCCTAAGAGGGGAAGCAGTGTATCCGATGCTCATGATGAGATTTGAGTCTCTATAGGTTCGAGCATGGTACTCCTCATGTGTAGAGGTAAAGGAAATCCCTTACGTTAAGGGTATGTTTGATGAACCCCTCATAACTAAGTTGATGTAATGTGCCTTAGTAGTTGTTGGTTTAAGCATTCTCATGTGGATGTAAACCCTAAGGATGCTTGTGACCTTTGTTATAAAGGTGTAGTTTCCTCCCATCCTGGGAGAGCGACCCTTTGGTAGGGAGTATACCAGTTTAGTTGGTTTTGAGGTAACCTAAAGAGGTTTTATAGGATCCTGAGAAAGCTAAGCGAAAAGTACATGGCATGAGATTGAACCTATAGACCCATAGTTAACCATCTCTAAGTGCATATGGATGTGTTACCATGAAAGTAACCGGTGTGGGGCCTGACCAAGATAGGCAGGTCACCATGATCCCTATGAAAGGATGAGAGTCAGCCGTGAATGCAGAGAGAGATGATGAAGGCTTGGGTAAGGTTCTAAGTTGGACATGAACTATGTTAGAATCCTAAGTCTATCCAAGGGTCAGGTGGGGATAAGACCGATGGAAGAAGGAGTCGCCTAATTCCCTAGTTGCACATGACCATGGGGTCGGGAGGTAACAAATATCATTGTCTAAGGGCCATGGGTTAGGAGATTGATCACCTTCATGAACTCATGGGACCTAAAGGGCAGATGAGTAGGGCACTCTCTGATGCATAAAGGAAAAGGGATGACCCCAAAAGTGTCGGCACCCTATAGACCTAGAGGAGATGACCAAGGATTGTGTGGTGACCCCAGTAGGTTCGAGACCAGTTTTTCATGGAAGTAACTTTGATATCATGATGTTTGTGATATAGATACATAAGCTGCATGTTTTAACTTGGATTCGAAAGTGTACGGGCAAGGTGGGCTGTACCATCTCTACTCTTGGAATAGGAAGAACTCTGTATTTGGACTACAGCCAAATGCTTATTTCTTCTTGTTATGGGAGTGAGAGATAGGATAGTACGCATGTCTTACACCAAGGATAAAGATGATGTAAGTTGGAATGTAGCTACAAGGTATGATGATAGAGATGATAACATACCATGGTAAAGTGAATGATACATGGATGGTTCGCAAACGCTAAGAGAGGTAGTGTAGTCAGCTTATAAGGATGTTGTATCAGGAACTATGTGGAATTTGCAAGTTAACCAAAGTCGAGTTCGATCACAGTGAGGATGAGCTCAGAGCTTCTTGATAGACTTAGAGTTTGAGATGAGATGATAAGTATAATACATGGAGGTGTATGTTACCTAACACCTAAGAAGTGGTAATGAATGCTCTGGTTGAGATATAGTGCCTAGCTTAGCTGGAAGCTAGAACAAGTTGAGGTTGTTCGACTAACCCTATGTTTGAAAAGAGGATGTGTTTTAACACATGGAGGTAACAAGATATGTTGAACAAGTTAATGTTTGTTGGGTTAGCCAGTTTAGTCCTTGATGTAGTCGAAGGATGGTGATAGAACCTCAGATACACTTATTTGGATAGGAAGGTAATAAAACCCTTTTGAGAGTGGTTTAGGGTTTCCTAGGTAGCAAGCTTGAAGAATCATAACAATACAGGAGGTCATGTTATACCTTGGTACTACAAAGATAGTAAGTGATGGTAGCATTCTGAATGCTTAAAACAAAGTTGCATGTAGCTTGTGGCCATGCAAGCCAGGAGGTGAAGGACGAATACCATTAACCCATTACAGGGATATAAAGTATAAAGAGTTCTCGAGAGGGAATGGGAGTGCATCACTATGCATGTTGTGAGTCTCTCCTCGACCAAGAAGTTCAAGATACAATATGGGTTATGGTAGATCGCCTTACCTAGATGACATGAGAAAGGAAGAGTTCTGTCAAGGGACAAATTTGGTTGAACTACATATGAAAAGAGATGGTTCAACTACACCATGATGCGAATTCAAAATTTCTTGATGTGACCTAAAGGTTTACTTCCATGAGGTGGAAGTACATACATGAAGAGCTCAGTGTTTGTACAGTTTATCACCCCATACTAATGGACAATATGATCCGGACTAGAGGGTCTGATGAGAGCATGTGTGCTCATTTAGGGTGATACATAGAGACAGTTCTTAAGATGTGATGTTACCCACCATAGCCTTTATCGGGATGCAAGAAGTTCTATAGGGAGGTTGTGTTGGTCACCACTTCATTACGATGATGTTGGTAAAGGAGGCCTCGTGAAGGTCAGAAAAGAACCACAAGTGTGTGCAGATGAAGTCGCTTTGATTGTGCAATGGCTGAGAGAGAGAGCTCAGTGGTGACATGAGTCACGAGCTGATTGCAAAGCAGACTGACATGCAGTTCACTGTGGGAGAATATGTGATGTGAAAATCCGACCCCTCTGAACTACACCTGAGAAAGCTGAGTCCCCGATAAATGGGTCCATTTGAGATGGATTGGTGGAGAAGGTTGTGTTTAGCCTTACCCCTCAGGATAACATGCTGTGTACTGTGTTACATGAGTCTGATCTAGAGCACTATGTGAGGTACCCAAGCCATGTGTTGAGCCCTGAACCGATTCATCTTTTGAGAGGCTGAAATGTCCTGAGTCACCTATGAGGGTACGATATACCAAGGTAAGAAAGAACTCAGATGGAAGAATATGGGATAATGAAGGTTCTTGGGAAGCACCATGGAAAAGGGTGAAGCCATGATGGACATGTGATAGGCTTATCCTATTTGATTACTTGCTTGATGGAATTTTGAGGGCAAAATTCTTATAAGAGGGGAAGGATGTTACAACCCCAATTTTGGGTTCATAAGAAGAGAAATGTAATTTCTCATTTTAAAGATATTGGAACAAATGATGATATAATTTGTTTTGGATAAATGAGTTCATTGAAAATAGCCTTGTTGTTTGATTTGTGGGCTTTATTGGCTATTGGGCCCAATAACAAGGAAATTCAATTAATTAATGAATATTTGAGTTGTGGAGAAAAGAGAGAAAAGGTAGAAACCTCTAGAAATCAAATCCAAGGAGGTATTTCGTGCCTCTTGGGTTCCTTGGGTACCAAGGAGTCCAAAGTTGCATAAATAGAGAAATAAGAAAAGAAGAAATCTATTAAGTATTTCTTTATTAAGAAAGAAATTAGGAATAATGATAAAATGGGAAAATAAGTGAAAAGAGGTATATTTGAGTATTCCTTAGTGGATTTTTGTATCCCAAGGATTCCTAATACTAAAAGGACTTCCAATAGGAATATAGAGGAGAGATAAAGAGAAATCCTTAAAAAGAAAATTAAAAAGGAAAATAAATTGATTAATAAAAGAGAAATATGAGAAATTAACTTTCAAAAGAAGATAAAGGCAAATAGATTTTCCCCAATATGGGAATTCGTGCCTTTGGGATTCCTTGAGGTTCAAGGAGCCCAAAATAATGGTTTAATAGCAAGGAAAAAATAAAATAGGTGAGAAATATATATATATATATATATATATATAATTCTGTGAAATCTTGCAACAAAAGAAAAGGAACGTTTCCTTTGAGATAATGAGCCAAAATTTGGTAGAGAGGTAGATTAAGTCATTATAGACTTTCCCTCTAAATTTGAGATTAATTGGATACTCTGTTTGGGAGTTATGAATTTTTGGAAATATCCCTAAAGTGAAAGGATTCCATTAAATGTCACAATTCCTTTTCCTTCTATGCTTCTGACGCGTGCATTCAGGGCCGTCAGATCTAGATCTGATGGTGATAAGCCTATCTTCTAGCTTGCGTTTGGCTGGGAAAGTTAGGACAGGATGTGATCCTTTCTTTGGTAGTTTCCTTGCCGATCAATGCGCGAGGAAACTTGGAAACACGTTAGATGGGTTTGCGAGTTTCTTGCGGACAGTTTAATCCTAAGTTTTGCCTATCTTGGGGGTCTTTAGAAGAATCCCCTAAAAACCAGGTACCCCTCCGGTTGTGAGCCATAGCCACGGGCTATATAACGAGGTGTATCCCCTCTGTGAGTTTGTTCACGGCTCCGAGAGATGCTATGGGACCTGCACACCGAGCATCGGCAACCGATTTTCCCTCTAGAACCCCCTTTTACACCTTGAACTTCCTTGACTTGCCGCCGGAGACTCCCCAGGTCATCCCAGCAACTCCAACCATGGCTGGAGCAATTAGGACCACCGTCGAGTTCGGCGAGGTGTGGCGGAGGGCGTGAGGTCTTCTCTAGTTGCTGGGGTAACCAGATGCTCAAAGTCAACCTTCGGGTTGACTGCTCTCGGAGGTTGGCTCGGGAACAGGGACTCATCGTGAGGAAGAAGAAGAGAAAGGGAGAATTACTCCCCTGCCCTCGCGTCCCTGTTAATAGGGATGTCCCTTAAGGTAATCTCGCATTTAACAAACGCATAAATCCACGTGGTCATTTTTGATTGGTAAGAAAAGGAGTTGTCTTGTAAAATATGTATCTAATGATAGAAATATCGGACGATGGAGATCTATCATGAAAATTGATCAAAAAAATGTGGAGAACCCAATAAAAATATAATTGGAGCCTGATTCTTCTTGCTAATAAAAAAGTATATAAAGATGCTATCTTTAATGGTTTTACTAATGAAAAACCCTAGATTTTGATGTTAATGAGTTTTAGTAAAGTTCAATGAACAAGTTAAGTTGATAATAACCTGTTGTTGGTAAAAGAGAGATTAAATCCTAGAAAGATGATCTTTGTGGTTAATTGGCCTAATTTAGAATTTATGTGCATATATAGGCTTTATTGAACCTTGAAACCCTAATGTTGGTAATTAGGACTATTAAGGGCTTTAATTAGTTGATTTCATGTATAGAACTGAGTTTTCATGGTTATAAGCTATTTCAAGCATTAAGTTCCTAATTTGTGGATAAATGCCCTAAATGTTATAATTAGAATTTTCTCATGAATAAAAGGTGGAATTAATAGCAAATCAAGTTCATATGTGTTTTGGACCATAACGAACTTTGAGTTGATGATAAATGCGTATAATGATCTTGTCATGGATTAAAAGGATAAAACTAGTAGCTTTAATAGAAGAGGCTTAATAAGCTTAATTAATGAATAATTATGTCTTTAATTCGGAATTTAGAATTAGATGTGGAAATAACTAGGGTTTGTGATCAATTGCGTTAAATTAATAAGAGATGAAGTGAAACCCTAATTGCAAAGTAAACCCTAAAAAGGGCTAGTAACCCTAGGTCACGATTAGTCCTATTAGATTTGTATACCATGATTCATGATAGAAAATATTGGATGAATATTTCAGGATAAAATTGTGCTTGCTTGATTTAGTCTGGATTACTTATTTGCTTGGAATTGTTGATCCTGCAAAACAGGTATGTGGTTACACTTATGACTACCCGAATTAGTTTTTCCAGGATTTTATCGATGTTTCCATCGTGGCTTGAATTAAACTGTTGGATGTATTTAATTCATGCAAAGTATAATGTGAATATGACTATCACATAAGAAATATGCCTACTAGCTCAGATCCTAGTCCCCTCTGTAGCTTTATAGATTGACCTAGTAAATGGCTACCAATGAGGGTAGGTCCATCAGGTCATTAAATGACTTAGTAAATGGCTACCAATGGGGTAGGTCCATCAAGTCATCATGAATCAGGGATTGGTCTACCTTTGGGTAGGACCATGCGACTCCATAACCCTAGGTATTGGCTACCTATGTGGTAGGGCCATGGGGGTAAGGATCTACCATATGAGAGAGGCGGTATCCATGTCCACTGCAGGGACATTACAGAGAAAGGGGATAGGCAAGGATTGAGTAGTATTGCTTAAAATGTAATCTTGGTTGTTAAATGATATTTGGTTGATTACATTGTTAACATAGTTGCACAATTATTGTGTCCCCCACATACCAGCTTCGGCTGACCGACGTTTTGTTTGTCGGCGTTTTAGGTACAAATGAAAGAACAAATAGTAAAGTGTCATATGTGGAATCGAATGAGAAATAACATGCACAGGAGGATTAGTTAGATTAACATCTTCATGGATATAAGTTTAGAAATCCCAGTTTTTCCAAGGTAAGAAAAGTTTTATTTTATACCTATTTTCAGTTTAGTTGGTAAAGTTTATTAATTATTACTGATTATTTGTCGAACCTTTGATCCTGTTAGTTGAATAACGACTCTGACCTTCGGGTCTCCCTTAATTGGGGGTTACCGGGAGACGGGGTCATTACAATTGGTATCAAAGCATAGGTTCCTCAATTAATCTTTAATAATTATTAAATTTTACAAATTCTGTAGAACCCAAGGGAGTTATTAGAGGATTATCCGAAAGACAGAGGTGTCTAGAAAAGGATCACGACCGGGGGCTGACAATATTTTCCTCCGCACCGCTAGTCGGAATACGAGGACTCCCGGATCCGTGTGACTGTCTGGCCAAAGTCTTAGGGTATGAATCGATATAAGATACCTTTAGGACTCTCTCATCTTGTTCGTCCCTTCTCAACTTAAATTTTATTAAGGACCTTAAGGATTAGGGTTTACCCTCTTCTCCTCACCCTCTTGATGTATGGGTAAGGTTGATAAGGATTAAGGAATCCTCCACCAAATTAATAAAAAGCATGTAAATAAGATGTCATGGACATAATCTTAATAGAGTGAGCGTAAAAGGAATAGATACATGCTTAGGTCGTATGACACGAGTTGTCATTGCCTCAGGAGAGACCTGAGGATAGACCTCCTTGGTAGGAGGATGAGTAGAGAGAGTTAGTCTTGGAGGTAGAGATCTCCATTAAGGTAGAGACCTAGCACATCCTTTGAGGATGATGGTAACCCTAACCCTAAGTGAAGGTTAGAGAGAGAGATGACATGATGAGTTAGATGTCAAGATTGACCGAGTGTTTGGTTGGTCATGCCTTTGGGATGCCATTAGAGGGTAGATGATCTAGTACCTTTGGTGACCCAACCCTGGTTAAGAGACCATGATGGATGGCTTATGAAAGGGGTATGGATAATCTTGAGCCAAACATGAGTTGAGAATAGGCTTCAACCACATGGGGGTTTGCTTGAGAGCATGAGCCTTCATGGAGACGTGACCTCTAGTAGGTATGGTTGGAAGTGGGATTAGCTCCAGAGAGAGGAAGCAGAACCCCAACAGGGAGGTTGGAAGTCTAAAACCCCGAAACTTGAGGAACAGTGGGAGTTGAGGATGATGCGACCTAAGTGGATGATAGTGGTTGCCTTATACCTGACCCTTGGAGGCTATTGATGTCTGGGTTATCTTGAGAGGAACCAAACCCTGGAGAGAGGATGATGCTTCTGGTACCTATGGTATAAGTGAGAGTGCTTTAGACCCTGAGGAGGTTTAAGTAACTAGTTGAGAGGCTTTATACCTAGTTGGTTGTCGTGGAAGAGGACTCAACTCTGAAGTGTTGCTCGAGTAGAAGGATCAGAGAAGTACATGGCATACCTTGGACATGATTGATTCATGGTTAAGAGTTTGAGCATGCAGTTGGATATCCAAAGGAGAACCTAGGGTTCCTAGGCCTAAGAGGGGAAGCAGTGTATCCGATGCTCATGATGAGATTTGAGTCTCTATAGGTTCGAGCATGGTACTCCTCATGTGTAGAGGTAAAGGAAATCCCTTACGTTAAGGGTATGTTTGATGAACCCCTCACAACTAAGTTGATGTAATGTGCCTTAGTAGTTGTTGGTTTAAGCATTCTCATGTGGATGTAAACCCTAAGGATGCTTGTGACCTTTGTTATAAAGGTGTAGTTTCCTCCCATCCTAGGAGAGCGACCCTTTGGTAGGGAGTATACCAGTTTGGTTGGTTTTGAGGTAACCTAAAGAGGTTTTATAGGATCCTGAGAAAGCTAAGCGAAAAGTACATGGCATGAGATTGAACCTATAGACCCATAGTTAACCATCTCTAAGTGCATATGGATATGTTACCATGAAGGTAACCGGTGTGAGGCCTGACCAGTATAGGCATGTCACCATGATCCCTATGAAAGGATGAAAGTCAGTCATGAATGCAGAGAGAGATGATGAAGGCTTGGGTAAGGTTCTAAGTTGGACATGAACTATGTTAGAATCCTAAGTCTATCCAAGGGTCAGGTGGGGATAAGACCGATGGAAGAAGGAGTCGCCTAATTCCCTAGTTGCACATGACCATGGGGTCGGGAGGTAACAACTATCATTGTCTGAGGGCCATGGGTTAGGAGATTGATCACCTTCATGAACTCATGGGTCCCAAAGGGCAGATGAGTAGGGCACTCTCTGATGCATAAAGGAAAAGGGATGACCCCAAAAGGGCCAACACCCTATAGACCTAGAGGAGATGACCAAGGATTGTGTGGTGACCCCAGTAGGTTCGAGACCAGTTTTTCATGGAAGTAACTTTGATATCATGATGTTTGTGATATAGAGACATAAGCTGCATGTTTCAACTTGGATTCGAAAGTGTACGGGCAAGGTGGGCTGTACCATCTCTACTCTTGGAACAGGAAGAACTCTGTATTTGGACTGCAACCAAATGCTTATTTCTTCTTGTTATGGGAGTGAGAGATAGGACAGTACGCATGTCTTACACCAAGGATAAAGATGATGTAAGTTGGAACGTAGCTACAAGGTATGATGATAGAGATGATAACATACCCTAGTAAAGTGAATGATACATGGATGGTTCGCAAACGCTAAGAGAGGTAGTGTAGTCAGCTTATAAGGACGTTGTATCAGGAACTATGTGGAATTTGCAAGTTAACCAAAGTCGAGTTCGATCACAATGAGGATGAGCTCAAAGCTTCTTGATAGACTTAGAGTTTGAGATGAGATGATAAGTATAATACATGGAGGTGTATGTTACCTAACACCTAAGAAGTGGTAATGAATGCTCTGGTTGAGATATAGTGCCCAGCTTAGCTGGAAGCTAGAAGAAGTTGAGGTTGTTCGACTAACCCTATGTTTGAAAAGAGGATGTGTTTTAACACACAGAGGTAACAAGATATGTTGAACAAGTTAATGTTTGTTGGGTTATCCAGTTTAGTCCTTGATGTAGCAGAAGGATGGTGATAGAACCTCAGATACACTTCTTTGGATAGGAAGGTAATAAAACCCTTTGAGAGTGGTTTAGGGTTTCCGAGGTATCAAGCTTGAAGAATCATAACAATACAGGAGGTCATGTTATACCTTGGTACTACAAAGATAGTAAGTGATGGTAGCATTCTGGATGCTTAAAACAAAGTTGCATGTAGCTTGTGGCCATGCAAGCCAGGAGGTGAAGGACGAACACCATTAACCCAGTACAGGGATATAAAGTATAAAGAGTTCTCGAGAGGGAATGGGAGTGCATCACTATGCATGTTGTGAGTCTCTCCTTGACCAAGAAGGTCAAGATACAATATGGGTTATGGTAGATCGCCTTACCTAGATGACATGAGAAAGGAAGAGTTCTGTCAAGGGACAGATCTGGTTGAACTACATATGAAAAGAGATGTTTCAACTACACCATGATGTGAATTCAAAAGTTCTTGATGTGACCTAAAGGTTCACTTCCATGAGGTGGAAGTAGATACATGAAGAGCTCAGTGTTTGTACAGTTTATCACCCCATACTAATGGACAATATGATATGGACTAGAGGGTCTGATGAGAGCATGTGTGCTCATTTAGGATGATACATAGAGACAGTTCTTAAGATGTGATGTTACCCACCATAGCCTTTATCGGGATGTAAGAAGTTCTATAGGGAGGTTGTGTCGGTCACCACTTCATTACGATGATGTTGGTAAAGGAGGCCTCGTGAAGGTCAGAAAAGAACCACAAGTGTGTGCAGGTGAAGTCGCTTTGATTGTGCAATGGCTGAGAGAGAGCCCAGTGGTGACATGAGTCACGAGCTGATTGCAAAGCAGATTGACATGCAGTTCACTGTGGGAGAATATGTGACGTGAAAATCTGACCCCTCTGAACTACAGCCGAGAAAGCTGAGTGCTCGATAAATGGGTCCATTTGAGATGGATTGGTGGAGAAGGTTGTGTTTAGCCTTACCCCTCAGGATAACATGCTGTGTAATGTGTTACATGAGTCCGATCTAGAGCACTATGTGAGGTACCCAAGCCATGTGTTGAGCCCTGAACCGATTCATCTTTTGAGAGGCTGAAATGTCCTGAGTCACCTATGAGGGTACGATATACCAAGGTAAGAAAGAACTCAGATGGATTAATATGAGATAATGAAGGTTCTTGGGAAGCACCATGGAAAAGGGTGAAGCCACATGGGAGCCATGATGGACATGTGATAGGCTTATCCTATTTGATTACTTGCTTGATGGAATTTTGAGGGCAAAATTCTTATAAGAGGGGAAGGATGTTACAACCCCAATTTTGGGTTCATAAGAAGAGAAATGTAATTTCTCATTTTAAAGAGATTGGAACAAATGATGATATAATTTGTTTTGGATAAATGAGTTCATTGAAAATAGCCTTGTTGTTTGATTTGTGGGCTTTATTGGCTATTGGGCCCAATAACAAGGAAATTCAATTAATTAATGAATATTTGAGTTGTGGAGAAAAGAGAGAAAGGTAGAAACCTCTAGAAGGCAAATCCAAGGAGGGATTTCGTGCCTCTTGGGTTCCTTGGGTACCAAGGAGTCCAAAGTTGCATAAATAGAGAAATAAGAAAAGAAGAGATCTATTAAGTATTTCTTTATTAAGAAAAAAATTAGGAATAATGATAAAATGGGAAAATAAGTGAAAAGAGGTATATTTGAGTATTCCTTAGTAGATTTTTGTATCCCAAGGATTCCTAATACTAAAAGGACTTCCAATAGGAATATAGAGGAGAGATAAAGAGAAATCCTTAAAAAGAAAATTATAAAGGAAAAGAAATTGATTAATAAAAGGGAAATATGAGAAATTAACTTTCAAAAGAAGATAAAGGCAAATAGATTTTCCCCAATATGGGAATTCGTGCCTTTGGGATTCCTTGAGGTTCAAGGAACCCAAAATAATGGTTTAATAGCAAGGAAAAAATAAAATAGGTGAGAAATATATATATATATATATATATATATATATATATATATATATATATATATATATATATATATAATTCTGTGAAATCTTGCAACAAAAGAAAAGGAACGTTTCCTTTGAGATAATGAGCCAAAATTTGGTAGAGAGGTAGATTAAGTCATTATAGACTTTCCGTCCAAATTTGAGATTAATTGGATACTCTGTTTGGGAGTTATGAATTTTTGGAAATATCCCTAAAGTGAAAGGATTCCATTAAATGTCACAATTCCTTTTCCTTCTATGCTTCTGACGCGTGCATTCAGGGCCGTCAGATCTAGATCTGATGGTGATAAGCCTATCTTCTAGCTTGCGTTTGGCTGGGAAAGTTAGGACAGGATGCGATCCTTTCTTTGGTAGTTTCCTTGTCGATCAATGCGCGAGGAAACTTGGAAACACGTTAGATGGGTTTGCGAGTTTCTTGCGGACAGTTTAATCCTAAGTTTTGCCTATCTTGGGGGTCTTTATAAGAATCCCCTAAAAACCAGGGACCCCTCCGGTTGTGAGCCATAGCCACGGGCTATATAACGAGGTGTATCCCCTCTGTGAGTTTGTTCACGGCTCCGAGAGATGCTATGGGACCTGCAGACCGAGCATCGACAACCGATTTTCCCTCTAGAACCCCCTCATACACCTTGGACTTCCCCGACTTGCCACCGGAGACTCCCCAGGTCATCCCAGCAACTCCGACCATGGCTGGAGCAATTAGGACCACCGTCGAGTTCGACAAGGTGTGGCGGAGGGCGTGAGGTCATACTATTAGTCCTATTAGATTTGTAACCCTAGGTCACGATTAGTCCTATTAGATTTGTATACCATGATTCATGATAGAAAATATTGGATGAATATTCCAGGATAAAATTATGCTTGCTTGATTTACTCTGGATTACTTATTTGCTTGGAATTGTTGATCCTGCAAAACAGGTATGTGGTTACACTTATGACTACCCGAATTAGTTTTTCTGGGATTTTATCGATGTTTCCATCGTGGCTTGAATTAAACTGTTGGATGTATTTAATTCATGCAAAGTATAATGTGAATATGACTATCACATAAGAAATATGCCTACTAGCTCAGATCCTAGTCCCCTCTGTAGCTTTATAGATTGACCTAGTAAATGGCTACCAATGTGGGTAGGTCCATCAGGTCATTAAATGACTTAGTAAATGGCTACCAATGGGGTAGGTCCATCAAGTCATCATGAGTCAGGGATTGGTCTACCTTTGGGTAGGACCATGTGACTCCATAACCCTAGGTATTGGCTACCTGTGTGGTAGGGCCATGGGGGTAAGGATCTACCATATGAGAGAGGTGGTATCCATGTCCACTGCAGGGACATTACAGAGAAAGGGGATAGGCAAGGATTGAGTAGTATTGCTTAAAATGTAATCTTGGTTGTTAAATAATATTTGGTTGATTACATTGTTAACATAGTTGCACAATTATTGTTTCCCCCACATACCAGCTTCGGCTGACCGACGTTTTGTTTGTCGGCGTTTTAGGTACAAATGAAAGAACAAATAGTAAAGTGTCATATGTGGAATCGAATGAGAAATAACATGCACAGGAGGATTAGTTAGATTAACATCTTCATGGATAGAAGTTTAGAAATCCCAGTTTTTCCAAGGTAAGAAAAGTTTTTTTTTATACCTGTTTTCAGTTTAGTTGGTAAAGTTTATTAATTATTACTGATTATTTGTCGAACCTTTGATCCTGTTAGTTGAATAACGACTCTGACCTTCGGGTCTCCCTTAATTGGGGGTTACCGGGAGACGGGGTTGTTACATCAGGATACCATCAGTTACGTATCAAGGAGAGTGACATACCTAAATCAACCTTCTAGAATAAGGTATGGTCACTATGAGTTCATAGTAATGTCATTTGGAAAAACTAATGCACCAGCTACATTCATGGAACTCATGAACAGAATCTTGTGGCTGTTCCTTGATCAATTCATAGTAGTCTTTATAGATGACATCCTGATTTATAGTAAAGATGCTCAACAGCATGAACAACACCTTCGTCAGGCTTTGACTTTACTGAGAGAGCACAAGCTATACGCTAAGTTTAGCAAGTGTGAATTTTGGTTATCAGAAGTGTCTTTCCTAGGACACATAATATCTGCCTCAGGTATCCGTGTTGATCCTAAAAAGGTAGAATCTATCTTGGAATGGGAGCAACCAAAGACACCAACAGAGATACACAGTTTTCTAGGACTGGAAGGCTACTATAGGAGGTTCATTAAGAACTTCAGTTCTGTAGCATTACCCCTAACCAGGTTGACTAGGAAGGAGGTTCCTTTTGTCTGGAATGACAAGTGTCAACATTTTTTCCAGTCGTTGAAAGAAAGGTTAACAAGTGTACCTGTGTTAGTGTTACCTGAGCAAGGGAAGGGGTATATTGTTTTCTGTGATGCTTCTAAGAACGGTCTAGGATGTGTGTTGATGCAAGATAAATAAGTGATTTCTTTTGCTTCTCGACAGCTTAAGAAACACGAGGAAAATTATCTAACACATGATCTAGAATTAGCTGTTGTGGTTCATGCATTGAAGATCTGGAGACATTATCTCTATGGAGAGACATTCCAGATTTTCACAGACCATAAGAACCTAAAATACATCTTTTCACAGCATGAGTTGAACATGAGACAACGCCGCTGGATGGAGTTAATCAAGGACTATGATTGTACAATTGATTATCATCTGGGAAAGGCTAATGTAGTGGTTGATGCACTAAGTAGAAAATCATCGTCGCCAACCATGGATAAGGCACAATTAATCTCTTTAGTGTGCTTTAAACGAGACATGTTTGTCTCTTTGAGGCAAAACAATGTACAACTTAAAGTATCCTTGTTAGCTGGATTGTTAGCTGAGATGCACATAAAACCTACTCTGAAACAACAGATCAAAGAGGCACAGGGGGCTGATACTTTGATTTAGTAGATTAGATCAGAGTAAACGGGATGGGTTTCATGATTCAGATGATGAGGTAGTTTGTTACCATGGTAGGATGGTAGTACCTAATGCCAATGACTTAAGGAAGTTAGTCATGGAGGAAGCTCATTCATCGATGTATGCAATGCATCTAGGGAGCACCAAAATGTATCATAACTTGAAAGATATGTATTGGTGGCCTGGTTTGAAAAAAGATGTAGCTAAGTTTATTATGCGGTGTCCAGTATGTCAGTAGGTTAAAGCTGAACATCAAAAGCCCGCAGGAACAATGCAACATTTACATATACCACAGTGGAAATGGGATCACATGACCATGGACTTTGTGGTTGGTTTACCCAGAACAGCTAAAAGTCATGATTCCATTTGGGTGATAGTTGATAGGTTGACTAAGTCAGCACATTTTCTTCTTGTCAAAACAACCTATACTGTTGAGAAACTTGCACAGATCTATATAAATGAGATAGTGCGTTTACACGGGGTTCCAGCTACAATTGTTTCTGATAGAGGTCCCCAATTCATGAGTCATTTTTGGGAACGACTACATAAAGCTTTAGGTACGCAGTTAAGGTTTAGTACCGCCTTTCACCCCTAGACAGATGGACAATTTGAGAGGATTATATAAACTTTGGAGGATTTGCTTAGGGCATGTGTCCTTCAGTTTGTAGGAAGTTGGGATATACACTTGAGCTTAATAGAATTCGCTTACAACAATAGTTATCATCACAGTATTGATATGGCACCATATGAAGCATTATATAGTAGACGTTGTAGATCTCCATTGTGCTAGTATGAAACATGGGAATACCAACTTTTGGGTCCCGAGTTAGTGCAACAAACAACTGAGAAAATTAAAGTAATACAACAACAGTTAAAGGATGCACAGGATAGACAGAAGTCATAAACTGATAAACGGCGAAGACCTTTAGAATTCCAATTTGGAGATAGAGTATATCTCAAAGTCTCACCTTGGAAAGGTGTTCCTAGATTTGGGAAGAAGGGTAAGTTAGCTCCTAGATTTATGGGGCCTTATCCAATCACTGAACGGATTGGAAAGGTAGCCTATAAGTTGGAGTTGCCACCTGAACTACACAGATTGCATCCAGTATTCCATATATCCATGCTAAGAAAGTGTCACCCTGACACAGAGTTAGTCTTACAACCTGTGGAGGTAGAATTAAATGAAGATATATCCTATGTAGAGGGACCACTGTTGATTCTTGATAGGAGAATAAAAAAGTTGAAAAAGAAAGACATAATTCTTGTGAAAGTTCTTTGGCATCATCATGGCGTTTAAGAAGCTACATGGGAGCTGGAGGAAGAGATGAGGAGGAAATACCCTTCTCTTTTCTCTTGACGATTTCGGGGATGAAATCCCTGTTAGGGGAGGATAATTGTAACATCCCTGACCTGGGATAAGGCTTAACCCTAGAAGTTTTGCTTAAGTAAGTCTTTTAGATTGTTGTCTTTATCTTTTGAAAAGTAATTAAGACTAAAGGAGAGCTTATGTTTAAATTGTTGTCCTATTTGAATAATGTTGAAACAATATTTTAGCTATTTCAGACTAAAGTGCAATTTACCCAATTTAAGGGGTTACCTTACAAATGTGACATGATAAATGTTCCTCAAGTGTTATAGCATCATAAGGATGAGAATGATGATGAGGTATGGCTTCCACAAGCCTAAGTTCCAAGAAGGAGCTTGTTTGAGTAATGTTTGTGTATTGAATGCTAGTTTTGGTGTAATTTGCAAATTACCCAAAACCTAGGGTTGAATATGTAAAATACCACCTCTATTGTGTTCCTATTGTTTCTTGGTATCATGTATAGAAAAGAAAAAGAATGGGGCGTCTTGTATGAACTATTTTTTAGGATAGATAATCTTGATAATAAAATAATCAAGATTTAAGCATATAATTGAAACCCTAATTTATTTTGTAGCAAAAATAAATATATTAATTGAAGTTCCCATCAACTAAAAAGGTTGTGGTTGAAATCCTATAGTGAGATGACTTCCAAATTCCTTAAGAAGCACCAAAATATCCTAAGTAGGTGAAGAAATCCACTCACACTTGTTAATTAAAAAGTAATGTCCACTAAAAATGGATAATAATATTATAATGATTAAGGTGCTTAAGTGATTGCTTTTAATTCAAGGATAATTGAGAGGATTTTGAGGGAAAAGGAAGAAGGCTTCGAAGGCAAGGAAGGGAGAGGGCATGTGGCAAGAAAGTGGATGAATTTTTCTCCTACTTTCTCTCTCCTAGAAAATCAATTACATATACTCCATTTTCTCCTTACTTGAAAGGCTATTTTGCGAACCACTTTCTTTCCCTTGCTTTGGCTGATGACCAAGGAGCTTAGGAGAAGGAGGAAAACATTCCCAAAGCTGAAGGTAAGCTCCATGATCATCTTCAACCTTGAATTTATGATTGAAATCGGATTTCAACATTGATTTTCTTCTCTTTTCCATTCAATGCTCAACTTTGGCTACCTTTTGCATCCAACAAGTTGGAAATGAACCTTGGATAGTTGAAGGAGATTCTTTCACCATTAGAGATGAGAATATTGCAGCTTTGAAGCTACTTTGAAGGCGGGTTATATAATTTGAACCCATCAATGTTATTATTGATTTCAATTCCTCATCATATGTTGATCTTTTATTTTCTTCTTGAATAATTGCTGAAATCATCAAAGATAATAGAAATCGGAGGTCTAAAGCTTGATGATGATGACATCATCTTAGCACACACCTCAAGAATATCATTGTCAAATGGTTTCAACCTTTGTTGGTCAAACGGTTTTCAAACCGATAGAGACCAAACAGTTTCAAACCGTTTGGTGACTAAACAGTTTCAAAACCGTTAGAGGTCAAACAATTTCAAACCATTAGGGGTTAAACGGTTTCAAAAATGTGTAAAAGTATAAAGGTTTCAATATGATCTAGTCCACATGGTTTCAACCTTAGATGATCAATCAATTAGAACTCAATTGGTTTCAAAACCCTAGATCAATTGATGTCAAAACCCTAATTTTAAGTCCAAACGGTTTCAATTCTGAATTGACCAAACTGTTTCAAACCGTTTGAGGACTAAACGGTCTCAAACCGTTTGAGGATCAAACGGTCTCAAACCGTTTAGGATTAATTAATATTTAAATCAATTAAGGATCAAACGGTTTGAAACCGTTTAGGGTTAATCGATCTTCAAACTGTTTGAGGGTCTTGGGTTGAAAGTGGGTTGAAATGGTTTCAAAATCATTTGATGAGCAAAAGGTTCAAGACTGTTTAAGGATATTGAGACCAAGACCGTTTGAAGGTCTAAACGGTCTCAAATCGTTTGAGGGATTAGAGACCAAGACCGTTTAAGGTCTAACGGTCTTCAAGACCGTTTGAAGGTTTGGTCCAAGACCGTTTGAAGGTTCAGTTGGTCCAAGACCATTTGAAGTATTGGTCCAAGACCGTTTGAAGGTTTGGTCCAAGACCGTTTGAAGGTTTGGTCCAACACCATTTGAAGGTTCAATTGGTCCAAGACCGTTTGAAGGTTCAATTGGTCCAAGACCGTTTGAAGGTTCAATTGGTTCAAACCATGTAATTACTAATAACCCTATAAATGGTTGAAGAGTATCTCAAGGTTGTTTTCAATGGAAGTACCTCTAAAGTACTTAGGTGATTAGTATAATTAGAGTGATTATCATTCAATGCCTATGAAAGTAATAAATTCAATACACTATGATGAGCATAGGTGCATGTACTTAGTGAAAGGTTAAGTCAACCTAATAAGGTATGATGATGATGATGTGTGTTCCCAAGTACATGGAACAATGATAAGTATGATTTAATACTTAAATAATGCTATGTGCTCCAAGATATGTGGAAGCACTGATTTAGGGTTTGGATTAATGAGGTAATCACAAAAATCCTAATCAATGGAGAATGAGAAACCGTAACCCTAATTTTGGGCAATGGGTTGAGAAACCCTAATTTTAGGTAATGGGTTGAGAAACCCTAACTTCAGGTAATGGGATGAGAAACCCTAATTAATATATAATGTGAAACCCTAACTAGGGTGATGTTATGTGAAACCCTAATCTAGGGTGATGTTATGTGAAACCCTAATATAGGGTGATGTTATGTGAAACCCTAATATAGGGTGATGTTATGTGAAACCCTAATATAGGGTGATGCTATGTGAAACCCTAATATAGGGTGATGTTATGTGAAACCCTAATTGATAAAGATGGGAAACCCTAACCCTAATGAGGGAATAGTGATGTTATCTTTGCATTGCATGATATTGATATGTAATTGATATGGTTATTATCAAGTATACTAACCATGCAAGTATCACGAGATGATGAGCATAACCAGGTATGAGCTATGATGATAATGGCCATGTGAGCCACTAATTTATTTGTTGCCCAGTGAGAGGTGACAAGAAGTTGAATATACCTGGTGAACTATGTGAGATGTTTGTGTAACAAGTATCATGAATACCTTGGTCAGATGACCTGGAGGCAATAGTTACCTGATAGTGGTAACCATGGGATAAAGAGAGGCATTCTCTCCCCCTCTCCCATGCATGTGACGGAGGTCGAACCATGTTTAGTGATGAACTAAGGGTTTGAATAACCAGATCTAGTAAACATGATGATGGTATTGTTGAGGGATGTGAATTCCCAGTAATGAGATAAGGGATTGAGATCCCAATGTTTTATAAAGAGTTGAAAAGTACTTGATAGAAGTATTACATGTTTCTTTGTAGCATTTAATTCTTGTTTGAAAACTTGATTGATGCTAAAAGAATATGGTAATGTACTTAAATAATGAAGTGGAATATTATCATGTAGAGCGTTGGCCATAGATCCATCATCGTCAGTAGCTGGTGATGGTGAAACGGATTCTCCTGTTGGTTAATTTGGAGCGTATATTGTTGAATATACAAGATTTCTCCTAGCCGAAAATCAAGAGGATTAGAGTGCAACTTTGGTTGTAGACTCAAGATATGTTTAAGAGCATGATGAATAGGCCCATGGCTCAGTGTGATGGGGCATGAATGCGTTCATGGCTCCGAGAGCATTGTGAACTGGCCCGTGGCTCAGATTTACTAGCGTCGGGATCTGTACCAAGGCGGGCTAGAGAATGGGTATCCTATGAGAGCTAACCCTGTGACTGAGGTCACTTAAGCAAGAGACCACGGTCCTGCTTGTGGGCTCACACTGACTGAGACGGTTGAGATCGTGGAGTCCGACTCTTCCTTTGATCTTGTATGGCACCGACTTTGGGTTTCACAACCGAAGGTTGGATTTGAGCAGTACAACTCACTTCCTCAGGGCATAAGTATGATTGTAAAATGTAATCATCTGTGTAGTGTATTTGCTTAAGGATGAAATATGGAAATCATTGGTTGATGTTACATTGCTTATTGTATCCTAAATGGATAAATAGTATACATGTTCTTCATATTCCTTATTAAAATGAATAGATGACTTACTGCTTTATCATTTATAGTTGTAATGCTTTAAAAGATGATATTGCTCAATTTTACTTAATAATGATTAAATCATGCTTTTCAGTGAAGATTCCTCTGCTCAGTCTATTACTGTTTATCTGCAATAATAATATTTTTGGCGGAGAGTTATATCTCTCACTGGGACATGGGTCTCACTTCGTTCGTCACCAACATTTTTAGGTGGACGTGGATGAGGAGGTAGAGACCATACAACATGGGAAGGACAACAACATCAGGGATAGCTGTAACATCCCAGGTGGAGATAATGACTGTCGAGTCTTATAAATATGGGTCCTATGTGTCGTCTCTGTACTCTCAGGTCCTAGGAGTCAGTATTCAGTGTTTTATTATCGATCTGAGATTTTGGCATTGAATGCCTCGAGGTTTATGTTTCTTATGTGTAGATTTAACAGAGCAACTGTTGTATGTAATCCTCAAGAAGAGAAGGTACATGGTATGTACTTTGTGGACCATAATGTATATGTAATACTTTGGTTCTTGTTAATAGAGTATCCTGGAAATGGATCTCTTTGCAAAAAGGTTTTAATTTTTAGTGAGTGATTTTTGTTAATCTGCTGCTTATGGTTAATTCCGCATTAATCATTATCCGATCCGGTGACTGTCGTCACAATACTTAGGCACATTCAACTCATCATTGCCTACCATTTTGTGATGAAACATTCATTTGCGAAAAATAACCACAACAAGAGAAACAAGTCTTTAAAATGGAAATTTTAGCACTTTCAAGTAAAATATATCCAATTATGAGAAAGAAACATATAGGAATGATAATATCTAGCTAGTATTGCATGTCTATATCATCAAGAGCAGTTATGGGCAGTTTTTATCTAATAAAATTAAATTTCTCTCTAGCTAGAGGTTTAGTGAAAATGACCATAAGAAGATTCTCCATGTCCGCATGTGTGATATAGAGATCCTTCTTGGCAATGTGGTTACGAAGAAAGTGATGATGAACCTCTATATGTTTGGCTCTACTATGCAATATAGGATGATAAGAGAGACTAATTGCATTGGTATTGTCACAATAGACAGGATAAACATCAAAATGAATGTTAAAGTCTTGGAACGTTTGCTTCATCCATAGGACCTGGGCACAACAACTCCTAACTGCAATGTATTCAGCCTCGATAGTTGAAATAGCCACTGTGATTTATTTCTTAGAGAACCAAGAAACCAAGCATGGTCCTAGGAAGAAGCAAGTGCCATTGTGCACTTTCTATCAATCAAACAACATGCATAATCATCATCACTATAGGAGGTAAGAGTAAAGTCCCTTGACTTGAGATACCATGGTCCAAAATTTTGAATTTTGGCTAGATACCTCAAAATCTTCTTAACCACTATCAGATGTTATTTTGTTAGACTTGATTGAAAGTGAGAACACAAGCCAACAATAAACATTATTTCAGGTCTAGAGGCAATTAAATAAAGTAAACTTCCAATCATATCTTTATAGAGCTTCTCATCCACTTTCTCACCTTCTTCATCTTTGTCATGGTTGGCGGTGTTTGACATGGGAGTGTCCATTGACTTGGTGTTATCCATTCCAAAGTGCTTAATTCCAAAGTCCATCACTAGTGTGCTTGCCTTGGTTGATGAAGTTACCTTCCTTGGTTTGCTTGATTTGGAAGTCGATAAAGATAGTAAGCTCCCCCATCATGCTCATCTCAAACTCACTCTACATATGAGAACTGAACTCATTCCTATTGGTTGCAACCTTGAGATACTAACCTTGCTTTGTTTCTTACCACTTCTCCACTTTCATCAAGCTTGTTGAGGTAGACGCACTTGGTGCCAATGATATTTCTATCACTTGGTCTTGGCACTGGGGTCCTTACTTTTTTCTTATCGAACTGGTCTAACTCTTCTTCCATGGCTAGGATCCATTCATCATCCTTGAGTGCTTCTTTGATATTATTTGGATCAAGTTGAGAGATGAAGGCGTTGTCGACTTGTTCTTTGTTTTAAGCAGCCCACACTTTCACCGTTTCAAAGGGATTACCTATAATGAGCTCTTTTGGACTATTCTTTGCAAACTGGCGAGTGGGAACCTTCTTTTCTTCTTCTTTCTCTTCTTCATCAACTAACGCCTCTTTTCCTTTATCAACAATGTTGAGATCTTTCAAGTGAGGGATCACCTCATCTACAACATCATAATTAACAATATTCTTGAAAATAGAGGGGTTAGTCTCAACAAGTTTAACATTGATAGATTCTTCTACTTTAGACAATACAATGTTAAACACTCTATAAACCTTGATAGTAGTTCTATAGCCAAGAAAGAAAGCCTTGTACGATTTCACATCAAGCTTATTGAGAGAATCCTTGGTGTTCAAAACAAAACTAGGACAACTAAAAATAGGAAAGAAATCAATAGAGGGTTTTCTACCATGCCATAAGTCATAGGGAGTTTTCTTAAAAGATGGATGAGTGAAAACCTGGTTTTGCACAAAACACGAAGTGCTAACAGTTTCGGCCCAAAAATTCTTTTGAGTATCATACTCTAGAAGCATAGTCCTAGCCATTTCTTGTAGCGACCTATTCTTTCTCTCTACAACCCCATTTTGTTGAGGTGTTCAAGGTGAATATAACTTATGTGCACACCCAAATTCCTCACAAAATCGTTTAAACAAGTCATTTTCAAAATCTCCCCCCATGGTCACTGTGCATAGACACAATTAGGAAAGAAGCTTCATTTTCAACTCATTTGCAAAAATTTGAGAAAACATCAAGAATATTGCTTTTTGAAACAAGAAAGAAGGTCCAAGTATAGCAAGAAAAGTCATCCACAATCACAAGACAATACTTGCTACCATGAAGCAATTGAGTTCTCATTGGTCAAAATAGATCAATGTGAAGAAGTTCAAGAGCTCTCTTGATGCTAAGGACTCCTTTGAATTTAAAGGAGGATTTGGTTTGCTTTCCTTGAGTGCAAGGTTGGCATTCCTCATCCTTCTTAAAATCCAATATGGGAAGTCCCTTAACCAATTCCTTTTTGCTCAACTTCTTCAGTTGATGTGTGTTTACATGACCAAGCCTTCAGTGCCACAAAGAAATATCATTTGAATTGACAACAAGGCATCTACCAACAATGGGCTTAATAAAGTCAAGAACAATAACATAGAGATTACCACTTCTAGTTCTCTTATTGTAGGAGAGGGAATCCAGAAGCAAACATTCAAGTGAGGTAAAAATAACAAGATAGCCATTATCACATAATTAACTAAAACTAATTAAATTGTGATGTAGGCCATCCAGAAGAAGAACATTCTTGATGCATAGTGAATCACCTACATCATCCTACCCTATCAATTTAACTTTGTTGTTGTCACCAAAAGTCAATGATCCATTCTTCTTTGTGAATTGGTTGAAGTGGTTGATTTCACCTGTCATGTGCTTTGAGAAACCACTATCAACAATCCATTTTTCTTTTACTTATGAAAAAGGAAGATATCAGTGCCCAATTTAAACCTTGGGATCTAATGTTAACTTGGGGACCCATTTCATCTTTGGGTTGGTCCCCTTCTCTATATAAGGACAATAAGTAGAGTAATGGTCATCACTCTTGCAATGCACACAAACCATAGGGTTCTTAGAGTGAGACGACTCTACATGGAAGATAGGATGTCCCTTACTCTTTTTCTTACCCTTTCCCTTGCTCTTTCTCTTTGGAGTTCCCCTGACATATCCCAAATCACCAGTACCAACTTGTTTGGTAGATGATCTAGGATTTCATTGAGGGACTTTTTACCTTTGAGGAATTTCTACAAGGAGGCTCTAAGGCTGTGATTATCACCCCTAAGAGTAATGACAATAGAAGATAAACTAGCAAGATACCCCTTGTCCCCCTACATCTTCATGCTGTGCTTGGAGAGGCTGAGCCAAGCAATAGGACAAGCAGAACGAGACGGAAAATGGATTGGCGCCAGGCTTCACAAAGGAGGTTGTCCGATCACACATGTTGCTTTCGCTGATGACCTGGTTTTCTTTGCCAAAGCTTCCCTCAATCAAGCAGAAACTATTGTGGCGTGTCTGAAGGAGTTCAACAAAGTATCTGGTCAAGAAGTGGCGTATGAAAAGTCTTGCATCTACTTCTCGAAGGGAGTGGACCGTCAGCGGAGGCGGGATATCTGCAACTTCAGCGGTTTTAAGCATACCAAGGACCTGGGTAAACATCTAGGTGTGCCGATCATACACAGGAGGATCACGAAACAGACGTATGCTGCAACACTGGAGAAGATGGAAAATAGAGTAAATGGCTGGACAACGCGCACTCTGTCCCTGGCGGGACGGATCACTCTCGCCAAGATGACCCTGGCGGCGATTCCGACATACGTGATGCAATCCGCTAAATTGCCCCTCAAGCTCTGTGATAGAATGGATAGTACTATCCATAAGTTTATATGGGGAGGGGGGCACAAGAAAAACCCCATGTCACTGGTGGCATGGGACGTTGTCACCACAGAGAAGAAGGAGGGGGCCTGGGAGTGAGATCTATGAGGACTTAGAATAAGGCGTTGCTATGTAAGAACGCCTGGGAGTTAAAAACAAATAGGCAGACGCCTTGGGTGAGGGGTATCAACGGTAAGTATAAAGCTGATTCTGTGAAGCCGGCAGTAAACGGGACTTCCTTCTGGAGGGCCATGGTAGAGATGAGGGGTTTTGCTGACCTCCACTCCCATAGGATGGTGGGGGATGGGAGGAGCACTAGCTTTTGGTTCGACAACTGGTGCACGAGTGAAGGTAGGCTGGCGGAGGTGGTAACTAAACCGATTCTTGAGGAGTTAAAAGATCTTCAGGTGGACAGTGTGGTCGACCTACAGGGAGGGTGGGACAAGAAGTTCTTGGAGGAATACTTTGCAAAATAGACGGAGGCACAGATCATAAAGATGGAGGTACCGCAGGCGATTAATGGGAGGGACGAATGGATCTGGGATGGCAACAAGGACGACGAGTTTTCCACGGCGGATACCTATAAACTCCTCAAGGAGGACGGGAACGGCAGCAGAGTTGGTTGCTGGGAAAAACTGTGGCAGGGAAGAAGCCCAGAGAAGGTCAAGATGTTCTTCTGGTTGGCGCATAGAGGTGCCATCCTCACGAACTCGAGAAGACGCCAGCGACATCTTACAGAGGAAGCCGCATGCCCAAGATGCGTGGGGGAGAGGGAGTCCACCCTTCATGCCCTCTGGGATTGCCCCGCGGCTAAAGCGGTGTGGTACAGCTACAGAATAGAAGACTCCATCCCAGGCTTTTTCTCTGGTAACCTGGAGGCCTGGATGAGCAGGTGCCTGAAGGCAAAGAAAGGCGGTAAGGAGTGGGTGATGAACACAGCCTGGAACATTTGGAAAGCAAGAAACACGAAGGTGTTTGAAGGTAAGGAGATCTCGTACAGGAGTACGATTATGGCCTCCGTCAGTATGACAAGGAGAGACGAAAAGGGGGAAGGCGAGGTGATACAGAGGACCGACACGTCGACGACTACGCGGTGGTTGAAGCCAAGCGAGGGGTGGATCAAATGTAACACTGATGTTGCTACTAAACGGGGCAATGTTGCCATCGCGGTGGTGACTAGGAACAACACAGGTAGCTGGATGCAGGGATGGAGTAGATGTAGAGAAGCGATGACGGTCGTTGCCGGAGAACTAGAGGCCATGGAGGCTGCTGTCGAGTTGGCCACCGGGATGGGGGCGACAAAGGTCATCGTGGAAAGCGATAGCGCTACTGCTATCGAGTGGATCATAAAGGTGAACAAGACGCCCCCGAGGTACCGACACGCCACAAATAGGATTCGCGGGAAGGCTAAGCTGATCGAGGAGGTCAGATTTGAGTTTGTGAAGAGGGAAGCGAACCGGACTGCTGATAGTCTGGCTAAATTTCATTTAAAAAACTGTAAGGGGTGTGTGGTTCACCAAACACCTTCAGTTCTGTTAGCTCGGCTCGTAGCTAAGGAGGGAGAGCTTAGGAACCCGCCTACCGCTTGCGATCCGATGGGTCGGGCGGATAGGGTTTGTATCAACCTTGTGTCGGTCGTAAGTGGAGGGCGGAATGAATAGATGGCCTCCTATTTAGTGTTAAAAAATATTGTGCATGAAGTAAATTGGCTTCCAAACATAGGGCTTTGGTATGATAGGAATCTCTCTCAAGAGTAATGCTAGCCACCTCATTACTATGCAATAGAGGTCTAGAAGATAGATCATTCATTTAAGCAAGAAATCTAGCACTTTCAATTTTAAGCAAGATAATCTCATCAAGATAAATCCTATTCGCATCTTTAATAGCATCACAAGCATGTCTAAGATTATCATTTTCAATGTTAAGAAAAACAAGCTCATCAAGGCGGTTTTGGTTTTCTTCCTTATGACTATTGATGTTCTTAAGGTAGATATCATTCTCTATTCTCTATTTCAACTCCATTGTATTGGAGCTCAAGATCAAGAAATTTGCCTTGCAAGGAATCAATACTATCAAGATGAAGTTTCTCATTTTGATTAAGAATATCAATTTTAGTATACAAATCATCTATGATCTTCCCTAACATCTTTTTCTTAGATTTACATTTAGAATAAGATGAACGAGAAGCATTAAGCATATCAATAAGAGTTTCTTTAGACAAGTCATGCAAGATTATGTCACTTACCTCACCAATGTCTTCACTTGTAGATCCCATGAGTGCAAGATGGCATTCACCTTCATTTGAACTGCAATCACTAGAGGAGGTTTCTTCCCAATCCGGATGAGCTACATCCTTGCTCCTTCTTTCCTTCTTCTTGTACTTCCCATCCTTCTTGTAGTTCTCTCTTTTCTTGGATCTACTCTTGTGGTAGGACTTCTTGACCTCAGGGCACTCATTCTTGTAGTGTCCCTTTTGCCTACATTCATAGGACCTTAGAGTGGAGGAGGATGGTTTTCCTTTGAAGTGCTTCCCATTGGAGTAGTTGGCTTCATGGTCACTAGGGGCTTCATCTTCACTTGAGGAAGGAGGAGAGGACTGATAAGCAAGTTTGTTGTTGGAGAATCATTGCCTTCACTTGAGCTTTGAAGGCATTATCTTTGATCTTATTTGATTCATTATCTTCTTGCTTCTCATCTTCCTCTTATTTGTAAAGTCTTGGCTCATGAGATTGAAGGTTGCCAATGAGCTCTTCGGTGGCTATGCCACCAAGGCTTCTAATGTCTTCAATGGAGGTCACCTTGGATTCCCATATCTTAGGGAGATACCTAAGGATTTTGGAGTTGATAGTCCCTCCATCCATGATGTGGCCCAAAGAAGAAAGTCCATTGATGATGGTGTTGAACCTTGTGTACATCTCATCCACTTTCTCCTTCTTTCCCATCTTAAAAATTTCAAGGAGATCCTTGAGCATGTAGATACTAGACTCCTTGACTTGCTTTTTGCCTTAAAAAATGATGCACAACTTGTTCCATATCTCACGGTTGTGTCCCAAGAGGACATCCAGTTGAACTCGGAGGGAATGAGGGTAGCATAAATGATGCTTATAGCCTTTGCATTGAGTTGCGCCTTCTTGAGTGTAGCTTTATCCCAAGTAACTACATATCCCTCTGACTCCTTGTATGAGAGGATGACTACTTTCTACATGTCATAGCTCATCCCTTGAATGTATAACTTCATCCGTCTCTTCCAATAGAGGAAGTTTGTTTTGCCAAATATAGGGGATCTCATAGAGGAACTGCATTCCAAGTTGAGAGACCCAAGTGGGTTGTCACCCATATTCTCATCTTTTAGGAGGTCTTATCTAAGAAGACTGTGGCTTTGATACCACTCGTCAGATCAAATGGGCTCTGGAGGGGTTGAATAGAGCTAAAAATACTTGCACAAAATTCATTAGACATTCGAGTCACCACAATGTATGTGATTGCAGATATTGAATTTGTAGTGCAACTAAACATACATAACAAGGACGAGAGAGATTGAACAAACACAAGAACACAAGCTATTTAAAGTGGTTCCAATCTCTAAACTAGGAGAAAGTCAATCGACTACCTAGAGAGGTCAATCTCTAGGATTTTGTAACTAATGTATACTTATATTTCATTATAACACATACACGATGACCTTACTTTTCGGGTCAAGGATACCCAATCTTCCCTTTGAGGAAAAGGGAGTCAATAACCACCCAAGGTCTTACCTATCTGAAGGAGCTAGAGTCTTCTACCTCTACAAGGTCTTACCTACTCTTGCAAGCAGTTGGACACCTTCACCAAGGAGATCCCCTTCTTGCACCGAGTCTTTTGCCTTGAAGGATTTACCCAATTTTACTCTTGGAGCTTCAACCTTGACCTTCTCCTTCACCCTGGAGAAGCTTTTGTACCTTCTTCTATAGCTTGAAGAAGCTTGCACCTTCTCCTTCACTTGGAGAAGCTTTCACCAACTTGATCTTGAAGAGAGGGGTTAGGGAAAGGGAAGCTTTGAGAGATTTATAAGTCTATAAGGAAGTATCTCTCTCACACAGATCCTATCTTACTCATATGGACATTTTGATTTGCAAACAAGAGAGAGAAAGGGGCTCAAGTGGACTGGATGCACTCAATTATAGCTAGGATCTTGAATAGCATGAGGAGCAACCTTGAAATGAACTCCAAGAGGTCCTATTTATAGTTGGGGGTGTCCACTAGAGGGTAGGGGAACTAAGGAACATTTTCTAACCGTTTGGGGTGTCATAATGGATATAATCTCAAGTTTTGCAACACTCCAATGGTTAGAATCACTTTTTCTGCATTTTCTTTCCACTGTATTTGGTCAAGTTTTAATAAAGATAACTCGACCGATTGCACTATATGACAAAGTAAATTTGAAGCATCACTCGAGTTTATCCTAGATTAAACTTGGCCGTTTGCTTAAATTTAGTTGTGTACAATGTAGGGATTGGTCGAATTCTGTGCATAGGAAACTCGACTAAACCTAGACATTCTCAAAATGCATTAAGGGGATCGATCAAGTTTTTCATAGGGGAAACTCGATAAAAAAACACCTTGTAAGAACTTTTAGAAAATGTCGTGATTAAATGTTCGAATTTAGGGCTTCTAATTTTTTCTCATCTTAGTTACAAGTCATTACGCAAATATAAATGATTACAAAAATGATCCTAAGGGTTTTAGGGTGTTTTCCAAAAAAGTGCATTTTCATTGGTTTTGACTTGAACTTGTTCAAACTAGTGATTGATAGAATTGATCCTTTTAATATACCTAATGCCTAAAATCAATCTCAAATAGACATATTAGATACATATGAATGGAATTGTTAAGTCATTATCAAGATACGGACAATGTATAACTCTCAGGTTAACAAACTCCACCGCTTGTGAATTCAATATATGAGTCAATGCTACAAGTAATTTACTTGACTCGATTTGAGAGCTTCTTTATTTTAGGCTCTTAAACCTATCATTCACAAGACTAGAAATGTTGCCAAGGTGAATTTGAAACTTAAATGCTTGCATAACATACAATTACATGATTCCAAGTGTCTAAAGGAGCTTCTCAAAGTAATAGTGGAGCTAAGATGTCTAACATGTCTTTTTATTGAGATAGCTAAATTGAATTGGCTGCCCCTTGAACTAGGGAAGCTTCAGAAGCTCAAGAGATTAAATGGGTATTTTGGTCAACGAAGATGCATGAAATGTGAATGTCTTGAACAATCTCTTAGGACTCACTCAATTGACTTGCACAAGCTAAAGACTAATTAACCAACAAAGAAAAATTACTAGAATATGTTCTACTGAATAAAAATAAACTAACCCATCTAGGGATGGCAGAATTAACCACCCGAACCGAACCGAACCCGAACCCACCCGAACCAATCCGGAAAATTCGGGTTTCAGAGTTCCATTCGGTTTTTGGTTCGGATTGGATTAAAAACTGAAACTACCGACTCTGTTCGGTTCGGGCTCAGACGATACCCGCAAACCACCTGGCACCCGAAAGCCTCTAACTCATTGTCTTGCGAAGTGGCGAGAGGGTTTCCGATCGTCTCTCAGAACCCCAGCCACGCCGGGTTTCCACCCTATCGGCCTCTCCTAATCTGCGTAGCCCGTTATGATCAACTTGTTCTCGTCTGGATAGCTACTCCAGATTAGCCGATGCAGCGGTGCCTATCAAGGTCGCCGATACAAGGAAGAGCTGTGGAGCTTGCGTCAGGTTTCTACGCCGCCGGTGCTTTCTCCCGAGGTCACGGCAACACCAGATTTGCGTTGTCATTCGGATTCGTCGTGAGACAAGGAGATTCTGGAGGCCGTCCAGTGGTCATAGCTGGTAATGTTTCCGCCCCTTTTTGTTTGGTCAGTTTGGGCACGAAACTAGTACGTACATGAATGGATTTCTCTTCTTATCTTGGACCTCATTTGCGATTTCAGTTCCCAATTTCTCCTGATAAGTCATGACCATGATTCATGATCTCCACGACATGTATGATTTCTAGCTTACCCATTGCATCACATTTGTGACTTTGGTCCCCTCTCTTTCAGCTTGAACTTCCAGTAGATTAATCTCTGACCATGACACTCCTCAGACGCAGTCCATCTCCACCTATTCCTTCCGGTGTTCATTAAAATATTGATTCTCGTGTTGCTTTTTGGTGTGCACCTATTCCTTTTTGCAATGGAAGTTTGTTGTATTTGGCTGGATCAACCATTTACTAGTACCACCACCGCCTGGGTTCAGTAAGTTTTGATATTCAGAGAAGGCAACAGATGCACAGAGTGACATTTGTAAATTTTTAGGTCAGTAAGTTTGTAACCACGAATTCTACATTGAGAAACACAGACACTCCTGCTACAAAATCTATTTTAAATCTCTCTGAATTAGTAAGATGGAAATTTTGAACGGTGTTGAATCTGTTCCTGCAAATGTTGGTTTAATGTGTATTTGTGGATTTGATGGGATTCTTTTGAAGATTTGAATGGTTTTGACTCGTGGCTTGATGTGATATGAATGTATGCAATATAATGTTGTTATGTTACGAATGCATGGAATATAACGTTCATTCTTGTGAGATTTTGCTTGCTGTGATACACTGATCTAAACGGTTTTAGTTGAATTCGGTTATTTTGGGTTTGGTTCGGGTTTTACGTTCGGGTTCGGTTATGCCCGGGTTCGGTTTAATTGGGTTTTTGTTCTAAACTTCAATTTCGGTTCAGTTTCTATTCGGGTTTTCTGGTCTTGGTTCGGATCGGTTTTATAGTATAAACCGACCCATTGCCATCCCTACACCCATCTTTGTCTCTCGTGCAACTTTGAATGCAATGAGAAAGATCCATCAACCAATAACATTGAGAAGTTGTTTGAGAATATGCATCATCCTAGTGCATGTGTCATCATTCCTGTTTATGGTTAATTTGGGAAGGCCTTTCCAAGTTGGGTGATAGGGTTACCTTTACATGATCTAAAGTGGAGAAGGTTGGAGAGTTGTTAGACTTTTGAGAAACATCCTCCTCTTGGAGAACTTCATATATTAAAAGTGATTGATATCATGAACAATTCAGATGTAAATAGGATAAGATCTATATTCATTGATATCTTGAAATTTCCCTGGCTAGAAGAACTTATTTTATTGAATTGAGTGGAATTGATAAAGATCAAGATATGTGGAAGGAGTATTTCCTTGCCTAGAAAAGCTAGAGATAGTCATATGTATATCATTTTATTGAATTGAGTGGAATTGATAAAGATCAAGATATGTGGAAGGAGTATTTCCTTGCCTAGAAAAGCTAGAGATAGTCGTATGAAGGAGTCCTCCCAATGTACTCTTATTGTTTTGGTATGTAAAATCAAAGTATATTTGTTGACGTTATAAGCATAACTTAGTCTAAGGTACCATAAATTTCGTATTAAAATGTTATGTATTGACAAATGGCTCACTAGATACATATCTAATTATATATTTATATGTACAAAATGTTGCTTTCCTAGACATATAATTGCAGTAAATCTATGTTTTTTCTGCATATTAACTATATATACAATTGTACTGATACATTTATCTATACCGTAGATACATTTATACATGTAGGGACATTGTTTAGATACACTCATGGCTATATATATATATATATATGTATGTATGTATGTATCTAATTTTATATTTAACATTATATAAATTGTATCTAAATGGATTACTTACATGAGCATATGCTACTTTTTCTATATGTAAAGAAAAATGTAGCTAAAGTCTTTAGCTACAAATTATGGGGTTTTTGCTACAGACTTTTTTATAGTTAAAGACTGTTTCTTTTGTATTGGTATGTAGCAACACACCATTGCTACCCAAATGATAGGAATAAGTTGGAGAATAACTTTAACATATAAAGCGACCAATGTTACCATGACCGTATAATCCCTTTGTCACGGATATCCATATTGAACCGAGACATGTAATTTTCATCCTCTTATCATTTAATATACATTTCTTAAACTAGAGACGACTATTGATATTGCTTGAGCTCAAAAGCATATATCGACTCACATGAGCATGGCCATGTATTTTAGAGTATTACTTACCAAGTGGCCATGATATCACTCCAAAGAAAAGGCAAATTCCATCTACATAACTCACAACAATTCACAAGTGTCGCAGTGCACCCAATCACTACATCTATAACAACCTTATTTAGAGTCACATTGGGTAGTGTTACATCAATGAACATCTAATCATTGTAGCAACTTCAAGTTTAAGGATCACAATCACCCGATTCAGATTAAGATATGACTCTAACTACCATGGCATGGTTTCCTGATGCCTTTCTCAAAGTGGGCCTATCCAGTAGACCTCATTTTCTAATAAGTACCCATGTATCTAAATTGATGTCTAACATCATGACAAAATAGACATAATCATCATTCACCATACAAACTAGTTTTATGTATTATTATTGTCCTATAATATCCACAAGGTCAAAAGCCAAGAAAGAGGGTAATGTTCCCTTATCCTATATTTGGCCTTATGAACTCTCTTTATGGTCGGTTTGGTTTCAACCCTGAAAGTACAGTGACCGAGATCTGTTCGAATGAGCGAAAAATTATTTAAAGACAGTGGTTTTCTATGTCAATTCTCTGAACCTTTTTCTTTCGAGATCACTTTCCTGCACTAGCTCATGACTCACTCCCTTGCTTTCAAAGAACTCTCCCAGTTATAGATAGATAGTCAAAAGGGGATTTCTGACTCACAAGATTTCTGGATACTCATTAATGCCTCACTCCCTTCTTCTACTTCTGACATTCTACTTGAAAGTCTGATATATGATAAACGCTTCTAGAGCTAATTGGAGTCGCTTTCGATGGTAGGCCATGGACCTTGGAGGGGATTGCTTTCACCTACCTACTAGCGACGGGGCACAAGTCGGTAACCTAACTGGTGCAAGAGTTAGAGCCTTTCCGAATCCGAACTAGGGATTAGATCAACCTAAAGCCAACCAATTCTTGTACAGTAGCCATTCTGAGTGGCGTATAGTTGAAAAAGAGGAAAGAACCAATCACAGACCTACAGAAAAACATAAAAGAAATACAAGACGATCGTCATTGATGGTTGGATAGCGGGCCTTTCCCTATGGGCCAATACTGCTTCGGTCGCTGCTACGGATTCCTTTGTTAACCTGAATCGACCATTGTCTTTTCGGGTTCCCCCACCTAGGGGCAGGGGGGAAATCACTTAGACTATGACACATCCCTCAAGTCACAAAAAATCTTTGATCTGTCCAACACTACTGATAATTGCTGCTTCTTTGAGTTCTATCCTGATACCTTTTCTGTGAAGGACATTCACACCCGTCGAGTTCTTCTTCAAGGGTGAAGGAGGACTCTACCTCACCTACCTACGTCTGCTTTGCAGCACTCCACCTACATCTCCTCCAGTCATCAACCTACTGCTTATCTCACCACGTCTCAGCCCTCTACTCTAGTATCTACATCTATAAATGGATCAATAACTAATCAGGGACACGACAAAAATAAATGCTCATGTTCCGATCCTCAATCCAAACCATATATCATTGAGTCAAAAACATCTTAGTAAGTTGATTTGTCTTTTAATAATAATCCAATTGTATACAACGTATCCCTATTACAATCATCACATGATGGCTCTCAGGCCATACAACCAACTAATAATGCATTTGCATATGGTTCATTGTGCTCTAATATCCTATCTACTTGAGTCAGTGTTCATAGAAATAAGATCCCTTCTAGTCCAATGAACATTTAAATATTGGACCATCAATAAAATTCCATCTCATTGTCATACAAATTCTGGTTCAACGAGCTTATTGACCTCACATGCTCAAAATATCAAATCAACGACTATTCAAGTCCTGGTAGACTAAGAACCTCAATCACGGTTCACAAATCATACAAATCTTGGTACACAATGCACTTAAATAAACTAGCTATAAGAGAAGTGAGGGGAACGAGTGATATAGGTGCACAAGAGTACTTCACGGCGCCACAACCACCTCCTTTTTTCTGGACTCTACAAACCAATTCCTGCTGCTTCATTCTGGGTAAAGAATCATAGAGACCTCGATTGGATTATCATGCAAAGTGGTACTTAGTTCTGGCCATTGTGGAAGATGTAAAGCATGTAAAGGACATATAGTCTAACTATTATGTACCGCTAAAGCAATCGAAATTAGAATGAGAGGAACTTCTAATTCGCATAATTGGTTGACATGTCTTTTAGTTGCTTCTTTATGTTCCACCCAAATCTCATCAAAATGTATGTCAAAGTAATGTGGGCTTGAATTATCAACAATGTCTTACTATGACCATAGATGCACTTGAGATTTTTCTTTACAATCTTTCCCTAATTGTGGCGATTGATTCACTTGAGAGCTTTCTTAAACTTCATCCTCTTATTGTGCCAATGAATGCACACAAGAGAACTTTTCACCTATCCTCTCTTGCGTACATGACTACCTTTCCCTAACGTTGATAACCTACATCTAGATCGGAGATCCTAGATGAATCCACAAATGATATTACATGTTGTGCTTAGGAACGACAATCTTCTACAATATCTGCAAGCTCACAATAGTGAATAGAACCACATTGCAAGTCTTTAAGACCCATATCAAATGTTTTCATCTACTGATAAATATCCATAGAGTCTCACAGTATCTTACAAAAGAATGAGTGATAAGAAGGGAGCAGTTATCACAATGCTAGAGATGGAGATGACTGAAAAATAAAAAATAATCATTTTTACGAGAAAAGTGCCTCCTCTACAACAAAAAGAAGCCTAGAATCCTACTTGCTACACCTCTAACCGAAAAGAAAGGTGGCATGTATTTATTTATTGAAAATCTTTGTGCTACAAGACCCCTAATTACTAGAGATGTGAAGCTCTTCGAATAATAGAGAAAGGGAACATACATTTCTACTTAAAAGAGATAAAGTTTTTGAGCTAAAATTAGAATTTGGAGAGAGAGTGATGGAGATAAATTTTGATAGAGAAAGAGAGAGGAAGATGAACTTATATAGTTCAGACAATGGTACGTGCTAAGGTGAGGACATTCCATTTGTCACTCAATTTGGACGTAAGGAGCAGAGCAAAATATTTCAAAAGTACCCTTGCCATATGTAACTGCCTAATGAAAAAGTGATTAATCAAATGACCAAAAATTATTTCAGTATGTGTTGCTCTGAATAATAGAATTTTTTCGGTTGATGGCAGTTGCCAGACTGTCCAACCATTTAGCCATAAGACTATTTTATTAGCAACTGCCTTTTTGGTATCTGTCTGTCACGTCACACTCCAAAGCAGTAGAGCACGCCAAAACATTAGGGCTTTGGTGTAGGTGTGAAATGAAAGAGTGAGTGCTCATTAGGTGTAAAATTTCAAGTATTTTAAAAATATAAAAATGTAAAACAAAATATGAGAAGAGTGAATGAAGTAAGGAGAATGCAATAAGAAGAAAATGTAGTGGCAAACAAGCTCAACGGCTGACCATAGGTAAATACGTTTGCTTACCGACAACTCTTTCTATTTACCATCGTTTCCTGCCGCCCCCTCCGCATCTGAGTTCTTGCTGCCGCCTTTCTCCCACCACTTCGCTGTCATCGATGGCGTCGATGTTTCATAATTGTAATAAATTCCCAATTCATTTGTCTTTATATGATAAAAAAATTAAGATGAGTGCAGGCATAACGGATTTGATATCTGTCGTATGTTCTTACATAGATACCCGAGGAAGAAGCATTGAGAATGCCTTTGTAGAAGAAGTCGATGGAGATCAAAGATTCAATAATCGACATCCCTGTTCAAGACCCACCTGATGAAGAATTCTCTTCTGCTGATCTCACATGGACAAAATTTAGAGCAAATGAGCATACTGTTGATGATGTTGCGCTCATTCCTTATTCACGTGTTGACGAATTTATAAATGGGGAGTGCTCCAATGCAGAGTGTCCCACTCGATTCCATATTGAAAAGGGAAGAAAAAGATCGAAAGGCAGCTTGAAGGAGTACAAGAGTGATGATTATCTTCTTTACAGACTGTAAGTTCTAAGCGCTCATCATTTTGCATTTTTGCGTCATGTTGTTCCTTTCGACTAAGAACATGTAACACACCATTCTATAGATATTGGTGCTCATTTGGTCCCGAGAACTACGGAGAAGGAGGAACTATATTACCAAGCCGTAGGTATAGGCTTAATACAAGAAATCGTGCTGCTAGGCCTCAATCAATGCGTGGATGCACTTGCCATTTTGCTGTGAAGCGTCTTTATGCCCGCCCTTCTGTAGCAATGATTGTATATCACGAGAGAAGGCATATTAACAAATCTGGCTTCATATGCCATGGGCCACTTGACAGAGATGCAATTGGTCCTGGTGCAAAAAAGGTTCCATATATTGGAAATGAAGTTCAACAACAGACCATGTCTTTAATCTATCTGGGAATTCCTGCAGAGAATGTGTTACAGACTCATATTGAAGGAGTTCAACGGTATTGTGATCCCAGTTCAAATGTCCATGCTTCTCATTATGTACAAAAGCTTGAGATGATCATTAAAAGGTCTAGTCATGAGTTAGATCTAGATGATCAAGCAAGCATTCGGTTGTGGGTTGAAAGGAATAAGAAGTCAGTATTCTTCTATCAGGATTCTTCTGAGAAGGATCCATTCATATTGGGAATCCAGACAGAGTGGCAGTTGCAGCAAATAATTCGGTTTGGCCATCAGAGTATATTGGCTGCTGACTCTACATTTGGTATAAGCAAACTTAAGGTTTGTGCTTTCTGCTGTGTTTTTTTCTTGTTTTTTATTTTGAAGGTCCGAGTAACATAATTTCTGGAACTATATTACAATGTAGCTTTTGTATCTCTTTATGGTTTATCCTCATTGCTATAATATTTGACTCGTCAAGGTTACTAGTAGTTTCAGCGGAGCTACTCTCTTGCATCCTTGCTGGGACATCGACTCCTTTCTAATTTTCTTTCCACTTTACAGCTTGGTATTTCATGCCCCTTTAATTGATGGCTACTTCATGCAACTTATAATCCCGTTGAGGAATATCATATTCCTGCTTTTCTGGCGCATTTCATATGCAGAGCAATTGTGTAACAGCTTCTCATCGGACTTTCTGAACATTCCCTGAATGATGTGATTAATATTCAACTCGGCGGTCGCTCTATGCTTAAAAAATTGTTTGTAAGCGTACACTGTTTTGTGTGTGTGCCATTTAGAATACTGATTCCCAGAGGATGCTTCACCAGGAGCAAGTTTCTTATGATTTCTACAGTAACATGACTGGTCTGGACGGTAGTGCACTGATTTGCTATAATAAAAGGGGTAGTTAACACACCAGAATAAAATATCAGTTCTTTAATTATCAAATCCCTTGATCAAAATTTTGGAATTTATACAGCAGAAATGTATGTGCATGCTATCTGATTATAAACTGAAAATCCTCCAATATATTGTTGCGGTATAATGTTTTTGATTACCAGCCTTGTCTGTTGGGTCTCCATTATTGTCTTGAATTTAATTGTTTCCTCGATTTCACAGAAATCGATTGAAATATATCGAAATATTTCTTTACTTCTAGTCATGTTATTTTGATATATCGTTTCCTTTCAGTATCCTCTCTATACGCTTCTGGCGTTTGATTCAAGACTACATGCACTTCCTGTTGCCTGGGTCATAACACGCTCCATCAACAAGCATGATGTGTCCCAGTGGATGAAAGCTCTCATGGATAGAATTCATGGGGTAGATCCATCTTGGAAAATTACTGGATTTATTTTTGATGACCCAGCTGCTGAAGTCGATCCCATCAGGTTTGCTAATTGAATTTATAGTGTCTTTCCTTTTAGTCTGTTGGAGGAGCTTTTTACTAAAAATCTACCCATCCCCCCCCCCCCCCCCCCCAAAAAAAAAAAAAAAAAAGAGGTGATATTCTCGTTTTTCTCTCCTTTAGTATGTTGGAGTGGTTTTCCTACTGAACTTGGGTTATTTTCTTGTACAGAGATACATTTTTCTGTCCTCTACTTTTTTGCCTTTGGCGTATTCGAAGATCACTGCTGAGGAATGTCCTCAGACGGTCTTCAAATATTGAAGTTCAGAGAGAGATCTTTAAAAGATTGGGAAAAATACTGTATAACGTGTGGGGCACTGATAATACTATGGACAAGATATCAGAATTTCTACAAGATTTTGTCGATCAAACATCCTTTCTTCAATACTTCAAGGAGAGTTGGATTCCTAAAATTGGTATGATACACAGTTAATCGACATTGCTGCATTACTTTTTAGCTTTACCTGTTGTTCATAGTTAATTAACATTGCTGCATTACTTGTTAGCTTTACTCACTGTCTAATCAATTTGTAATATTTGGTTTGTTGCTAGAAATGTGGCTTACTACCATGAAAGACTTTCCATTAGCCAGCTTAGAGTCATGTGGAGCTATCGAAGCATATCATGTGAAGCTGAAGCTCAAACTTTATGATGACTCTCATCTTGGTTCATTTCAACGTGTTGATTGGTTGGTTCACAAGTTGACCACCGAAATCCATTCTAGCTATTGGCTTGATCACTATGCTGATGAGAGTGGTTCATTTCAGGCAGTGAAAGAGGAGTATATCTCCTCTACTTCATGGCACAGGGCAATGCAGATCCCTGATAGTGCTGTTTCTTTTGATGATAAGAATCACCTATTTGCTAAAGTTGCTAGCCAGAAAGAAGAAATGACACATCTTGTATGGAATCCTGGTTCTGAATTTGCTTTCTGCAGTTGTTCGTGGTCAATGCAGGCAAATCTTTGCAAACATGTCATTAAGGTTAATATGGTGTGTCACAATAAAGTAGAATACTCGCCATCTATGTCATTCCTTTCTTACAAAGAAATTTTGGACAACATATGGCAAATACCTGCAGATGACTCCATTGGTCTTGATCTATCAGCAGCATGGGCTAACCAAATGCTAGACAAAATTCGTAGACTAGTAGAGCTTCACACTTCTAGTGATATTAAGCAAGTTCTTAGAGATATGCCACTGCAGTGGATATCAAAGAAAGGAAGAACATTTGTTGGCAAGCCAACTTCCAATACATTGGCCTTGCTGCCTTATTCCAAGGGTAATGTCCATAAGAGTGATGGCAAGAAAAAGAACCGCAAACGGAGGAGGCTGTCAATGTTGGTTTCTCATGACGCATAGTCACTAAAGAATAATTGTGTGAAAATCTAAAATTAACCTCGTTTTACTTGTAGCTGGGTGGTGCTTATTTCTTTTCTTATAGAGGAGGTTATGTTGGAGATTGCTCATTTTGAGACTTGTCAAGTTGAATTGACAGGACCAAGTAAGGTCAGATAATTAACTCATGTAAATTACCTTAGGATCTGACGGTCTACCGGTTCCCCTCTTTCAGAGTTTTCATAGTCAGGGTTGTATTATTGACGTTATACAACCACCTAGCAATGCTGCTGTAGATGCGTTCATCTCAGTTGGTAAAATGTTACAGCATTTACCTTGTTAGTGCAAAGATGCTGAGATATCTACATACAGCAGCCTTGATTTTTTTTGTTCTCTTTGGATTGATTTCAGATAAGATATCTGGAGTATTTAATCTTCCAACTAGCTTATTTGTCACAACAAAGTCTGGTTAATTCTCATGCTACCTATTTTGTACGTCATGAACTGCAGCGCTATCTTTTCACGACAGATGTGTCATGGAAAGTATGATGACATCCTTACTGTATGCTGCTTTGATGTGGCTTTAGCTGTACTTTATCCAGCCATAATCTGGTCTTGTGCTAATCCAGAAATTCAAATCAGTTGCTGTTAATTCGAAAATGAATACAGGGGCCAGAGTTGTTTACAATTTATGAAAAGTGCACATGCTCACTTCATTTCATTGTATATGGTGTCGACTTCGACTCAACTTTAATAGGCGTGGAAGTAAAAATATGTGAAAACTTGGAGGGAGTTTTTTACACTTCATTTCATTGTATATAGTGTCGACTTTGACTCAACTTTGATAGGTGTGTGAGTAGACATGTGAAAACTTGGAAGAAGTTTTTGGATACATCTTTGATGCAAAGTATTAAGCTATTTTCTTTTGATAGAAGCATAAAAATTTAGCTAGAACATATTACATTTGTTACCTTATGAATAATAAATTTTAAAATTCACATCCAAACATATTATTTTGAACTTGTTCTTGAAGTGGCTTATAACACATTGACATAGAATTGATGAATACCAACAACTAACGAGTTTCAACCTAATGATATTAAACAAAATAATATAAAATACAAGATAATAGTATATCAAAATTCGTATTTTGATCTTAATATTTCTTGCATATCTAGTTCATCACAAATTTAGTATTTTAGGAAATGATTCATTATAAGTATCACAATGAACAATAGCATTTAATTAATTTTTTTGACTTGTATCATATATATATATATATATATATATATATATATATATATATATATATATATATATATATATATATATATATATATATATATATATATAGTCAGGTTAGAATACACTCGAGTGTACGGATCGCATGAATACACTCAAGTGTGTTTGCATATCAAGACTATTATTTGCAAAATGTAAACCGTTGATCTTCACCGTCATACTATAACTAGGCTACATACAAATTTTGAGCCCATTTAGATGAGTGTAAGTCACTCATCCAAGGGCAACAAAATCGACGCGCGAAACTAATTTGAAATGTATAATTTTTGCGGTCTTCATAGCATGAGCTATACATATCCAAATGTGCTCAAATTTTGCATATTAGTTGTTCACAAGATGTTTAAGAAGATCAACGAAAAAAAAATATTGCATCATGGAAAACTACTTGAGTGTATTCCGCTCCGGATACACTCGAGTGTATTCTAGCCTGACTCTCTCTCTCTCTCTATATATATATATTTATATATTTATATATATATATATATATATATATATATATATATATATATATATATATATATATATATATATATATATATATATATATATATATATATATCATAGTGGTATATGTGTTGGAATCCACAAAATATGAATATATATCAAGCAAATCTACTTTTGGGTAAACATGATGAAATGATACTAGATGACAAAGAATTACACCAAAATCTTGCAACCAAAATGTAGATCTAGTTGATGATGGATAGATGTTGTAGTTTTACCATGAAAACAAAAAACAGACCAATAAAGATGCTTATCTTAGGTTCAAATAGGTATTTTCCCAAGATATAAGTAACAATAGAGTTATTCCACCATATCAATAACAATATCCTCCAAGTTTGTTTAAATCTTGGTAAGTCATCGAAGTTTCTTACTTCTCGTATTGGGGATTGTTGACATTTAGGTTGACAATAAAGAAGTTGGTCAAAGTTTTTTTCTTTCAACGTTCTTAATATTGATGTTTACCCCTATTCAAGTCGATATTGACATCGACAATATTGGTAAGGTTTTTCTCAATTTTGGCGACATCAAGTACTATGCTTCATATATTCATCAATGTGATTGCATGTTGAGGTGTTGTACACAAGGAGAGATCATATATGCGTTTCCAAGAAAATGTTGCTTGGGTGGAAACATTGTTGGAGAAGAGTATCAATCCCATTTATTGGAAGTTCTCATATAGGGTGGTTAAAATCTTATAGATTGATATCATATTTGTTATAGGGATTATTTTTTTGCAACACATAATACACGATAGCTTACTTGCAACTTTGATCACCAGAAAATATATTTGATTATGTTATTTTTATTATCCATATACCATTTTGGTTGAATGTTGTAGTCACAATGTTTTGGTACCTTGAGGGAGATGGAAAGAAGTTCGGTAAACACCAAAGCTTGATGAGTCGAAACTTGCTAAGGCCTTGTTATGATTGATAGTCAATGTAATGCTTGTTCATTAAGTTCTCGTTATATGTTCATTTTTCGTATAAAGGAAATTTTGAATATGTATTATTTAATAAAAATGTTTATATTAAGTTTAATCTTGGCATATCCTATGAAAATGCATGACATTTTAGCATATTTAGTAACAATACAAGTAAACGTTTTTTTGTAATAACAACTTTGAGAATAGATTGACCATCCATATATGCTTAGGTCCATGTTTGGACCGCACAACTCAAGACTGACATGCCAGATACCCATGTGGGTCCCAGTTGTTGGAGGGAACTTGGAACTTACACCATTTGTATGGAATGGGACCCAAGAGGATATCTTCCTTATTTAATCGAGGAATAACCCAATATAAACCAAACACACTAACAAGTATGCTGGAATATGTGTATTTTGTTATTTCTCAAAAGAATGGTATACAAGAATAAACACATAACACAAAAAATGAAAACTATTACAAAAATAATTCATTTACATTATACCTCATCCATCTTTTAGCTAATTTATAAACTTTCATGTGGAATGGATATTAAATATTCAGTGAAATTGACAACAAAAGAAAAGTTTGAATCAAGTATATAGTAGGATCCATTTAGTGTGCCCCACTCCTTTCCTTCTTATCTTATGTGGGCACGTGCCTTTGCGACTGTCTGATAAATATCAAATGGTACATAACCCGTCGACTGCCTTGGGTAGGATGGGTCACAACCGCGTACGATGGATACCCCTTTGCGGGTTCTTTCTTCAAACCTCTCTCTGTCTCATTCACAAAACTTCATGATTTTGTTCCATTGCTTTTCTTGTACGATTATGCATTAGTTAAGCCATACATATAACCCTACTTCCATGTATTCAAAATCTCCCTCTAAGCTCCCAAACCTCTCTACCCATATACCCTTATTGCACGGGCGGAGCTGGGGGGGGAGCAGAGGCCATGCCCCCCCCAAAAAAAAAATTACAAAAATGATATAAATACTCATATACATATACATCTATACATTAGTTGTATAATAAATAAATAATACAATATGTTTTATGCAGTGACCTGCTTGTAGTGTAGTGGTTTGTGGCTCTGTATTTCAACTGCAGGTCGGGTGTTTGATTTCTCATGAGCGCACATATTGTTATTTTTTTTCTTCTAAATTTGCATACAAGTTTGAATTATATACAATGTATGATACTACTAATTCAAGATGGATAGTTGGTGTATTGGTTTGAGTGGAAACTACCATGCTCGTGTTCTTTGGTTCAAATCTAAATTTCCAATAACAAAATTTTGCCCCCCCCTAGAACCAATTCCTGGCTCCGCCCCTGGTTATTGCTAAGATAGCATTTGAAAAACCACAAGTAGTCCTAATCCCATGTTTGTTTAGATAAAAATGACACAACGATACTAATCCTTTTGGGATACGAAACCCATATGATTAGGACTTTTCAGTTCCACAGCCCCCCTAGGTATTCAACGGTATAAGTCTCTTTACACCCCTCAATAACTCTGCCCCACTCCCAAAACATATCAGCAACGACGTCTCCAACCTCCGGATGAACAGCCAGAGACGGCTCCAGACGGCTGATGAAAAGGGTCGTATATCCTCGTATTATCTTCCTCATCAAGAAGGACATGTTTCCTGTAATCGTGATGACCAACAAGCTTCACGCCGTCTTCTCGCTGCAAGGGGTAAGCTTCTTTCGGTCTTCTTTGTTACAACGTTGATCATGTATGTTCTGAAAAGCTACTAGTAGAGTTTTTTCCAATCAGGCAATTGATTCCAGATCACGATTGGCTTTCTCTGCGGCCACAACGGCTTAATGATTTTAGACCACGATTGCCTTTCTTTACCACCATGACGGCTTAAAAAAGCCATCGGCTGCCACACCAAACACAATATTCCATGTTTTCTTCCTCCACGAATAAAGACAAACAAGGTACATTATAAAATTGTTGTCTGTAGTGGGCAATGTTAAACTATAGTTATAATGTTGGGTATTATCAAATTCGTTCATGCTCATTGTATTATGTTTTCCGTCAAGCACGTACATAAGTCATTGCTGTTCTGGCTATACGTATTAATCAAAGTATCAATCATATATTGTGGTTCACTTTAATTTTTTATAACATAATGAAGTTAATAAATTTGATGATAACCTGTTAATTTTTGTGATATTCAGTAATGTCAACGTCTATGAGAATATAATACATAAATAAAAAGGCTACTAGAAATAATTAGCATGAAGTCGATCACTAGTCCTATCCATGTTACATCCAAACATAGGATGTGACTATCTAATCTCCCTTCCTTTACATATGCCGTCCTATCCTGTAACATCCCTGACCTGGGTTATGAGTTAACCCTAGATGTTTTGCCTAAATATGTAATTAAATCCTTGTGATCAACTTTGGGCATGTAATTAAGTTTCTCAGAAACATATATTTCAGTTTTTTTGCTCCTTTTTATATAAAGTTGTAGCATTGTTTTGTAATACAGGGACCTATGTGCATATTACCCAGTTAGAAGGGTTAACTTGCAATTGCACATGTTGAGATGTTCCTCTGATGTTGAGACATCATGAGAATGATGATGGTAAGGTTTGAGGGATTTCCCAAGCTTGGGCACCAAGGTGCAGCTGTGGAAGCAATCCCGGTGCTTGAAAACCCTAAATTGGAGAAAAGTGCAATTTACCCCAATTTAAGGGGTGCAACTTGTAAAATACATCATCTAAAATATCTTTTAAGACTCTTGTCATCATTTAGAGAAGAAATGATGAAAGGTCACTTCAATTGAATAATCATATAATGAAAAACACCTTTATGATTGAATAATCAAGGTGTATGTGCTATAGCCCTTTTATGTGTATGCTTAACTAATAGGTTGATCTTCTTTGCCCTCATTTCTTGACCTTAGAAGAAGGTTTGTTTTTAGAATTAATATGAAGGGACGAGCATAGAAGGATGGAGGGACTTAGTTGAAAATATGGAGAACTTATGAGCTTATGTTGAAAATCTCACCCCAAGTATATATACTCTCCACCTCTCTAAGCAAGGGAACTTTCCCTTCGTTTCCTTCACTGTTCTATTCAACCAAACTGACTAAAGAGGAGCTGTGGAGCTCAGGAGGGCGACCAAGGAGGGCAAGGTAGGTTTGAATCCTCCCTTTTGCTTAAGTTCATGGTTAGAACTCAAATTCAAGGTCAAATTGATGGCTAGCTCACATAACTCTACCTTTCTAGCCATCTCTTCTCGACTTTTCCTGGAGGTTTCACCTTGGCCGACCTGTGGAAACTCAAGGACGCCATTAAAAGCTTGGAGCTCGAAAGCTTGGAGCTCAAGGAGCAAGCTTTAGGCGGGTTTTATAACTCTAAACCTATGCTTTGTTATATATATCTCGTTTATGCTTTTAGATGATAGTTCTTCTTCTTCTCTACCTTCCTTTGCTACCTTGCAAGCAAATCCGTGAGAAATCCCTGCTGTTCCCGAGCTAGGAGATGAGGACGTTATTTCCAAATTTAATCCACTACTTTTCACTTTACGAAACGGTCTCCACAAATTGCTCTCTCGATTTGCAAAACCGTGTAGTGAGCAAATGGTCTCAGGACCGTGTAAGGGAAAACGGTCTTCAAGACCGTTTAGCCGCGTTGACCGAGCATGGACCGTATAAGATTTCTGTTCACAATTATGTAGGCTAATCACCCAAAAAATTTGAGATGATAAATCCAAAGGATTCGTGAGATATGTCCTTTTTAATTAACAACTTTAATTGAATTTACTCCTGATTTCCAATCTGTTGAAATCGCCCTTTTTGGGCAAACGGTCTCAAGACCGTGTAAGAACGTTGACCAAGCGTTGACCGTATGAGATTACTGTTCAAAATAATGTTGATTAACAACTCACCAAATTTGATGGACTAATTCCAAACGAGCTAAGAGTTGAAGGATGATTATTACGGCAAACCCTAATTGAAATCAGTACTGAAATCTCAATGAATAACTTAGTGTTTTTGGGTTGATTGACCCAAACGGTCTCAAGACCGTTTGGGGATCAACCAAACGGTCTTAAGACCGTGTGGGGAATCACCCAAGACCATGTGGAGGTCTGGGGTCAAGTATAGTTGACCAATTGAAAGTACAAAGATACCAAATTACATTGCAATTTAGTATTGATATGATAATCAACTCAATAGATCCAACCTTGAAGAATTTACACTAGAATACAAAAGTTGGATGGGCAAACGGTCTCAAGACCGTTTGGAACTCATCCAAACGGTCTCAAGACCGTGTGGTGACAACCCAAGACCGTTTGGAGGTCTAGGGTTAAGGTAATTGGATCAATTGAGGGCCCAATTGCAATAGGATACTGAACTAATCAAAATTCTGATTTGAGGCTCAATCAAGATTCAACTCCTATCAAATCACATTATATTTTGATGAAATCTTGGGCAAACGGTCTCAAGACCGTGTGGAGTTCATCCACACGATCTCAAGACCGTTTGGGCTAAGTTTGGGCCCAATTGGAGCTCAATTGAAGGGTTCAACCTTGTGTTGATTCACATTGATGAGTGTTGATGGTTGAACGTCGATGGACCTTAATTGAACCAACTTCAACCCTAATTGGATAGCAATTGAGGGTCAATTGAGTGACCAATTGGTTAAGCATAACCCTAATTAACTCAATCTATAAGTGGTTACCATGGCTTTGACCATTTGGAGGCTTCAACATTGATAATCATAAACGATTGAAACCATTGAACCATGTTGGAGGTCCAAACAGTTTGAGACCAAGTGGACCAAACGGTCTCAAGACCGTTTGAGGTCACACGGTCTCAAGACCGTTTGAGACCTCACGGTCTCAAGACCGTTTGAGGTCACACGGTCTCAAGACCGTGTGAGGCCTCACGGTCTCAAGACCGTTTGGGGCCAAACGGTCTCAAGACCGTTTGGACTCAAACGATCTCAAGACCGAGAGACATCAAACAGTCTCAAACCGTGTAAGCCCTTTCGGTCTTGAAGTCAAACTTGTTAAACGGTCTACACCCTCACACGGTTTGGGCAATTGACCTTGAAGGTCACACGGTCTTGGAGTCAACCCTAGCAAACGGTCAACTCATCCAAATGGTCTCAAACCGTTTGGAGGTTGAAGGTTGAAACTGTTTGAGGTTTTCAAAGGTTGATTTCACTTAATCACTAAAAGATGTAAATGGTTCAATGATGATCAAATCTAAACCCTAATGGTAACTTAGGACATTAGGGGATTAAGTGACTAATGAATTAACCCATGATGGTGATCAATGGGGTGAATTACCAAAATACCCTTGAGGGGTTTAATTGAGTAAAACCTTGTTCAAATCAAACCCTAATCACATGATAGTGATGTTTTGGCTTATGTTAGCCCATGAGGATTTAACCCAACCTGATCTAGAGTGGTGTTATCACCATCTACTAGTATGAGGAGATAGAAAGTATCTTAAGAGAGAGAAAGTACCTTAAGAGAGAGAAAGTACCCTTTTTGGGTGGACACTCAAGTAAAGAACCTTCAATACACATGAATGTGCATGATTAGGGTATGATCCACCTATGTGAGATCATGGAAACCCTAATTATGATATATGATGAATCTTAAGCCAATCTGAGAGCATCAATAATGATGTTCCTCATATATGATGATGTTATGAGTTCAATTCACCATGTGATGTGAATAGTAAACCCTAATTCAAGGGTAATGACATGTGATGTGAATAGTAAACCCTAATTCAAAGGTGATGACATGTTTTATGAGTATTAAATAAGAATCAAAGAACTTAGCTCTTATGACAAGAATGGAAAGTATAATCATTGCTTTGAATTACCTTTATTAGTTGAATTAACCATGCAGGTTCTGATATGGAGGTGATCATATCCAGGTATGGATGATGATACTATATTCATTAAAGGCATATTGATAGCCTTATGAATAAGTAAAGTATCTTGATGCCTTGTCAGTGCATTCTATGATAATAATGGGCTGTGAGGCCATGAATACCATCAAGGTCATGCTTTAGAGATGACTTGTGATGAGTATAATGATAAATGATGATTGATGTGAGTTAGGTTTGTTGCATTTAGTATTCTATTTTCATAGCTGTTATGCTACTGTTATTGTTTAAAGAACAATGTATGATGTAAAAGAATACTGAATGTACCTAACTAATCAAGTGAAATGTAGAGCCCTGATCATAGATCCATCATTGTCAGAGATCAAATGATGGTGAAACAGGTTTTCCTACGGGGACTCCTGGATCACATACTGTTGAGTATGTGGGGTATATGGATGTGTAGAACCTTACATCCTAGTGTAGGAAATTGATGTAGCTGTGTAATCCGTCAATCCTTCACTACTAAACTCATACCGTATCAGTGGATGGTAAACATGAAACCTCCTGATGACGAGGAAAACATAGATATCCGTATCAGTGAAGATAAACATGAAATCTCCTGATGACGAAGAGAGCACAGAACGCCACTGTAACTCTAAAATAGCAAAGGACCAGATTACCCTGGTGACCTATAATAGTAGAGACACAAGATGTCCTACAAGTGATCCTCTTACTGACTGAGGAAGGTGAAGGTCATGAGAATCCGGCTCTTTCAATGACCTAGTATGATACTAAGGCACTTAACAGTGATTGGTTGGGGTATGAGTGGTAAACCTCATCTCCACAGGGCATAATAAAAGTAATGTTTGAAAAACATACTCTACAGTGTAGTATACCTGTTAGAGATAACTACGAGTTAGTTGCTTGATGTTACACTGTATAGTGCATATGTTCTTCATGTTTGATAAATGTTGAACACTTGTTTACAATTGTATCTGCTATGAATACTTTGTAAGCTTTTACTGCTTAAGTTATTCTTTGATGTTATAATAAAGCTTCTGGCGGAGAGTTATAACTCTCGCTGGGACAATTATGTATGATTGTCTCACCCCGTATACTTCAACTTTTTAGGTGGACGTCGAGGACGGAGGAACATGTCTACAGGTTACCAGTCCTAGCAGCAGCAGCACCGGGAGCAGCAGTAAATATCAGGTGGAGATTTAGCCTGCCATGTGGTGTAGTTAGAGTCAGTCCTATGTGTCCTCTGTACTCTCAGGTCTTGGAGTCTTTTGTTATGAGTTCTTGAGATTTTTTATCTTGATGTATATAATTACTCAAGAAGTAATTATCATGAGATGTAAACAGTTTATCTCTTGTTATGAAAGAAGCTTTTAAGGATTCAAGCTCTTGTCTCGAAAAGTTTTAATTTCCCGTGATTTTTGTCTTCCGCTGTTTATCGAATCGCTTCCGCTAAGTTTAAATTGTGATTATATCGTGATAATCAATATTCAAACGATTGCTCTAAGAGTTGTATTTTACCATTTTCGCATCCGCCTCAGCAGTTACGGGCTTCTTTATTTCACCCTTCCGATATCATGACGAGGCATGGGTGTGGCAGACTCCTGAGTAGCAGCAGACTCCGCCTATAGTCTTTGGCGAACGCTTGCATAGCCCTTTGGACCCATAGTGTGGTCATGCACATTCAGTGCACACCTTGCTTTTTGCACCTCACTGAGGGCCTAGTTAGTATGCACATTAATGATTTGGTTAGTAGCACTAAATGTTAATCTTGAATAGGTGAATATAACGTATATTAATTAAATTGGGAGTGACGCCTAATACCTTGAATTCTTCAGATTTTCTTGAAGCAACAAAATCGTCCCAATATTCTTTGTCCAAGAAGTTCCACTGTTCAAGGGCTTACTTCTTCTTCTTATCACCATCTTTTATGTATTCTCTGTTGAGATTTTTCCTATAGTTCCTAAGCATCTTTTCAGCGTGTTGCATCACGCTTTTACGATGCAGCTTCTCATCCAATGCAAACAGATTCTGTAAAATAAAATTGTTATTTTTTTGAGGAAAAAATAGAATTGTTATTAACTAGTATCCAAAAATATAATTGCAAATAATAGAATTTGTAATCTACAAAATAGAATTCCAAATAATAATAACTCACACATAAATCCTTCCATATCAAGTCTTTCTTCGCCTGAGGAACTTTATGCCAATTATCATACTTAACACCATAATGGCTTTGAGTGACAATCCCAAGATAGTTTACAAAATTATTGCGGTTCACTCCAATTGCATTTCCTCCATTATCAAACTCCACAACCAATTTGGATCCACTGCCACTTAGCGCCATTATCTTGTTCAACAGAGTGATGCCCCTTTTCTTGTTAACTTTTTGGTGATGCGCATCAAGTTCTTGCAGTGCTTCAGTGGGTACATGTGCATCATCAACCTAAAATTTGACAAAAAATAAACACACTGAATTAGCCCAATATAGAAATATGGGATATGTGACATAACTAGAAGATAATGAATTTATAGAAACACAGGATATGTTTTTAGAACTTACATTGGTATCCTCACCATGCTCATCATGGACAACATGCTCATCATGGACATCATGCTCATCATGGACATCATGCTCATCATGGTCAGCCATCTGAAAATGTCATTAAAAAGGCAAACATTTAGCATCTGTATTAACTAGAAAAAGGCAAACATTTAGCATTTGTATTAACTAGAAAAAGGCAAACATTTAGCATTTGTATTAACTAAAAAAAGGCAAACATTTAGCATTTGTATTAACTAGAAGATAATGAAAAATCAAATCTGAAAATGATATTGATATTAAAAAAGCAAACATTTAGCTTCAATAAAAAAATATAAAACTACATACCTCTAAAATTGTGATCTTTTATCAATTAACAATCCTTCATTGTGATCTCCGCGCACATATAAGTCATCATTAGCTTCAATATTTTTTGGAGTTGGCAACCCAACTGAGAATGGACTGGAGTCATCATACTTATCATAGTACTCTTCTTCATCTATATGATCTTCAATGAACTGTCTTTTACCATGAAGAACAACCGACCATTTATCATTTGTAGGATCATCGATATAGAATATTTGTTTCACCTGTGATGCCAATATGAATGGTTCACCCTTCTCGCCAATCTTTTTAAAGTTCACCAAAGTGAAACCCAATTCATCCACTATAACTCCTTTGGTGTTATCAACCCAATTACATTTAAAGAGCGGAATTATGAAATCTATGTAGTCAAACTCCCATATGTCTTCAATGACACTGTAATATGACATTTTATCTTCACGTGGACTCTCATCCTTTGCACTTGCAAAATACATAGTCGACGCTTGAAGAGTGACCCCACTGTTTTGGACGATACTCTTATCATCTTGGTGCTTTGTGTAATATGTGAACCCATTAATGTCAAACCCTTCATAAGACATAACATTCGGTTTTGGTTTAAATGCGAGGCATTTGATAGTTTCTGTAATATCATTTGGTGTTTGAGATAGTTGATGTAAGACTTTATCTTCAAACCACTTAGTAAAAGTCTTATTATGCTCTCTAGCAAGCCACATTGAACTTGCTTGAGGATGTTGTCTCTTGATGAAATTGATATGTTCCTCAATATAAACACTCACTTCGTCCATGTTGTGTAAAATATACAAGTGAGCTTGTTCCAACTGCTCACGGCTGATTACTTTCACCCGTGATCCCAAAATTCCTTTACCCTCCTCAATATTCTTGTCATTAACAGGAGTGTTATTACCACTCAGAAAGTCATTGCAAGGATCCATAACCTCTATCGCCACATAACCTTCAATAATACTCCCTTCAGACCGATAACAGTTTCGAACATCACCTTTAAAAATGCTCATGTATCGTTCAAAGGGATACATCCAATGCAAGAAAACTGGTCTCAACATTTTCACATCCCTAGTCAAGTGGACAACAAGATGTACCATGATATCAAAGAACGAAGGAGGGAAATACATCTCAAGCTGACATAGGGTAACAACCACTTCTCTTTGCAAATTATCGAGAGTATCAGGGTCAATAACTTTGCTGCATAGACTGTTGAAAAGAAACAAAGTCTGGTGATTGCAAACCTTACATGCTTCGGCAATATAGATCGAATTGCCACGGGCAATATTTGTTGTATTAGAGTGTGACAATCATGAGATTTAAGACCTATCAACTTCAGATCTTTCATTGATACCAATCTACGGATGTTGGATGAGTAACCACGTGGCACCTTAACATTTACCAAGCATTCACCAAAAGCTTTCTTCTCCTTTCTAGACAACGTGTAACAAGCGGGAGGTAAGTATGTTCTTTTATTACCCATTTCACGTAATTCTGTTAATTCTCACCTTATTCCCATTTCACGTAGGTCTAATCTGGATTTTATCCCATCTTTAGTCTTACCTGGTATATTTAACAGAGTACCAATGATGCTATCACAGACATTTTTCTCAACGTGCATTACATCGATACAATGCCTGACTGTCAAAGAACTCCAATAAGGAAGATCCTAAAATATTGACTTCTTCTTGAATGAAGAATTGTCACTCCGTGTGGCCATACTACATTGTGATTTCTTACCAAATTCATTAACAATGTCTTTTACTCTTTCATAAACAACATCCCCTGGTATAGGTTTAGGTGCACTCCGTTCGTCATTCCATCCATTGAATGCTTTGTGCTTCCTACGATACAGATGGAATTTTGAAAGAAACCTTCGATGACCAAGATATACAGTCTTGCCGCCATGTTTTAGTCTTATTGAATCAGTGTTTTCTTCACATATAGGACACACTTTAGCTCCTTTGACACTATATCCAGACAAATTCCCATATGCTGGAAAGTCATTAATAGTGTAAAACAACACAGCGTGCAAACGAAATGTCTCTCTTCCTGAAGCATCATAGGTCATCACACCTTCAGCCCAAAGTTTCTTTAAGTCATCAATCAGAGGTTCAAGATAAACATCGATATCATTTTCGGTTTTTTTAGGGCCCGATATCAACAACGACAACATAACGTACTTATTTTTCATACACAACCAGGGAGGAAGATTGTAAATAACAAGCATGACTGGCCAAGTGCTATGTTGGCTGCTCAATGTCCCATACAGATTCATCCCATCTGTACAAAGCCCAAGTCTTAGATTCCTATCTTCTTCACCAAATTTGGGGTACAATAGATCAATCTTCTTCCACTATGGGGAATCAGACGCATGTCGTAGGATCCCATCATTATTTTTCTTAACATCTGCATGCCACCTCAAATTCTTCGCATCTTTCGAATTTGCAAAAAAGCGTTGAAACCGTGATATTATAGGTAGATACCACAACACCTTGACAGGAGAACTAGTTTTGGACTCCCCCGAAGTCGTCAATTTATACCGTGACGCACCACATTTTGGACAATCTTTCAAATCTACATAATCCTTTTGAAATAATACACAATCATTCAGGCATGCGTGTATCTTCTTGGCCTCCATTCCCATTGGGCACAACATTTTCTTTACCCGCTATGTTGAGATTGGCATCTCATTTCCTTCAGGAAGCATTTCTTTCAACAAAGTCAACAATGAAGTGAAGCTTTTGTCTCTCCATCTATTGTTAGCTTTCAACTTATACAATCTCAACACAACGCAAAGTTTCGTAAACTTAGCACATCCTGTGTATAACGGTATCTCAGCATCATGCACAATATTTGTAAAGATAGGAGGTGGATCGGTGTGCTCTACCCTACAACTATCCAACATCACATCAACGATGTCTACTGGAACTGGTTCGTTCACATCTACATCATCGGAGGCAATTTCTTCTTCCACCCAAGCACTGCTATCGACATCTACTGGTTTTGAGTTTGAAATCTCTCCATGCCAGTGCCATTCTGTATAGCCTTGTACAATCCTGTTGCACATGACATGACTTTTGATTTCCTCACCAGTGCTGACTTTCAAGTTGTTACCGTAATGCCTACATGGACAGTAGAACCTATCTGTAGGTTTTTTCCTATGTTCCTCGGTAAATCTTATAAACTGATCAAGACCAGATATAAACTCTGGGGTGCAGTGATTGAGAATGGACATCCATGATCTATCCATTCTATGATCAAAGAGAAAACAAGTATATATTAGGACAATATTAGGGTATACACTTACATCCTATCCAAGATTGTTCACTTTCTAGGCCAACAAACACATGTGATGTCATTCTTATATATAACAAATGTGTACCACTGATAACCTCCCATTTTGTGACGTTATCTTATTAGTTCTCCTTAATTTTCCATACTCTTTCTTAGATAAATTATATAGAATCATTAACTTTTTACTTTATTGCTGATATACCAATAAACTAACTTCTCTTCTTTATCATTACAGGAAAACACAAAAAATTACAAAGACTCCATACGGTCCCAAGACCGCATGAAGGCCATACGGTCCCAAGACCGCATGAAGGCCATACGGTCCCAAGACCGCATGAAGGTCATACGGTCCCAAGACCGCATGAAGGTCATACGGTCCCAAGACCGCATGAAGGTCATACGGTCCCAAGACCGCATCAAGGCCATACGGTCCCAAGACCGCATGAAGGTCATACGGTCCCAAGACCGCATGAAGGCCATACGGTCCCAAGACCGCATGAAGGCCATACGGTCCCAAGACCGCATGAAGGTCATACGGTCCCAAGACCGCATGAAGGTCATACGGTCCCAAGACCGCATCAAGGCCATACGGTCCCAAGACCGCATGAAGGTCATACGGTCCCAAGACCGCATGAAGGCCATACGGTCCCAAGACCGCATGAAGGCCATACGGTCCCAAGACCGCATGAAGGCCATACGGTCCCAAGACCGCATGAAGGTCATACGGTCCCAAGACCGCATGAAGGTCATACGGTCCCTAGACCGCATGAAGGCCACACGTTCCCAAGATCGCATGAAGGTCATACGGTCCCAAGACCGCATGAAGGCCATACGGTCCCAAGACCGCATGAAGGTCATACGGTCCCATGACCGCATGAAGGCCATACGGTCCCAAGACCGCATGAAGGCCATACGGTCCCAAGACCGCATGAAGGCCATACGGTCCCAAGACCGCATGAAGGTCATACGGTCCTAAGACCGCATGAAGGCCATACGGTCCCATAACCGCATGAAGGTCATACGGTCCCAAGACCGCATGAAGGTCATACGGTCCCAAGACCGCATGAAGGTCATACGGTCCCAAGACCGCATGAAGGCCATACGGTCCCAAGACCACATAAGACTAAACGATCTCAGAGACCGCATAAAGGCAAACAGTTTGAGAACCCCAAACGGTCTCAAGACCGTTTGGGCTCAACTTAAGCCTATAAATAAGACCCCAAGGGTCACCTCAAAGGGGGGGATTCTCAGACGTCGAAAGGCTGCCCCAATCGTTCCAGAGCTCCTGCCACTTCCATCCTCCGCCCTGAGGCTATCGATCTGAGATCCATACTCCATCCTGAAGCTGCTTTCTCCTTCTTCGCTAAGAAGGTGGGAAGAGGAGACCTCCTCATCGTGCAACCTACGAAGACTGGTGGATCGTTTCTCTCTCTCTCCAAGGAGTTGACTTTCCCCCCTCCTTTGTGGGGATGATGCTCTCTCTCTCTCTTCTCGCCTCCTTCTTGGTCCTAGTCATGAGGGAGTAGTCTTCTTCACTAGGGTGCGGGGAGTAGCCCCGCTACCCATACTTTCATATCATGTAAAATGTAATCCTTAGGTTGTAATAGAGAGTTCTTATCTTTGTTAGTTCGACATCAAACGATTAATGAATGCATGTGCTTGATCTCCAACTTGCGTTATCCTTTATCTTTTAGTATGAATTGTCTACGTTTGTAATATTAGATTCGAAACTCGTTTGCATGTTGGTTCTTGGTGCATGTATCCACCATGCATCTGTTTCGGTATCCAGAAGTGTATCTCAAGAAATGGAGTAAACTCACTATCATTCGTTGCACTTTCATACTATGAAATGGAATCAGTTGACGTATGGAAGTGCAACCTTGGTATGTCGAGGAACACACTTTGCGAGGGGAATGATGCAAAGTAATGTGACCATTTGTTCAGGAATGGCTGGCGTTGCAACATTCCCGCACTTCTCGTAGCTAGATTATCCGAAAGGAGGCTAGTTCTACAAGGATACTAACTAACCGAACTCTTTTTGCAGGTTAAGTTTTGCTTTGCATGTGTTGATCGATGTGTAGTGGCGGTGAAAAACCGATTACACCCTAGTGATCTTTCATCATTGTTAACAACCTAGATTTACTTGCTTTCTTTACTTTACTTGCACTTAGCTTAAAAACAACCAAATCAACCTTTTGATCTAAATACCAACTATTGAGTGATTAAGTGAAATTCAAACGTTTTCCATCTTGTTGGCAACAACAAGACCGTTGTCTCGAGGATTCGACCCTTAACTATACTACGATAAGACTTCCACGTATCCTAGCATACGTGGGTGGAGTTTTAACTTAGTATAAGAAAGGCTAAACTTAGAGATCTTCTATCTCTAGGATTTTTAGTGGTGCACGCAACTCCACGTAAGTGGAGGCTCCATCAAAAAATTGGCGCCGTTGCCGGGGACAACGGAACGTTCTAATTTCGTTTAGTACTTTGTTAGTTGGTTAGGATTTTACACTTTCTTTTAACCATTACTCCAAATCTTCTTGATTTCTTTGTTTCTCTTCATCATCTAAACGTGTGAATTTCCTTCTACTCAGGTAGAAAACGTGTATGCAAACTCCGCATCACATCGGATTCTCCCCTGAACCAGAGTACGACTCTGAGGTAGAAAGAAGTTTCCATCGAAGGATTAGACTTAATCGCCAAAGAGCCAGACAGATGGCTGAGGAGCAACGCCTCATTGCAGAAAGAGTCAACGCCGCCATAGCTGCACAACGAGCACAACTCATTGCTGAGATTCGAGCTAAGGAACAAGCCCGCATCCAAGCTGAGAACGCTGCTGCTCAATTAGCGCTAAGAAACAAGCAACTTCGGGACTACGCAGTCCCAAAGAATTATGAAGACGATCACCCAGTCCGACCGCCGATTATTAACATACCAAACTTTAAAATCCGGATGCAATGGATCCAGATCATGCAAGGCATCTCTTTCTCTGGAGGACCTGGAGACGATTGCATGGATCATCTTAAGAGATTCAAGTCACTCTGCCGCCTTGTACCTCAAGCGGGAGTTGCCTTGGAGGCAATAATGTTACACCTCTTTCACTTCACCTTATCTGGAAGAGCACTAAGTTGGTACAATGCTTTAGATAGGCACCCTATCATCACTACTTGGACCCCCTTAGAAGAAAAGTTTCTTGAGAAATTCTTTCCACCTTCACTAACCTATGAGATCAGGGGACAGATTAACCACTTTGCCCAACTACCCGGAGAAACACTTGCGGAAGCTTGGGAAAGATTCAAAGAAATCCTTAGAAAGTTCCCTCATCATGGCATATCTCAAAATCAGCTAATAGAAACATTCTATAGAGGAGTAAGTGATGATATCAAGCAATTTTTAGACTCCTCATATGGAGGAAACTTTTTGAGAAAGAACTATGAAGACGCCTGGAATATAGTTACGTTAGGGGCCGAGAACCAATCCAATTAGGGAAGGTCGTCTAACCAATCTAAGGGAGTCCTTAAAGTCTACAAGGCTGAAGAATCCATGGAACTCAAGGCCATTGCAGAAGCCCTAAAGACTATTGCTACTAAGCAACAAGCTCTCGAAACTTCTTTTGGAGAATACGACAAGAAGAAAAGCTCCCAGTTTCAACAAGTAAAAGCAGCTACTGGAACTTGCGAAGCTTGTCATGCATCTGATCATCCCACATTATCATGTGGTCTATTATACAATGTTATGATGGATCTACAACCACCAGTGCCGCAATATCAACCCATTATTGAACATCCCGAGGACCAAATGCCAGAGCAAGTCAACTCCATTCACTCAATACCTGGCCAGGTGTATTACAATCCAGACAAACCAAGAAACCACCCTGGTTTTCAATACGGGAATCCTGCAGGGACTGCCAATCCACAACAACAGACACAAGGTGGATCTTTCAATAGACAACCACCAGGATTTCAGAATAACTTCAACCAAAATCAAGGGAATTATAGAAATGGGTTCCAACGATCCAATTATCCTAGGAATCCCTCTTACCAATATACCCCTCAAGGACTGCACCCACAGCTGCAACAACCTCAGTTGCAGCAGCCACAACAACCACAGTTAACAACACCCCCACAACAACCACAAGGGCAGCAAGTCACTCAATATCAACAGAGGAGTGCCCCTCCCCAACCATCTGATGAAATTTCTTTGATTAGACAGATGCTACAGTCTCAGCAAACCATGCTTGCAAACCAACAGGCTCAACAAAAGGCTGTAGAGGTCCAATTAGCACAGATTGCTGCTCAGTTAAAACCACCAGCAGGTACCTTAGCTGGGCAACCAGAGGCAAACCCAAGGCATGACCAAAATAGACCTGAGCAACTGAATGCTATCACCACAACGTCTGGTTGTGTCCTTCCTGATACCACTAGAATCATCCATGATGATGATGATGTAGTTATTCTTTCCCCAACAGAAAGATCAACCAATGAAAAGGAAAAACCTACTACAACTACTGAAAGAGAAAAAGAAAAGGAACCAATGCTAGAAGTTCCACCCAGAATTCCTTATCCGGACAGACTGAAAGGAACCAAAATGGACACTAGGTTCCAGAAATTCAAAGAAGCTATGAAGAAACTATACATTGATATACCATTCCTCGATGATCTTTCCGAAGTGCCCGCTTGGGCTAAATACCTGAAAACCCTTCTATCAAGAAAATACATGACAGAAGAGCACAAAACAGTGAAACTAGCTCAGACCACTTCAGACATTCTGCTTAACAAAATGCCAAAGAAAAAGAAGGACCCAGGTTCCTTCGGTATTTAGTGTTCTATTGGAAATGGCTCCAGCAAGAAGGGCTTAGCAGATTTAGGGGCAAGTATATCCATCATGCCTTACTCTATGTGTAAAAGATTAGGTTTCACTGATTTGCTACCTACGACAATGACAATTCAGTTAGCCGACTCTTCCATATCTGCTCCCCTTAGAATCATTGAAGATATACCTGTCAGGATAGGAACAAATTCTTATATTCCGTGCGATTTCGTTATTATGGACATACAAGAAGACCTAAGATACCCGATAATCTTCGGCAGACCTTTCCTAGCTACTGCCCGAGCGCTTATCGATGTAGAAGCAGGGACTATTATCTTGAGACTTGGGAAGGAAGCTTTTCAGTTCAGAGTTCATAATAGCATGAAAGGTCCAAACATTCAAGAGGAAGTTTTTCTCCTGGATGCTATATATCAAATGTCCCAATTAGAAATGTCTGAACCCTCTGATGAATTGGAAAATACCTTAACTAATCCGAAAGTAGAATTCTCGGCAAATGAACTAGTGCAACAATGCCTTCAATACTTAGAAAAAGCTGAAGAAGCCCCAACGGCCACCTTTGAAGAACTTAAGGCTGTCACCATTATAGAAGCAACCGAGCCACCTAAGGATCCTGAAATGAAATCCCTACCCGAGGGACTCAAACATGTCTTTCTCGACAACGAGAAACTTTGTCCAATGATTATCAGCTCCACTCTGGAAGTAGACCAAGAAGACAGACTTCTTGATGAACTAAAGAGACACAAGAAAGCTATCGGATACAAGATGATTGACTTGACAGGTATAAATCCAGCCTTTTGCATGCACATATTGCCCATGATGGAAGATTTCAAACCATCAAGGGAACATCAAAGAAAGTTGAACCCTAATCTCAAGGAGGTAGTTCGTCTCGAGGTTCTCAAACTTCTGAAAGCAGGCATCATCTACCCAATCTCGGATTCTCAATGGGTAAGTCCCGTGCAGGTGGTCCCTAAAAAGGGGGGGGGGACCACTATTGTTCTTAATGACAAAAATGAACTGGTACCTACTAGAACAGTAAGTGGGTGGCGAATGTGCATCGACTACAGAAAACTTAACAAAGCAACAAGGAAAGATCATTTCCCCTTGCCCTTCTTGGATGAAGTTCTCGAACGACTCGCTCACCAAAAATTTTTCTGTTACCTTGACAGATATTCAGGATTTTACCAAATCCCAATCCATCCTGAAGATCAAGAAAAAACCACTTTCACCTGCCCTTTTGGAACATATGCCTTCAGAAGGATGCCTTTCGGGTTATGTAATGCACCCGCAACCTTCCAAAGATGTATGAACGCTATCTTCGCCAGATTAACATAATCTATCATGGAAGTCTTCATGGATGATTTTTCTGTATACGAAGATTCTTTCGAAAACTGTTTACTCAATTTAGGAAAAGTCCTGCAAAGATGTGAGGACACCAACCTGATCTTGAACTGGGAAAAATGTCACTTTATGGTGACTGAAGGTGTGGTCCTAGGACATCGAGTAAGTGAAAAAGGGATTGAAGTGGATAAAGCAAAGGTCGATGTCATCTCAAAGCTAACTCCACCTAAAGACATCAGAGGAGTCAGGGCATTCCTTGGTCATGCAGGATTCTATAGGAGATTTATAAAAGATTTTTCAAAAATAGCAAAGACAATGACTCACATGCTGACCAAAGAAGCTGATTTTATATTTGACCAAGAATGCATTAATAGCTTCATAACTCTGAAGAATGCCCTTATCTCTGCCCCTATCCTAAGAGCTCCTGACTGGTCTCAACCGTTTGAAATTATGTGTGATGCTAGCGATTATGCTATAGGGGCAGTCCTTGGTCAAAGGATGGACAAAAAGCCTTACGTCATATATTACGCCTCCAAGACGCTTGATGAGGCACAAAAGAATTATACTACCACCGAAAAAGAGTTCCTGGCAGTTATCTATGCTTTTGAAAAATTTCAGTCTTACCTAATCGGGTCAAAAGTCATAGTATATACTGACCATTCTGCGATACGATACTTGGTCCAAAAACAAGATGCTAAACCCCGACTCATCAGATGGGTTTTAATGCTTCAGGAGTTTGACTTAGAGATTAAAGACAAAAGTGGGGTTGAAAATGTCGTCGCGGATCACCTCAGTCTTATTGAAGCTAAAGATTCCGATAAATTACCCATTCGAGACTCTTTACCAGATGATCAACTAATGAAAATTACTACTGGATTTCCCTGGTATGCTGATATTGTTAATTATTTGGCAACAGGAATCATCCATCCGTCTGCATCTTACCATGACAAAAAAAAATTCATTCATGACGCTAAGCAGTATTTCTGGGATGAGCCCTACCTATTCCGCTTATGTGCATATGGACTTTTTCGTCGATGCATTCCGGAGACGGAAATCACCTCGGTTCTAGAGCACTGTCACTCAGGCCCTACTGGGGGCCACATGAGTTCTAAGAAGACAACCCTCAAAGTCCTGCAATCTGGTTTTTACTGGCCAAACATTACAAAGGATGCACATGAATACGTGCGATCATGCGACAAATGCCAACTATCCGGGGGGATAACTAAAAGAAATGAAATGCCATTGAATATATGACAAGAAATCGAACTCTTCGATATATGGGGAATAGATTACATGGGTCCTTTCCCCCCATCTTACGGATTCATGTACATCTTGGTTGTTGTGGATTATGTTTCGAAATGGGTAGAAGCTCTACCAACCATTTCTTGTGATTCAAAACCGGTAATCAAGATGTTTAAAGAGATAATATTCCCCAGATTTGGCATTCCAAGAACGATAATATCCGAAGGTGGATCACATTTCTTGGAACGCAACTTTGAAGCCTTATTAAGAAAATATGGAGTCAACCATAAAGTTTCCACACCGTATCATCCACAGACATGTGGACAGGTTGAAGTCTCCAATAGGCAAATTAAAGCTATCCTGGAAAAAACTGTCAATAGGCACCGCACCGATTGGTCCACCAAACTATCTGACGTTCTATGGGCCTACCACACAGCTTTCAAAACACCAATTGGAACAACACCATTTCGATTAGTGTATGGGAAGTCTTGCCATTTGCCAGTTGAATTAGAGCATAAGGCTTGGTGGGCCATTAAGCAACTAAACTTCGACCTCAAAGGCGCTGGTGAATTCAGACAACTTCAACTCCAAGAACTAGAAGAATTACGAATGACAGCCTACCACAATGCAAGAATTTACAAAGAACAAACCAAGATGTGGCACGATGGCCACATAAAAAGAAAGGATATAATCGTCGGAGATAAAGTCCTCTTATTCAATTCCAGACTAAAAATGTTTCCTGGAAAACTGCGTACTAAATGGTGGGGGCCTTTCACAATCAAACATATCAACCCGACAGGAGCTGTCATTATTCTCGATGATAATGGAGGAGAAAGGACCGTTAATGGTCATAGATTAAAGAAATACCACACTCCAGCAGACAAATTATCAAGACAAACTATAGAGATCCAAGATCCTATACCATCAGCATAGCTGGAGTAGAATTTTGTCGAGCCAGCGACGTTAAACCAAAGCGCTTCTTGGGAGGCAACCCAAGACATGAGTATCACCTTTTCTAATTTTCTAGTCTTTTATTTTCTTTTAAACTTTATTTGCTTTCTTTAAGTTCTTTCATCATTAATCTAAAAATACATAAAAATTCACATACTCTAAAAACAAACATAAAAACACAAGGTCTTAAAAACAAAAACCTTAGCGGTTAGGGGCGCCCCCCCAAATCCTATAAATACCCCCCGCCCCCCGTTCTTTCTTCTAGAATCCCGAATTCTCGACTTCCCTGTTTCATTCCAGAGCTTCCTTTTCACGCTCGTTTCCCTCTCTGACGCTGCCATCGTCTCCACCGCCGTTTCATCACCTCGCCGTCGACTCAGCTTTTTCGCTGTCGTCTCCGGCTCCGTCGTCGTCCCCACGCATTCTTGCACTCCTGCTCTGCTGCTCGCCGCACCCAGCATTCTCGCCGCCCTCACCTACAGGTAGACCACCCAGCAGTTCAATGGATTACACCACCGCCAGACGGTCACGGATTTTTCGAACTCTGTCGTCGCCACCATCGCCGTCGGTAGCATCGACATGCTTACCCGTCGTCGCCGTCGCAGTTCCCTGCCGACGAACGGCCGCGCGGTTCGTCTCCCGAGCGGTTCATCTTCCATTCGATCTCCAAACCGTTTGGGACCATTCGGTCTCCAAACCGTTTGGGACCATCCGACCTCCAAACTTGTTAAAAAAATAATAATAATGAATACCCAAACCATTTGGAACCAAACGGTCTTCAAACCGTTTGGAACCAAACGATATTCAAACCGTCTCATCTTTTAAGCGCTTGTCCAAACGATCTAAAGACCGTTTGAGACCAAATGGTCTCAAGACTGTTTGAGACCAAACGGTCTCAAGACCGTTTGAGACCAAACGGTCTCAAGACCGTTTGAGACCAAACGGTCTCAAGACCGTTTGAGACCAAACGGTCTCAAAACCGTTTGAACTCAACCAATCTAATAAACCTCAAACTCCATAACATTACTTTGTTATAATTTCAAATTTAAGAATTCTAACTATTGTTTTCTTGTCAATAATTTTAGAATGACATCACCTTCCAAGCAACCTCGAGGAACAGCTGATGCCCCTTTCTGGACAAGGGAACAATTAGAAGCTAATCGTGACAAACTACAACAAGTCGTAGATAGCTATGAAACGACTGGAAGGGTCCCGACAAAGGTGAACCTGCTCAAAGTCATGCATGAGATCAAACACATTAACAGATGCTTAGCTGAGGTACCCTCTGAAGAAGAGGTTGAGGAAATTTCATCCGACGAGGCCTCAGAATATCAGCCTTCCCCCGAGGTAGAATCACCCACTGCGAAGTCTAAGGGGAAGAGAAAGGCCCAAGCAACCACATCAGAACCAGCACCCAAGAAAAGGGCCAGGAAGCAAGTTCACCCTGCCACTGCAAGGGAACAAACCCTGGCAGGGTACATCCCACCATCCACCACCACCACTACCACCCCTGCCACAATTACCGTTCCTATTTTCCCCCCCATTACCACCACAACACCACCACCTGAAAACCTTTATCTCCACAACATCCCTTCCATCAGCCAAACTCTTAAACCAACAAAGTATGTCTGCCTAAGCATACTTATGAAGATGGGGATCTATAATAGAATCCTCACACTATTTGACAATTCCAATCTTTCTCGGCTATGCTTTGTCCCCAAAACCCCCTATATTGAGCCAACAACAGAATTCTTCACCTATTTCCACAAAGAATCGGTGGACATCATGGATAGAGCAAGGGACGGTGGTGACCGTAGAATAACCACCAGAATCTTTAACAACGAAGTGGTCATCACTGAAAATATGCTGAATGAAATCTTTATAGATAACCAAGACCAGCTGAAGAAAGCTAAGGCCGCTGGTACAGAACACCCCAAGTTCAACAAACATACCTTCTGGAAATCGCTAACAGGGATACCAAATTTTGATGCAAAGACAAGCAAGGCCTCTAACATTCATTCTGGCCTAGTGCGCACACTTCACAAAATCATCGCTGGCGCACTCTTCCCCAGATCAGAAGGAGGAACTGTACTCATATCTGATCTCTATATTCTCTGGTATGTCCTAAATGGAATGCCAGTTAACATTGGACGTCATATGCTCCTCAAGCTATCAGCTTTCGCCCTAGGAAAAGAAATTTGCACGGGTGGCCATATCACATACATCATCAAATATCTTAAGATGGATAGACTTCTACCCAAATGCAACCCAATAAAGGGCGACATCCTTACCAACGAACATACATTAAAGAACTCCTTTATCATAAAAGAAAAGGATGCAAAGCTACACTACGTTTTCTGCCCCACAACAAAATCCTCCAGAACCCTGCTCCCACTTCCAGAACTTGCTGACTATGACAAGGAAAAGCTCCTATTCTCAGACGACGAGATCATCAAACTCATAGCCTCAGTCAAAGCCACAGAGAAGAAAGCAACAACAGGGTAGGCAGAGCTCAGCATAAATGCCCCGGCAGCTAAAATAACAAAAGTTCCAGTCAAACGACCTTCCAGAAGGCTTGTGAAGGAACATGAGCTGTCGGGGACACCAACATCAAAACCCCACCCCGAATCTGAGCCCCCCCTTCCAGAGGAGCATATTACAACCTCATCACTAGACTCTTTTATAATGAGTCTAAATGTTGATCTCACTACCACCTCTCCACCTTCCACCACCCCAACATCCACTACCCCACCACCTTCAACCACCCCACCATCTTCCATTTATCCACAATCAACCACTCTTCAATCATCCTCCACACCACTTTTCACTACACCACCCTTCTCCACAACCATACCACCACCCCCACCCTTCTTCACTTCGGGCACCCCATTCTCCACTACAATGCCCGAATTCACCTCCTTCACCTCCACCGCCTTTCCATCAACATTCCCGGATCCATTCCTCTCTCTGGATATGTCACCACCTTTTCCATCCACCACCACCCCGACATCGCTGGTGACCCCATCCACAGTCACCACGCAGTTCGCGGGTCCATCAACAGTGTCTTTTCCACACGACACTACCATTCCACCCGACCCCAGCCACCTCACTCTTCATCTACTGGGGTCCCTTTTACTAACGTCGGTGAGGAATTCGGATGTCAATTCGACACCATCCGAAACCTCCTCACCGACCCCTCTAACATTTTAAATTCTATTTTTTCTTGTGTGCAGGGTCTAACACAACAGGTCACCAAGATTGACGAGCAGAACCGCACCATGCCAAGCATCCTCCAAGGAATCCAACAACGCCAAGATTCAGTGGCCAAGCAAGTCGACCACATCGACGACCACTGTAAAACCTTGCCCGAGTTGATCCATGGAGTACAACGCCAGCATAAAGCGTTGGCAAAGCAGGTCGATAGGATCTCTACGCAGACTCAACCTCTGCCAGAGACCCTCCGTGAGCTCAAGCAGCAACAACAAGCTTTCAGCACGCACCTGGACGACATCGAAAACACCCTCACACAGCTACATAATCGCCAGGAGGTGTCGTCAAACAATGAGCTTATTCAACTACGAGCTCAAGTAACTGACCTCACAGCACGACTCCTCTCAGTCGAAGAGCGTTATTCTGATTTAAAAGAAACCCATGACGCACTTCTCGAAACACACGAGCACGTGCAAGTGGCATACGACAAGCTACAATCCCTCCATCGTCAGTGCAAGAAGAAAGCACATAAGAAAACAACTGATAAATCAGCAACAGATGAAGACGATGAAGATAACGATGAAGATTCTGATTCCTCCGCTGACTCAAACAACAATACCCCCTCAGCTGATGACTCCGATAAGCCAGATGATGCTGGGGCGGGCCCCAGCCAAGGAACAGAACCAAAACACCAGAAAGATCACCAAGCTGGTGATAAAGATCCCAAATCCCCTGCTCACACGGAGAACGTCAACATATATTATGGGGATCAATTCCTAAACTACTCCATGGGATCTTTGGGGGAGGCTGCGAAAGAAGTGGCTTTTGCTGAGTTCGAAAAATGTATTCTGGGAACCAGCAGCAGTATACCAGCCACAGCAGCTCAACAACTCTCTGCACCTGAACCTTCAGTGCCTTTTCCCCCTGAGCAAGAAGAATCAGAAAGAGTACGCCTAGACGCTGATGAAGAACTAGATACTCCTTCTGATTCTGACAGAGATGAAGATCTGCAGCATTACATGGACGACTTAGAGCAGATTTCTTCCCCCACACCGCAAGAACTACCCCCGCCACCACCTCTACCTCATAAAATGCACGACCTCGATATGGCGGCCATCTCTACCTTAGACGCACATGATATCTTCATCCTGAACACTATAGTAGATGATGCCAAGGAAGGGGGGAATGTTATCTATCAAAACACAAAGACCAAGCGCAAGTTGACATGTGAGGATTTCCGCTCCATCCTCCGACCCCAGTCTGAGGTGAAGATGGCAACCTTACGCACCCTTCTTGCCAATTCTATCAAAATTTATAGAAGTCCCAAGCGGCAGCAACCAGTTCTGAACGCCTCACCAGCTCTGGGTTTGTGCTTGCTATACAAAGAACTACATCACAAATCCATTGAGCGGTTGCATAGGGGAATGGCCAGAAGACCACGTTTTATATCCGTGCCATTTCAAGTCTGTGGTCACTGGCTACTTATGATCGTGGACACGTTAGCTAGAGACGCAAAGGTGTACAACTTCTTTGCTAGTGAACTAAAGGCCGGAATAATCAACTTTGTCGGCACTGAAGCTGGGGAGGCAAGATGCATCCCTTTCCAGCTTCTAAAACTCATATGGGCCGCATGCCCTTCTCTCCTCCAGGATTGGAGTCAACCCTGGTTTAGAATAATCAACTCACAAGTCCAAACCACTGAAGGATCGGGGGACTGCGCTTTCTACGTTATACAGCACATTTTAGCGCTAAACCAGCAAGTCCCATTCACCGATCTCATTAACGAAGATTTCCACTCCTTGCGAGGGCGTTACGCCATGGAGCTTATCTGCGATAGAAGGTTATTCAACGACCCTACTATGGTGCCAGATGACGTCCCTCATTATCTTTTTTCATCCATCCAACGTCCGCAGAGGAGACCATTCAAACAAACCCTAGAGGAATTGGCAAAAGAAAAGCAGCCAACCAAAGTCACCGAGTAAAGTCAATGGAACCCTTACACCTTCGACCTGGCTCTAGATAAAGGTGATGTTGATCTGATATCCGGGGTAACCATCAAGAGATCCTCACCACATATGGTGCCCCCATCTGCCATTGAACCATCATTTCCAAATTTCGATCGGGAAGCTTGCAAAAGTCTTTCAGACAATGAGCTCCGACTCATAATGTCACGGCTATATGCCGAAAAGGATGAGCTTGTATATATTGATGGGGATATCTTGGTTATGGCAGATGTCCTCCATGAAACCGTACAGATCAAAGGTTCCATATCTGTAAGTGTAATGACTGCTTATCAATACTTACTCGCACGGAATCACCACACAGTCTATATGGTGTCCGCTTACATGAAGGATGATCTTTTAGGGCTGAAGAACTTTGGAACAAAGGAGACACTCATCTCTTATCTCCAGCATACAACTCCAAAGTTCATCATGCTACCTTTCCTTCATCAAGAGCACTGGATGTTATTGGCAACTAATCTTCATGAAGGAACAACAATAATCTACAACAGTTCTGACAACCAGTATGATCCAGAACCGAAAGAATATACTACAACTCCAAAGACACCAACGGAGGAAGTGGCGAAGGAGTGTGATGACAAATTACATGATCTTTTGGGTCAACACACGTGGGCATATGACAAAGATCACTTCAAACCACCAGCCTTCTGCCACAGGTGCCCCCAGCAAATTAGAGAATCCAACGACTGCAGCTTCCACGTCCTCTTCTGGATGTATACAATTGTGGCCCTCCACAAGCCTATAGAGAACATGACAGAAGTGGACTACCACGCACTACGTGGAAAGCTCGCAGCCACCTTACTCAGAACTCATGGGGCAAATAAAGGATTAACAGAATCCTAATGCCCTTGTCCATGCACTTCTCAACCTATCACTTTGACACTCTGTGGACAGAGTGAGTGATAAGTTAGGGGGGGAGTGCACTGGACAAGGGCGAGGTATCATTCTTCTTCAACCCTTCTATCTCTACTCCTTCCCTTAACTCATACTCTTCCGCACATCATTTTCAAACTTTCTGTTCATATTTAGACTTTTTCCAGTAATTTCTTCAATAAAATAACTCTTAAGTATAACTTTCATCCTGGAAAGAATCACCCCTAGCTAAGTTAGAGATAAAGTAGTCCTCAAGAATAAATAACAAGATTAGCATATAGGCATGAATGGAGAATTTATAAATTACATTCACAATTGGTTTTTATGCTTTTACTTCAATTCTATCTCAGACTCTTCACAGGTCAACTTCAGGGCCAAAGCAAACCGAAAACTCTCAAGGTCAAGAGGGAAATCAGGGGGAAATCCAAAATCAAGAAATCTCGCAAGCGGACCACCAAATAAAAAATAAGTGCATGTCAGGAACCCTAAGAACAATTTTCTTCTTTCAATAAAAGAGGCTTGGCCGCCCAATCAAAACCCTAACAAAAACCCACTTCCTAAGCCTGTGAGTTTCGAATAAAAGCCAGAGTGTTGAATAAAACATGAGAGTTGTGCCACGCATAAGGACCTATATGAAGAGCCAATAAAGATCTCACCCGGCCGGTACATTCAGCTGCCCTCATGAAGGCAGATGTGTCGTGCCCGGTAGTGAGATCCTAAGGTCTCCTAATATATGAAAAGGCTGATAAAGGACTCAGCCGGCTGGTACATTCAGCTGCCCTCATGAAGGCAGATGTTTCGTGCCCGGTAGCGAGACCCTAAAAGCATAAGACAAACCCTCCCCCACTTGAAAGGGGAATTACACAATAAGTCTTTTAAGCCAACCCTCATACCCACTCTAGCTGCCGGTAGATTTCTCAAAAGAAGTATAAAACTGATTAGAGTCGATGACATGCACGTAATAAGAAAGGTGGTCCCAATGCGAGACTCGCGATATGAAAGGAACCTGAGATCCACGCAACTCTTGATACTCGAAAGAGTTAGTGTAAGCAGAAGCCCTAATAACACCTCGGTAGATCTCTGATCTAGAATTGAAGCAAGAGTATGGAAACCCTAACTAAATAAAATCGCCTCGCCACTGCATGCCTTAGCCCTATCTAACTTGAGGACAAGCTAGACTCTAAGTTAGGGGGGGTGATAACCTCCCATTTTGTGACGTTATCTTATTAGTTCTCCTTAATTTTCCATACTCTTTCTTAGATAAATTAGATAGAATCATTAACTTTTTACTTTATTGCTGATATACCAATAAACTAACTTCTCTTCTTTATCATTACAAGAAAACACAAAAAAATTACAAAGACTCCATACGGTCCCAAAATCGCATGAAGGCCATACGGTCCCAAGACCGCATGAAGGCCATATGGTCCCAAGACCGCATGAAGGCCATACGGTCCCAAGACCGCATGAAGGTCATACGGTCCCAAGACCGCATTAAGGTCATACGGTCCCAAGACTGCATTAAGGTCATACGGTCCCAAGACCGCATGAAGGCCATACGGTCCCAAGACCGCATGAAGGCCATACGGTCCCAAGACCGCATGAAGGCCATACGGTCCCAAGACCGCATGAAGGCCATACGGTCCCAAGACCGCATGAAGGTCATACGGTCCCAAGACCGCATGAAGGTCATACGGTCCCAAAACCGCATGAAGGTCATACGGTCCCAAGACCGCATGAAGGCCATACGGTCCCAAGACCGCATGAAGGTCATACGGTCCAAAGACCGCATGAAGGCCATACGGTCCCAAGACCGCATGAAGGTCATACGGTCCCAAGACCGCATGAAGGTCATACGGTCCCAAGACCGCATTAAGGCCATACGGTCCCAAGACTGCATAAGACTAAACGATCTCAGAGACCGCATAAAGACAAACAGTTTGAGAAACCCCAAACGGTCTCAAGACCGTTTGGGCTCAACTTAAGCCTATAAATAAGACCCCAAGGGTCACCTCAAAGGGGGGGATTCTCAGACGTCGAAAGGCTGCCCCAATCGTTCCAGAGCTCCTGCCACTTCCATCCTCCGCCCTGAGGCTGTCGATCTGAGATCCATACTCCATCCTGAAGCTTCTTTCTCCTTCTTCGCTAAGAAGGTGGGAAGAGGAGACCTCCTCATCGTGCAACCTACGAAGACTGGTGGATCGTTTCTCTCTCTCTCCAAGGAGTTGACTTTCCCCCCTCCTTTGTGGGGATGATGCTCTCTCTCTCTCTCTTCTCGCCTCCTTCTTGGTCCTAGTCATGAGGGAGTAGTCTTCTTCACTAGGGTGCGGGGAGTAGCCCCGCTACCCATACTTTCATATCATGTAAAATGTAATCCTTAGGTTGTAATAGAGAGTTCTTATCTTTGTTAGTTCAACATCAAACGATTAATGAATGCATGTGCTTGATCTCCAACTTGCGTTATCCTTTATCTTTTAGTATGAATTGTCTACGTTTGTACTATTAGATTCGAAACTCGTTTGCATGTTGGTTCTTGGTGCATGTATCCACCATGCATCTGTTTTGGTATCCAGAAGTGTATCTCAAGAAGTGGAGTAAACTCACTATCATTCGTTGCACTTTCATACTATGAAATGGAATCAGTTGACGTATGGAAGTGCAACCTTGGTATGTCGAGGAACACACTTTGCGAGGGGAATGATGCAAAGTAATGTGACCATTTGTTCGGGAATGGCTGGCGTTGCAACATTCCCACACTTCTCGTATCTAGATTATCCGAAAGGAGGCTAGGTCTACAAGGATACTAACTAACTGAACTCTTTTTGCATGTTAAGTTTTGCTTTGCATGTGTTGATCGATGTGTAGTGGCAGTGAAAAACCGATTACACCCTAGTGATCTTTCATCATTGTTAACAACCTAGATTTACTTGCTTTCTTTACTTTATTTGCACTTAGCTTAAAAACAACCAAATCAACCTTTTGATCTAAATACCAACTATTGAGTGATTAAGTGAAATTCAAACATTTTCCATCTTGTTGGCAACAACAAGACCGTTGTCTCGAGGATTCGACCCTTAACTATACTACGATAAGACTTCCACGTATCCTAGCATATGTAGGTGGAGTTTTAACTTAGTATAAGCAAGGCTAAACTTAGAGATCTTCTATCTCTAGGATTTTTAGTGGTGCACGCAACTCCACGTAAGTGGAGGCTCCATCAACCACCTATCCCATCCTTGAACACCTAATCTCACTAGTAAGTGTATAATGTGTATTGGGTTTTCAAAAAAAAATTTGGCAGCATTTTCCCGCTGTTCTCTAAGTACATATGTACTTAGAGAACAAATGAGGAAATGCTACTGAAATTTTCTCGAAAACCCAATACACATTATACACTTACATCCTAAGTGAGATTAGGTGTTCAAGAACAGTCCCAAACTGGGGACTATCCAAGATTTACTCCTAATGAGTAAATCTTGGATGGGTTTCTAGGCCAACAAACACAATAACAGATATGTACATGTTAGGGTTTCATCACAATTGATGTTAGGGTTTTATCAATGTTAGGATTTAATCAAATCAAATTAGGATGCTAGAATGGACAAGTTTAAATCTTATTTCAACATGCATCAAAATTTATTGAATTAGGTCAAGCATTAGGATTAGAAGCACAAATATATGCAAGCAAAAGATTTGTTCGTATCCTAGAATTTACATAAAGCATTACATATAGATTTGTTCATATCCTTACCAACAGCAAACACGGCCATGACTGTGTTGGCCTACCATGACCGTGCTGCCCAGCACGGCCATGGTAGGCCAACACAGCCACGGGCGTGTTTGCTGTAGGTAAAGATCTAGGGAGAAAGAAGAAAAGAGGATACGACTAATACCTGGAGAGAAGAGCAGCAAGCAGCGGGCGGCGGCAAGGAAGAAGACAGCGGGCGGTGGGCAAGGAAGAAGCAGCGGGCGGCGACGGCGGTGGGTAGCGGTGAGCAAAGTAATAGCAAGGAGGAAGGCGGCGCGGTGGCGACGCAGGGAGGAAGGAGCCGCAGTAGGGCGTGAGCAAGGAGGAAGGCAACACGATGGCGACGCAAGGAGGAAGACGACGGGCGGCGGCGGCGACGCAGAGCAACAACAGTGCCGTCAACAGCGAGGAAGCAGCAGGCAGCGTCGGCGGTGAGCGAGAAGCAGCAGGAACCAGGCGGTGAGCAGCAACGAGCGATGAAACAAAAGACGATGAAATAGAAGAAAGGGGAACAGTTGTTGTTCGTGAGTCTATTAAGTTGGTAAAAGGCGTCGGTTATCAAATATAAATGACACCTAAAGTCTTCGGCGTCGGTTCCACTTAAACAACCGACGTCCAATTAGACAAATTTTGCCCTAAATAATTTGGCGGGAACCATTATCGGCGTCGGTTATCAAAGGATAACCGACACCTAAGCTGGAACTTTTCACACAAATTTTCATCTTATATAGGCGTCGGTTTGATGGTAAAAAACCGACGCTGTATGTGACACTTTGGGGCCAATTTTTTTTTGCTCAAAAATTAGATTTCGCGGGCGAATTTAGGCGTCGGTTTTTTGTTACCCAGCCGATGCTGAATACAAAGCGATACATGTGTCTTGACTATAGACGTCGGATGGCCTACATCACCGACGTTGAATGTTATAGGTGTCAGATTTCCTAAATAACAAACGCCCAGAAAAGTGACATTGAATGTTGTTTCTGTACTAGTGACAACTGTTGGGTGGCTAGTTTCGTGGATGTCGGCTTGGAGGAGTTGTCCTACTGCAGTATGTTAGTGGCTATGTGGTGGCATTTGTACTGGCAAGCCCATTGCTGGTGTCTGGTCACTGACACTTGTCATTATCGTTGGTTGCTTATTACCGTCGTTGGCTGGAAAAGGTCACTGGCATGGTGGGTGGTGGGCCGACACCAGGGTGCTACGGGTGCTACTGCTGGTCACTGGTGCTCTTGGTGGCTGTTGATGCTGTAGATTGGCTGAAAGCAGTGGACCGCTTGAGAAAACCTACTACGGTGATGACAAGGGTCCCTTTAGGTCTAGAAGATAGGAGAAAGACGTTGTGCAGAAATAAGTCTCGCGCCAACCATATTTTTAGGCTTGAATTGCATTGGGCCCGGTCAAACCTGATCATTTTTTACTAACCTGATCGGGTTCAGGAACAAAATTTTGACTAGGAAGCGGTCAAAGGCTGGCGGTCAAAAATTGGTCCTCTTGACTGGTCAGACTGACATATGTCAATGACTGACCGACATGCCATTTTGTTAGACTAACACACCGTTCAGTTTGACCCACCTTTTGACTGTTTGACCAAAGTCCGTGAGTAAAAAGATATGTTCAAAACTACAGGCCCGAACTTAGGAAGTTTCAAGTGAACCCGGTCATATTCAATGAACTAAAAAGTTGACTACCAAGATTCGATAGTTGGTCAAAATTTCCTCTGAGTAACAGTAGTTAGACCGACGCCTGTTTGCGACCGACAAAAGCGTTGGACTGTCAATTTGATGGTTTGTCAGACAAATTTTTGTCTTTTGACAATTGATCGGTCGATAAAAGCATAGAAAAAAAAATGGTGGACCCTCCCAGTTTGGCTGAACTCAGTCGGGTTCGTCCCCAAAAATCCGGCTCAATATGGAAAACCTAGAAAACAAAAAAGGGTACTTCATGGAAACCAAGAAAATCGGTCCAAGGATAGAAAGTAGATATTTTTATGAGAACATGGGGAAAATGTGTTCAAATAATCACATTGAACCCATTCATGAGGCAGTCAGGTTTGACATAAACCTGGTCAGGTTAACCCCTTGGGTTGTCAGGATTGAACATAGAAAATCCTAAATTATCAAGGAAAATATACAAACTTGATTTAATCCAATCCAACGAAATATGTAGAATCATTTTCTGTTCAAAAAGGTTATACCGCAACAGCTGTATTGGTGAGGTGACAGAAATGCATGCAATGTAGTAACGAATACCTAAGTGATGTAGGAGCAAAAAACTAAGTCCGAATAGTTAGAGAAAATATAAATCTAATGCTAAAGTAGTTGAAACAACAGTTACTATGCAAAATTTAGGAGTGAAAAATTGTGTAGGGAAGAGAGGGTGGCTGCCCCACAATGTCCACACTTGGATCCCAAATCTGTAGTTCTGGGTTCCAGGTTACTTGTGCATTGATGAAGATGAATGTTTTCAAAAATACATAATTCACATCCCGAGTCTAAGGTTGTGAGGTATTGTATCTTGACTCGGTGTGCTCCCCTTTGTGTTGAAATGACTGCATAGTAGTGAAGTCCTCGACATGATTGGGCTCTCCTAGGCATGAGTATCTAGATGCATATACCTAGAAGTATCTATGCAGAGTGAGAATGATGATTTTATTTCTAAAGATGAGGGTTGATGGTATGAAAAATATCATTAAAAATTTGAATCCCCCAATCTGAAGTTGAACATGAAGTGACCTCAGATAGGTTTGATTAGGATCCTACTACCCCAAGCTTCTCATTTTCTATGGGTTCTAGGCCATCTTCATACTCAAAGGCCATGTTGTGATGAATTTTCCATCCTGCTCCCTCCGCGCTCTCCAATCCTTGTAATAAAATTGTATTGAATGGCGGCTCATGCTACTCCATTTCATTTTCATCAATATACTCACTTTCCTAGACCAACTGATCATCATATTCATCATCAAAAAAACTATTCCAAACCATGGAATGCATGTTGCTTGAAACAAAACAACAAGTCTCCATATGAGAGGAATTATTTTGACTCAGATTGATAGTTGAATCAGGCTGATCAAGCTGCCATGAGGAGAGTGAAAGTAATCATCTTTGTCAGACCATTCTAACAGACTATGTAATCCCTCCATTGGTTTCTTAGGTGAATCATATTGATAAAATGAAGTGCCCCATGGTAAGTGGTTCATCACAAAAGAATCCTAATGAGTCTAATAAATTTCCTGAATAAGAGGTTGAGCTAGGTTCCTCATCGGGTTGAATCGAGGGAAATTGACGATTGTAACCGTTGTCATCGTACTCTGGCACTTGTAATTCAGTGAGAACCAAACCGAACAAGTCTTGAAGTCTCCTTTGGCCAGCAGAGTTATCTTGTAGCTGTTGAACTTGGACTAAAATGACTTCAAGACTAGCCGTTGTTGTAGCGTACGGTTCTTGGAGTTCCTCTTCTTCAAATTGTTGTGCTTGTATGTTTCTTTACACAAAGTTTGAAGAATGCTGCTACTGGGGGTTGGAACTTCTATTGCTACTCAAACACGAAGATCTTGCCTTTATAGTAGCTACTGAAGCAGATTGACTTGCTCTTGGAGATGAGGTGCTAATTAGGAGGTGAGTGCATTGGAACTTTGCCCAGCTAGCATTACTACTCTGATCAGTTCTTGATCCCATGACAATGTTGAAGTCAAAGGCTAACCAATAATCTCCATTGTTGTAACATCTACAAATGAAGACGGTGGGGGAGAATATAACTCGACTAATTGAAGTGCACGACTTTCAATTATTTGCCAACAGTTGCGACTATGGAAAAATTCAAAAGGGCATGTGGACATGATAACCCACCTTGCGGAAGCAAGCTCCATGGCTGGAAAAGTATAACAAAAGGGGAAACTATTCAGTATATATGAACAAATATGTGCAAAAAAAAGAACTATGCATATATAAACATGTTTGTGGATGGCAGAACAAAATCTTTGGGCGTGTAAGCGTGGAAAACCACCTTTCGAGAAACAACGGCAAAAAGTTGATTGACCCTAAAATATCACTCCTGGAAGTGGAGGCACTATCCCAAAGGTGAATCATACTTATAAATTTATAACTCCAAATCTTCATAGACCCATGCTACTCAATACGGGGTTAAAGTCGATATACAAGGCTGAACACAGGGACATAGAGACATTTAGGATGCTTAAGATCTTGCTCTTATGTCAGTTAAGCAAATTTGGTAGTTGATATATGTAAAGAACTAGAATGAGTCTAGAAAAATGATACAAAAGAAAAAAAGTAAAGAAAATAGAGTCCATCGAATCCTACTAACCGGGGGAGGAGTTCAGGGCTATGTAACCATAGGTTGGGTTGTCGATGCACCCATTCTCATGTGTAGACAACCCTTGAACACGCTAGCAAGCATCTAACCTCCAAACATAGCACATATCATGTTTACTTCTCATGTGGGGGTCATCTCACTTCTCATTACTAAAATCCCATCTATGATTTGAAACCTCTCTAAAGAATAACGGGTCAACATTTCTAAATATTTCAGATACCCTCTTAAGTCTAGGATATTCAACAATATTAAGAACAACTGAGGATCTACACAGAACTCAAACTGTGAACCTAGGAAGGTTGAGATGAGCCCGACTGGGTTCAAGGCTCAGGTAAAATCTCTTTGACATGTGTTCTGTGTTGGTCCTCCCTTGTCTTCTCATATTTCAATCCAAACTACATTCTCTTACTCATTTTTACATCTAATCTCTCGATCTTGGTAGAAATGGAAGTTCAAGAAATAAAGAGATCAATCAAATCAACAATTATAATGAAAAAGAGAAGATCGAATAAAAAATATACTAGATCTGGAATAAAACTACTTGCTAAAGGTAAAAGTACACAAAGATGCCCAAAATGGGCTACATAGCCAAGATAGAGTTCAACTAGCCATGGAGAAGCATAGTTGGCATCAAATAAAGATGAAAGAACATAATTTGTATAGAAACAAAGGAGAAAAGTAGAAGAAAGAGGTCAAAGAATTGATTTAGCCTGTAGAAGTGAGGTTGCTATCACTCCTTAGCCTCTGGGAAGGCTGAATTTCATTCTTGGGTCGTCCTACTTGACATTCTGGACTCCTAGGACTCCTTTCTCTTTGATTCCGCCCTAAATAACAACTTTTATGGATGTATGGAGGTGGAGCGTGAATGGGAATAGTTGGAAATGAGTGGAAGAAGGTGGAAAATGATGGTAGATGGAGGCAAAATGAAAGTGTGGACGTAGAATGTGATCTTTAGTCCTTTCAGACATTGTTTCTCTCCCACCATGATCTAGGAATAGATGGTCCAAAACTAGGAATAGGAACCAACTGAACCCTTTGATAGGTAGCAAGGGGCGGGTATTTATAGGGATAGGGGGAGTGTATGCAGAAGGTGGTCACTGGCCTCTCAGTGGTTGCTGATGATATGG